>JAJJMB010003726.1:25117-67922 GCA_023531105.1 Papaver atlanticum | reverse complement strand
TATGCTTGGATTAACATCTATTCTTTTGAAAATCTACATGTCTAGGCAATACTATTAGAATAAATTTGAATGTTGATTTGCATAATTATTGTCTTATTAAATCACTAATATCGACCAATGGTGGAATCCTAGCCCCGGTCTCTCCATAATTTTCACAACACTTTATTTGAGTTTGTTATTTTTATTTATAAAAATTAAGTCTAAAAAATCTACTTTCACAAGTCTCAACGAACCTATTACTACTACAACTTTGAAACCACATCAATAGCCATGGAACGGAGTAATAAGATAAAATAGATTATTTTCTAGGAATTCAGTGGAGAATGTCACGGTAGAATTAATCTATTGTAGAATCGAGATATGAGATAGTTGAAGCATCATACTCGTTCTGAAATGTGTATAGTCAGGGAACAACGTGCAACGTTGGTGTCCTGAAGGCGTTTAGCCCCCTCAACAAACAATTATGTAGGAGAGCCGTCTGAATCTATACACGGTCTCTCTATGTAGTCAGGGAACATCGAGTGTCGCCAACGTCCTGAAGGCGTTAAGCCCTCTCAACAAACAATTATGTAGGAGGACCGCCCAATTCCATTATTCTACATAGAGGTCATGATGAAATGTGTAGCATCGAACGCTCAGCTAGTGGGAGGCCTTTCGAGAAACATATTCATCATGGCTCTGAGAGGAACTCGATCAGAGATCGTGAAACGGTTCACGGATCGTAAAACATGAATCGTCACATGCGTTCCTGAAGCCGGGTCAGAAACATGTAGTATCATGATTTTACGATTTTGACCTTTGTCGAAAATCCACCATCAACAAAATGTGAATACAGGAAGTAATTAATCTTGTGAATTGTGCTAAAAGAGTTTAGAGTTACTCCCTGAAATACCCCATCACATCTATCCTTCCACAGTACCCATATTCCAATCATGAGCGTGTATAGAAGTCTTTCTTCAATCTTGGATGTGAACCAACTAATCACCCATTGAGAGATTGTATGGCAATAATTTCTGACAGAGTCAATATTAATATTTACTCCCCTCCAAACAGTACGAGCATGTCTGCACTCAAAAATAATATGCTCAATGATTTCATTTGGATGGCCACAAGTAACACAGTGAGCATCTATACTGTCATTGTAGACTGCCAGTTTGATGTTGGTAAAATTAATGTCTCTTATGCACTTCCTAGCGAAAAGTTTAATTCAAAGAAAAAAGTACTCCATCCATCTTTTTTTATCTGTCCTTTTTGACTAAGTCAAAATATTAAGGAGACGGGAGGAAATATTATGAATACCCTTATTATTAAATACACTAAAATTAAAACTAATATGTGTAGTATATCAAAAAACATATTCCTTGTGTCTTTTTATTTTCGTCCTCTACTCTATTTACGTTTGTCCTAAAATATTGACAATCTTTTGTTTACAGTCATCGTCAAACACTCAGATGTACCCTTTAAGTTTTATATTAATAAAATCATTTTTAATATATTCCAATCTAAAATCTTAAATGATATATTCATAAATAGGAAACAAATTCATTTGATATCGAACGTATTTATTTTCATTCCATTTAAAAAAGAAAAACTATTTTTATCAAAAGTGGAAAGAAGTATATTATTAAAAGGAGTATATTATTTGTTTTTATATTCTTTTAGACATTTCTAAAAACAACAACATTTCCAAATATATATTTTTCTTATATAATAAACATGTATATTTTTATATTTGGTATTAATATAGCATTTAATCGCGGTAATATTGGATATGTCTCCGGTCTCCATGATATTTTGACTTTGTCAAAGCGGACTAATGAAAAAAGATGGGGAGAGTATATCGGGTAATTTTATTATTTTTGAAAATTTTAAAAGAAGATAAAAACAACTATCTTCCCACTAATTTAAGAAATTTTATTAGGAATATGATATTTATAGCCATAAATGTTTTTTATTAGGAATATAATATGTTGCCTCAGGTGAAAATGCAACATATTGAGGAATTGTGATCGTTTTGAACTCCTCTTGTCCAACATCAAAGGCCACTAAAGCTGGTTCAGCTTCAGAGTAGGGGTACAAAGTTTCCTTACAATTAGGATTCTTCCTTTTCCGATGGGAAGTACACTCATCACCATCACTCATCCAGTATATTGAACCATTCACATAAGTTTCTACGTCGTTAATCTGAAACTGTGGGTAGACATCAATTTTTTTCCATGTATAGTTGTTGTTCCCAGCTAAAGTCATGACTTCATAAACTTTATTTACTGCATCCACGTTGCCACTCCTCAGGTGGTCGAACTCTGCTACAATAATAGGGATGCGACTTTTCTTGTATATGCTAACAACCTTGTGCTATCTCTTTAGTAGAAGGATCAAATCCGAAACCGAGTTTTATACAGTAAAATAAATGTTGTTCAGGATCTTGTAATGTTAATTTGATCCATGGAGTTTCTTGTCCTGTTGCTATATTTGCGATGCGCATAAAACCTTCATGGGATCTATAAAAACATATTAAACAATTGACAGGTCTCAACATATCCCAGTGATAAGAGGTCTTATACCTATGGCAAGCCGCAACAACTGGCTCTTGATATTGATGTTCATACACTGCCAAATTATTTGCTGAGGTCAATTCGATTTTGCTCCGGAGAGAACGTTTAGTTTGAAATAGAATATTGGTTACATGTGAATTACGTTCTTTAGAACGAGTAAAATGTAAATCAATCAACAAAGAATCATTTTGAATTAATTATTGCCAATATTTACATACAAATTTAAAGCGCATGAGTGGTTTCAATGAAAGTCTGGACAGTATGTCGCATATGATATCATCACACAGATTAGTAGTAATAGTAATTTCAGGGTTTACTTCATTACTATCATTATCATCTTCATCATCATCATAACTTTTTTTTTCTTTGATCATATTCTTCTTATTTCTTGTGGCATATTATACCTAGATTCCTCTCTGGCTATTGTCAAGTCAATTGGTTGTTATTTTTGTTACTGCTTATTTATTGAAATATTTGGATCGGGCACAAAATATGATCGCTTCTAAATAATCTAATGTGTGTGTATATATATATATTATTTTATTTTTTAATCAACAAAAAAAAAAAAAACTTCATTGATCAAAAAAATGGGCACAAAAGACTTGTACCACCAAGAGGAAACATACAGAAAAGAGAGAATATCAACAGAAGCACGAAAGTAAGAAAGACAACAAGAAAAAAGACTAAAAGCCAAGGAGGATGAAAGTACGTCATATTCTAGTTTTTTATGACTGAGTCAAAATACACCTGCAGAAACTCATAAAAACAAAGCGCCCAAGAGAAGAAATAGTACTTAGCTTTGTCACCCCTTGAAGATTCGTTTTCTTGTTACCTAAAACTCTAGCACTTCTCTCTAACCAGATAGACCACACTATTGCAGGAATCATATCCCGAAAATTCTTCTGCATCTTTGTCAAACCTTTAGCGTACAAGGTGCTCAACACGGTCTTCATCGAAACGGGAAGGACAAAAGTAAAATGAATCTCATTCCTAAAGTAATTTCACAACCCTTGAGCAAAAGCACAATGTAAAAACAAATGATCCACAGATTCGGTATCTCTACTGAAAACACAACCACCTACGCAGTACATACCTCTACGAATCAGTAAATCCTTAGTTGGAATTATATTTTGATACGCATTCCAAATGAAAAATGCAATTTTAGGGGGATTTTTTGCGACAAAATATGCTTATAAATCTGATTGCACGAGATAAAATCCCAATGAATAAATTCATAACACGACTTAACAAAAAAGCTCATGTGTTTGTTAAGCTTCCAGCAATCTTCATCTTCGTCGGACCAAATAAAATTCACCCCATCTAGCTTAGCATGTATAATCTCCAACAGTGTTCTCCAGACAACATCAAGTCTGTTAGGAATTTCTAAGTTCCAATAAGAAGATATAACGGACCCGCTTCTAACATCAGCAATAAATTTACCTTTAGATCTATCTTTGAAATTCATATTTCATATCTCTGTTGAATAACCAACAATCTTCCCAAATTATGACCTTCGAACCTCTATTAACTTTGAAAGTAACATTCTCTTTAAAAATTGATTCTCTAGCCATAACTCCTCTCCAAATTTATAACCCATAATTATCTTAGGATGATCAGAGATAAAAGGTTGTTGACTAATACCATACTTTTCTTGTGTAATATTCTTCCAGAGAATATTATCTTCTAACGCGAACCTCCATATCCCAAGACCCCATTGCGTTTCTTCTTATTTAGTTGAGGCCACTTGACTAAGTGTAATTTCTTCTGTTTGTGCTTACCATCCCAAAGAAAATCTCTCATGATTTTCTCGATCTTATTGGCCACAGAAATAGGAATTTCAAATAAAGACATGAAATAAATAGTTAAACTAGCTAAAACACTCTTGATTAAAGTGACTTTACCATCCCCACATAAATTAATTTTATCCCAGTAAGATAACATTTGAGTGTACTGTCGATAACTCTATTCCATTTCTTAGTACCCTTATACTTATCACCAAGAGGTAAACCTAAATAAGAAGTGGGTAATTGATCATTAAGGAAAGCTAGAATAGAAGAAAAATGACTCATATCACCATTTAAAGCCACACCATACAACTTGCTCTTAGAAAAATTAATTTTAAGACCAAAAGTCCAAAGCCTATCAGAATCATTCTTAAGTGTTTGAGTTGACCTTTACTTGCATCTAGAAAAAATAAAGAGTCATCCGCGAATTGAAGATGAGTAATAGCAGTCCCATTCTCTTTCATATTAAAACCATTAATATAACCTTCCTCTTTCACTTTCATCATCATTAGGGGGAGAATTTCAGCAACAATGAGAAATAAAAAAGGTGGGAGGGGATCACCTTGGTGAATACCTTATTTGCTTGTGAAGTAAACCTCAACGCTCTCATTGATTAGAATCGAGAAATGAACTCTCTGAATACAAATCATAATCCATTCTATAAACATGCAACCGAAGCCCATTCGCACCATTGCTTCTCTTAAGAAATCCCAACTAACATTATCGAAGGCTTTTTCAAAATCAATTTTACATAGTAGACCAGCTTTCCTAGATTTCATTCGCGAATCAATTAGTTCATTGCTATCAAAAACCCGTCCAGAATTTGTCGCTGCTTGAGAAAAGTTGATTGTTGCTGAGAAATAATTTTTGGTAAAGCTAGTTCTAAACGATCAACCAACACCTTCGCAATAGTCTCATAAGCCCCATTTACCAAACTACTGGGCCTCAAATCAGAAATTCCCTCAACTGTATCTTTTTTAGGTTTAAGAGCCACAATTTATTTATTTTGTCAATCAACAAATTTCAATTTATTCAAATCAAATTAGTGATTACATGTTCCCTTACAAGATTAACAAAAACATCAAAATACATAAAAAAAATCATTAAGATAATCAAGACCCTAATACAAATAACGATATCAACTACAAGTAGATCGCAAAGAGAACGAGCAATAAACCGCATAGATACCTAATTTTTGATTATGTGTAAGGGTGATATGATTGTAATCTCCAATCCTCAAAGACCACAAACGTGCTCTTGAACCTCCAATCCAAAACTCCCAACTCTTGAATAACTTTCATAAAGTCACACTTGATAATCTCCCAAGCCTTTAAGAAAAATATAATTTGAAAACCATCTGGCTCGGGGCCTTACATTTTCCCATGGTTTTAGTAGCATCAAAAACTTCAGATTCAGAAATGTGTTGTTCTAAAAACAACTTCATCTCATCATCAATCTTATTGAAATTCAAATCACCCATAACTGGTCTACCAATAGGCTTATCCAGGAAAATATTATTCTAGAAATGACTAACAATTCCAATTTTATTTCCTTATCATCTTGAGTCATTCTACCCTCTACTTTGATTTTATTGATATGATTTCTTCTTCTTCTGTCATAAGCAATCTTGTGAAACAACTTAGAATTTTTATCATTGTTGAGAATAAAGTCCACTCTACTACGCCCACGACATTTGTCAGCCACCAAACCAATAGTACTACAGGAATTATGTAGTGCCAAAACTCTTCTGTCTCATTGTTCTGCACTTAAACCACCGTTAGCTTCTTCCTCCAAATCCAACTGAAGAAATTCCTCTTCTAAGTCTTCCAATTTTCTGTCAATGTCTCGGAACTCTATCTTACTACTCTTTAACTTAAATTTTAACATTTGAATCTTCTTAGCAAAGATAAAACTAGCTGAACCTGAAAAAACAAAAGAGTTCCACCACAAGGATAATAAAGAAAGAAAATCTGGATGATTAAGCCAATGAACTCACATCGAAATGGAACTGCTCCTCCTTTAACACCTTCACGAATCAGAGCTAGCGGGAAGTGATCGGAGCAGGGTCTTGGCAGAGCAATTTGTATTACCGGAGGAAAATTTTCTTCCCAATCACTAGAAATTACAATTATACCAATTCTGCTTTTGATGTTGTTGAGCTGATTGTTGTTATTCCAAGTAAAAGAAGCTCCATTAAGGGTTAAATCTACCAGATCACAATTGCTAATAAGTCTATTAAAACGTCTCTTGCCAGCAGAAAATTCAGTTTCTAAAGTTCTTCCATGGATAAATCTAATTTCGTTAAAATCTCCTCCTAATACCCAGGGTAATTGCCACAAACCCCTGAATTCTTTTAGCTCCCTCCAAAGTTCTTTTCGACTTATAAGATTCGCTAGACCGTAAACACCCATGAACATCCAAATAAAATCCGAGTTGATGAATTTGCATTTCAAACTTATTGAATGAATACCAACAACCACCTCCTCCACTACCAACTTATACTCATCAAAAAAACATAAAATACCCCCTGATCTTCCTTCAGACGGAGCATCAGCCCGATTAACACTTCTTTTTCCCCAAATTTGCTTCGTAATGGAACTGTTACACTCTTGAATATTTGTCTCCTGACTAACTAAGACAGTAGGCTTCAACTGCTTAACTTTCTTCCTAATTACATCCCTTCTATTAATGTTGTTAATATCCCTGACACTCTAACTGATAATGTTGTAATCCATAAATAACTTAAGAAAACCCAATTCAAGAAAAAACCCAAAAATATTAACCTCAAGATGAGGCAGAATCACCCATCTCATACCTATTTATATGAACTAGAAAATGTTTGTTAGTGTTTATGTTTATCTAATAAGCTGACAAGCATAACAAACTAAATAATCGCCCATGTTCGACTTTTACAAGTCGAAAAGTCAGAAGTCAGTTTAGCTGTCAAAATTCTAAACGATTTCCAGAAATCGAAAAGTTAACTTTTTGTGAAGAAAAATAATTTTGCTTCTGACTTCGACTTTTGAAGAAGCAGAAGTTAGAAGCATATTTATATCCAAACGCACTATTAGTGTTTATCTAATAAGTTGATAAGCGTAACGAGCAAATGTTTTTAAAAAAAAAACAAGTAGATTTCATTTGGTTCACCGATTAGAAAGACAAAACAATTTTTTTTTTTATTGATCAATAAAAAAAAAAAAATTAAAAGCACACAAGCCATGTGCAAGAGGATACAACTGAAAGAGGGCAAAAATCCTGAAAGAGAAGCAAAAGAACAAAACTAAAGCTAAAGCAATAGAAATTCTAAGTACAACAAGAAGTTCAACATATAGGAATATATATCTTATGGCACCTGAAGATCAAAACGCCACTTGCAAACCAATAATAAAGCCACTAACTACTATATATTAGTAGACTCATCAACATCTCTTATGATTAAATCATCATGATTTCTCACAAGATCGTTAAACATTTCTTTACGATCAAGAAGTTCAATATATAGGAAGACATATCTTATGGCACCCGAAGGCCAAAACGCCACTTGTAAACCAATAATGAAGCCACTAACTACTATCTATTAGAAAGACAGAACAAAATATAGTAAACATATCGACCGAAAGCTAGTATTGAATCACCAATCCCATAACAGTATTCTTAAGGTTAAATTCTTGTAGCATATATGGCAGCAAATTTTGTTTTAGGAATCCAACAGCTTAAGCCGTTGGGCATCTTAAGAGTAGGAGCCAAATTTTATTAAAACTCACTTGATCCACTAGATTGACCTTTGTTAGAACTAGGGAGCATAGGTAGAAAACGTCTTTCTAGATCTTGCTATCTGATTCTGAATTTGATGATGGCTGTGTTATAGAGAAAAAACTATGTGAGTTCCTAGGCATCCCACAACCTATTCTGTGGCAAGATATTATTTTAAAGGAATTTATTTTGTGCACGCAGCCTAGATGAATGACCTATTTGTATATGTTAGATGGGCAACCGGCCGCTTGGGGTGATCAATGCATGGAAACCGTCATCTACGGGTTAATAGTACGATTACATACACCATAAATCCTAACATTCTCTTTAAAGCAACCCACATCTATATTTATACGTAGTTTTCCATGGAAACGATTAGAATGACATACCAAAAAATATTGCTTTTGATGAGGTTTACATACCTCAATTTATTGAAAAAAAACAAGAAAATAAATTGGAAGTTTTACTACAAATGATGAAACAATGTCATTTATACGTAGTATGAAAGTATTTGTTGATCAATGTACACCTGGTCAGCCAATACAATGAACAAACATTTCCCGACTCAACCTACTCTAAAATGTGAAATGATATCATTTCATGCCTTCTTACATGCATGTGATTCCATCTCGTCCATATTCTGTGATGATTCCAAATATAAAACAAAATGTTGGCACCTATGATTGCAGCATGATCAAGCTAGCACAATCTCGATTACACCAGCGAAAGACTTTCAGTGAAAAATGTAACTTTTCGGAGATACCCAACAGAATTCTCACAGTTACTGATTTCAATTATATTGTGAACCATCTTGGTTTTCCATTTATAATAACAGATAAAGAATTCAGCCATTCGATAAGAATCTTCGACTCTTAAGATTATCTCGTCCGTCCTAGGAACGGCATCTTCTTAGGAATACCAGTAACTTGAAATTGTCTCCAGACTCTCCTTTATCCATCTACCACTACTACTAGTTTCTTCCGAACCATGAAAATGATCGTCCATGAATAACCACATATTATTGTAATAACGATCTATTAAAGTTATATGCTCACTCGCTTCAAATAATTTCAGACACCTACAATATTTTTCTTTAATATAATATTCTCACTAAAATAATAAATGGTCCTGACTCGGGCTCTTAGTGTTAAAATAATAATTTCGATAATATTATAATATAATACATTCCAAAAGTTCTCCTTAAACATTAATAGTCCCAAATATTATATAAAATAATAATTCTATTAGAAAAATAAAAAATTATTTTCATAATACGTTAAATTGAAATGTAAATTATGTGTTAAATATTATGTGTATTTTATTAGGGTTTGTGGTTAGTATAATAACTACAACTCCCTATGGTTTATTATCTAGAAACTTCTATCAAATCAGTCAATGGGTGCACATCTTAGGTACTTTGTATCAAACCACAATTGTTCAAGTTCAAAAATTTAGAAATTGTTCTTTGAATTAATATGTTATTAATTTTTTTCTTTAAGGTAATATTTTTATAATTGTAAGTTAAATTATCGATTATATAATATCTCTTTAAAATAATAGGATTAGGTGGTCCCAAACCTATTATTTTATAGAGGTTTTACTGTATTTTGAATGAACGAGTAATGGGACTCGGGTGAAAATACAATATACGGAGGCAGTTCAATAGATTTGAACTTCTCGCTTCCAACATCAAAGGCAATTAAAGCCATACCTTCACTGTATGGGTCCAAGGGTGCCTTATAACCAGGATTTTTCTCTTTCCATCGTGCAGTACACATGTGGCCTTTACCTATCCAATATATTGAACCTTTTGAATAAAGGCATATATCAGGGAGGCCATCGATCTGATACTGATACTGTGGGTAGTCATCAATTCTTCTCCATGTATGGTTGTTGTTATTATTCTCTAAAGTCATGACTTTGCAAACTTCATCAACCTCATCAGTGTCCCTCAGTCGTTCATACTCATCATAATCACAAAGAATGTGTAGATATCTGATATACAAAGACTTATGAAAGAAAATAACAAAAAAGAGAATTCGATAACTTGATTAATTAATAAAAGTTCTGGTGTACATTGTTTCATGGCTTATCATCCTTTTTATACTTCTCAAAACACCCAGAGTTCCAAAAATAAGAAAACGAAACACATACCTAATCAAACCAAAAACTCCTAAACATAAAATACTTCTAGAAAAAATAAAACTTAAACTAAGAAGATTCCTATACCAGACAATCTTCTAGAAAGCACAAAACTTGTCTGTCAAGTAAGATAAACATTCCAAATATCGTTTTTCTTCTAACCATAGTCTTGGTTAGACTTAATTTCCAACAGCCTCCCTCAAACCAAGACTATGTAAACTCGTCACTCCAAGTCTTTCACGTAGGTTGACAAAAATATCATCTTTTAAGGACTTTGTGAAGATGTCTGCTATTTGCTCAAAACTAGAACAGAAATTCAGAACCACTTCTTCATTGTTTACTAGCTCACGAAAGTAGTGATACTTTATATCAATGTGCTTGCTTCTTCCATGAAAAACCGGATTCCTTATAAATGCAATGACTGACCTGTTATCACACACAATGCTAGTTGGATTCACTTGTTCATGATTTAATAAACTCCAGATTTTTCTTAACCACACAACTTGAATGGCACAAGAAGTTGTTGCTATATATTCTGCTTCTGCTGTAGATAATGCAACCACTTGTTGCTTTTTTGATGACCATGAAAAATATTCAGATCCAATATAAAAAACAAAACCAGAAGTACCTTTTCTTTCCTCAGTGTCACTAGCCCAATCACTATTAGTGTAACAATTCTGCATTCTTTGAAGTACCATAAAAAATTCCTAGATCAGTTGTACCTTTAATATACCTTAAGATACATTTTGCTGCTTGCAAATGAGATTGATATGGTGACTCCATAAACCTACTAACAAGCCCAACTCCATATACAATGTCAGGTCTTGTAGAAGTTAAATACCTGAGACTTCGTACAAGTTGTTTAAAAAATGTAAGATTGACAAACTCTCATTTTCCTTCTTTTTCTAACTTCAGTCTTTCTTCCACTGGAGTTCTAATTTCTTTACAATTCCTCATCTTTAAAAGATCCAGAATAGTCTTCGCATATCTTTCTTGTGATACAAAAATTCCTTTATCATATTGTAAAGCTTCAAGTCCAAGAAAATAGGACATTAAACCTAGATCTGTCATCTCAAATTCTTTAATCATAGCCTCCATAAATTCATTGATCATCTCAGTATTATATCCTGTGAAAATAAGGTCATCCACATATAATCAAACTACGATCTGATTTCCTTGAGCATCTGCCTTCACATATAAAGTATGCTCATATGAAAATTTATCAAAACCTTTCTCAACAGAATAAATATCAATTCTTGCACGAGGTGTTTGTTTTCAAGCCATACAAAGCTTGTATACTTGATTCTCTTTCCCTTTTCTAATATAACTTGCTGGTTGTTCAACATAAACTTCCTCTTCTAATACACCATTTAAGAATGCTGACTTAACATCCATCTGAAAAATCTTACATTGATGTTGTGCTACTAAGGCTATGATCATTCTAATTGAAAAAGCGGGGGTCAAACAACCTCACCCAATATTTCGCTTAGCAATCTGTATGGACTAACTCCAATATATTTTCAAGAGAATCAACTAGACTGTTAGACTCAATCTTAAGAAAAGTAAATCAAAGAGTTATATCTAAATTTCTCAATTCAATCCGCAATCAAACAAATAAGAATTTGCGAGCCTGATTGAATACAAGAGAAATAACTTGAACGGTACCAAAGACCAATGTTCAAGGATCAATCAATTTCAATCAACAACCAAAGTTTGGATTTACCAATTGATCGATTCAACTCACAACCTGTGATATTTCAATTATATAACAAAATATAATGCGGAAAAAAAATAACACAGACACCAGAAGTTTTGTTAACGAGGAAACCGCAAATGCATAAAAATACCGGGACCTAGTCCAGATTTGAACACCACACTGTATTAAGCCGCTACAGACACTAGCCTACTACAAAGATAACTTCGGTCTGGAATGTAGTTGAACCCTAATCAATCTCACACTGATTCAAGGTACAGTCGTGCTCCTTACGTCTCTGATCACAGCAGGATACTACGTACTTGATTCCCTTAACTGATCTCACCAACAACTAAGAGTTGCTACGACCCAAAGTCGAAGACTTGATAAACAAATCTGTATCACACATAAAAGTCTATTGAATAGATAAATCTGTCTCCCACAGATATACCTATGAGTTTTTGTTCCGTCTTTTGATAAATCATGGTGAACAGGAACCAATTAATAACCCGGACTTAATTCCCCGAAGAACAACCTAGAATTATCAGTCACCTCATAATAATCTTAATCGATTAATGAAACAAGATATTGTGGAATCACAAACGATGAGACTAAGGTGTTTGTGACTACTTTTCTATCTTTCCTATCGGAGATATAAATCTCAAGCCAATCTTACGATTGCACTCAAACACGATAGAAACAGCAGGATCAGATCACACGACTACAGAGAAAATAGTTGGGTCTGGCTTCACAATCCCAATGAAGTCTTTAAGTCGTGAACCTACATGGATTTGTGAAAAACCTAAGGTTAAAGGAGAATCGACTCTAGCTTATACAACTAGTATCACATAGGAAGTGTGGGGATTAGGTTTCCCAGTTGCTAGAGTTCTCCTTTATATAGATTTCAAATCAGGGTTTGCAATCTAAGTTACCTTGGTAACAAAGCATTCAATATTCATCGTTAGATGAAAAACTGATTAGATTCAATCTAGTATCTTTCAACTGTTAGATCGAACTTAGCTTGTTATAAACAAATAAAATGTAACTTCATTTAGGTTTGAGTAACCGTACCTAAACGTGAAGACTTAGTCGGTTCAACAATAGTTAACCAATGGCTAGCCATATGAGCACTTTCATATCAACCTTATTTATCTTTACCATAACTAGTTCAAATGACTCAAATGAACTAGTTAGAGAGTTGTTCAATTGCTTAGATCTTATAGAAGTATACAAGACACAATCGAAGCAAAATCGATTTTGATTCACTCGAATCAATTCATGAACATTATAGCCACGGTTTGCAAAGATTGCATTCCTTATTATATAAATGTTTTAGTTCATGAACAAACCAATTTTAGAAAGTAACCTACTTAAGTATGCAAACGGTTACGAGTACTTAAGTAACCGGATTGAGTTTTTTTTTCATTTCCAAACTCCAGCAGAAATTCACGGACGTGAAACTTCCGCCAGTATGCGTACCCGTACTCATACTTACCTGGATTTCCAACAACCGCCAGTACGCGTACGGGTACGCATACTTTGGGTTCCCGATTTTGGAATTTTACACAAATGTGAGAACACACTATGTTTATATCCAAACATGGTTACTTGTTCTAAAATCTCATTTCAATCATTGAAACTTTCTTCGAGGATGTTAAAATAATCGTTATCCACAAACTATTTTCATCAAGGAGATTTTCAAGTTATTGAAATAATCAACATGACTTTCGTCACGAGTAAAGATGAACTCGGCTGAAGAGAAAGCTTACCAACACATAATTCGAGAAATAGATAAGCGAGATAGACTCGGCTCGAAATAGCAAATGTGTATAATTGAAGTATATAGCAATACGACTTTTGTCTCAAAATAGGAGATAGAATAGATAGACTTTTGAGTGATAGATAAGTTCAAGTCTCCACATACCTTTTGTTGATGAAGTTCCGCAAGTTCCCTTGAGTAGTTCTTCGTCTTCATTCGATGAACGCCATGGAGTCTAAGGCTCAACTACACTTACTATCATAATTCGAGACTTAGCTATAAGTAGACTAGAAATCAAGACTTATAGTTTTGGCAACTAAACTTGACAAACAAGCTTGAGATAGAAACGCTTGTGAGTTCGACCGAGCAGTGCTCTAACACTAACAGTATCCAGTCTTGCAACAGGTACAAATAATTCAAAATAATCAAAACATGGTTTTTGCTTATAGACTTTAGCTACGAGTCTTGCCTTAAGATGTTTCATATCACCATCTGGTCTATACTTTGTCTTATAGACCCACTTAACACCTATAGATTTCTTTCCTTCTGGAAGAGATGTAAGCTTCCATGTATTATTTTTTTCAATTGTTTGTATTTCAACATCCATTGCTTGTCTCCACCCTTGATTTTTAGATGCTTTTTCAAACTCAACATGATCATAGTCTCCAAAGAGTGCAAAATTTAGTAATTTTTCATCTATATCTTCATCTATATCTCCAAAGTTGTTTCAACTCTTATTTCATCTTCCAATATCTCAATTGGACTTTCTTCTTCTTCAACTAATGGTGTTTCGCTAACAATTCTTCTTGATACTTCTAAACTCCATTCCCAATGAGCTTCTTCCTCAAAAATCACATCTTTACTTATAAGTTATAACCAGCTTTCCTGTCTTTGGATTTAATAGTTTATATCCTATGGTTGCATTGCTATAACAAATAAAGATATATTTTTCACTCTTATCATCAAGTTTTTTTTTACGTATTTCTTTAGGTACATGTGCATATGCTATGCAACCAAATAACTTGAGATGTTGTACACTTGGTTTCCTTCCACTCCATGCTTCCTATGGAGTCTTATTAATCATACTTCTAGTTGGACATCTATTTAGCAAATAGACAACACAATCATCAGCTTCTTCCCAATAATTCTTAGGTAAATTATTTTCCCTTCTCATGGTACGTACCATCTCCATAATAATAAGATTTTTCCTTTTCGCAATACCATTTTGTTGTGGCGTGTACCTTGAAGTCATCTGATGTTGAATACCACATTCTTTCATAAAAGGATCAACTGCAGTGTACTCCGTACATCTATCTGTACGTAATGTCTTAATGTTATTACTACTTTGTTTTTCAGCATATGCTTTAAATCTTTTAAATGCTTGAAAAGCATCATCCTTTTGTTTTAGTAAATACACCCAACCCTTTTTACTAAAATCATCAAGAAAGGTAATAAAATACTTGTTTCCACCACGAGATTCTTCTTCAATAGGTCAACATAGATCACTGTGAACTAGCACTAACAGTTGATCTGCTCTTCTTGATTTGCCTATGGGAAATGGATCTCTATGTTGTTTCCCAAAAATATAATCTTCACACTTTGATTCCGGAGACTCAATAGTTGGTAATCCCGAGACTATCTCTTTCTTTGCCAGAATTTGTAGACTATTAAAATTTACATGGCCCATTCTTATGTGCTATAACCAAGTATCATTATCAGTAGAAGAGTTATAACATCTCTCCTTTTGATACCGAGTATCTAAATGATACAGTATATTCTTAATCATCTGTACTCTAGCAATCAATCTTCTTCTTCGATCTTTAATTGTGCAAATACCATAAAAAATATTCATAAAATATCGTGAAAGCTGACCCGTACTTAATAAATTTTGATATAGACCTGGAACATAAAATACATCAATTATGTATGATTGTGTGCCATTTTTTAGTATAATTCCTATTCTTCCTTTTCCCATAGCTGGAACTGTAGAGTTATTTCCATAACTCACAGTTGATCATACAGACTCATCAAGACTTGTGAATAAGTCTTTTCTTCCACACATATGGTTACTACAACCTGTGTCCTCATGAGGTTGTTCTTTAGCAGAATGACATGCTAACAGTAAAGTTTCTTGTTCATCTTCTTGTTCTTCTGCCACGTTTGCTTTATTGTTGTAGTTAACAACCTTTTTTTTTCTCTCTAGTGCACCCACTTTTAAAGTGACCAAAATGTTAACAGTTAAAGTAGCGGACTTAAGATTTATAAAAAGGTCTTCTTCCTCTATTACCTTGAATACTACTTGAGCTTGCTTCATTGTTCCAGTTAGTCTAACTCTGTAGAGCTTCTTCAACTGGTTTCACAACTGTTTTTTATAATATTCTTTGTTCATAAGCTTGAAGTGAACCCAACACTTCATCAATGCTCATATCAGAAAATGTGTTACATTCTTCAATTACAGTAACTTTTGATTCAAATTTTTCAGGTAAGCTACGCAATATTTTTTCTATAATTGAGGTATCTTCTATCTTATCACCATTGGCTTTCATCTCATTAACAAGATTTAATGTCTTTGAGAAGAAATCTGCAATCAATTCAGTTGAATCCATCTGTAAAAGTTCATATTTTCTTCTTAATGTTTGTAGTCTTACCTTTTTTACCTTGTCAGACCCTTTATAATAGTTTGTCAAAGCATCCCAAGCCTTCTTGATTTCTTTGATGTATACAACTCTATCCATGATTGACTCATGAATTCCTTGATGAAGAATATATGTTGCTTTTGAGTTCTTCTTTTTGTTTTCAGTTAAAAGAGTACTTTGAGCTTCAGTAAGTGCAGCTCTTTCTGTTGGTTCCTGTATCAACAATATCCCATACTTCTTGATATGTAAAAATATTCTCCGATGGTCGAAATTCTTGCCATCAAATACTGGAACCTTGATTGAACTCAAGTTAGACGTCATCTTCTTTACAGACTAAACCACAAGCCGAAGATCAACCTGGATCTGATACTAGATGTAGATATATGATATACAAAGACTTATGAAAGAAAATAACAAAAAAGAGAATTCGATAACTTGATTAATTAAGAAAAATTCTGGTGTACATTCTTACATCGCTTATCATCCTTTTTATACTGCTCAAAACACACAGAGTTCAGAAAATAAGAAAACTAAACACATACCTAATCAAGCTAAAAACTCCTAAATGTAGAATACTTTTAACAAAACTTAAACTAAGAGATTTCTAAACCAGAAAATCTTTTAGAAAGAACAAAACTTGTTTGTCAAGTAAGATAAACATTCCAAATATCGTTTTGCTTCTAACCATAGTCTTGGTCAGACTTAATTTCCAACAAAATGCGACCTTTCTTATATAAGCAAATTACTTTGTGCTTTTTAGTAAAAGGATTAAAACCGAAAGCGCTTCCCATCTGCGTTTGTATTGTTTTTTATAATAATCACTTCTGTCTTCCACGTCTTTTAGCGTTGCTTTGATCCATGGCGTTCCTTCTTTAGTGGCTATATTTACAATGGAAATATAACCTTTAATGTAGGTTTGAGAAAAACATATCAAACCATTTACGGCTCTCGACACACTCTAAAAGTCAGGGACATGACAGCTATGATGACGAGACGCAACAACTGGTAGTTTGTTGTCTTGGTATTTATCAATAGCCGATATATCTATTATGTTTAAATTGAGTCCTACATCTATATTATTATATATGTTCCCGGTGGATCCAACTACCGGCATGAGGCATCTAGTTACAAATAGGAGATTATTAACATCGAAACTACGTTCTTTAGAACGGCAAAAATGCAAATCAATAAAGAATGAATCATTTCGAATCAGAAAAGTCCAATGTTTACATACTAATTCGAAGCGTATAAGTGATTTTACCAGAAGTCTATCCAGTATGTCACGTACTATATCATCACACACACCAGCAACAACAGAAGTAGTTATACCACTAGCAACTTTAGGGTTTGCTGTATCATCATCATATATTCGGAACCTGTATTGTCTTCCATGATATTGTTTTTGTTCTTTCTGTTGCGCCTCTCCAATAAGGTTTTCTGTTTGTTCAGTTTATTATCTAACTATTCAAGTGGTTGCAAGTGGTTGCAAGTGGTACCATATACAATAGAACCTCTATAAAATAATAGGTTTGGGACCACCTAATCCTATTATTTTAAAGAGATATTATATAATCGATAATTTAATAATTTATTATTTTACAGATATATTAATAACATATTAATTTAAAGAACAATTTCTAAATTTTTGAACCTGAACAATTGTGGTTTGATACAAAGTACCTAAGATGTGTTCCCGTTAACTAATTTGATAGAAGTTTCTAGATAATAAACCATTGGGAGTTGTAGGTATTATACTAATCACAAACCCTAATAAAATACAAATAATATTTAACACATAATTTACCGCTCAATTTAACATATTATGAAAATAATTTTTTATTTTTCTAATAGAATTATTCTTTTATATAATATTTGGGACCTATTAATGTTTAAGGAGAACTTTTGGAATATATTGTATTATAATATTATCGGAATTATTATTTTAACACTAAGAGTCCGAGTCAGGACAAAATTCTTTTATTATGTTAATATTATATTATCGAGTATTATATTAAAAAGGTTTTACCGTATCCTCGACAACATCAAAACTTACGGAACAAGGTCTAATATCCCAAAAGAGTCCCTAATTTATCTAATGAGATAACTCAAAACACTTCTGATCCCCACGAAATCATCGTTTTGTTTCAAGCAAGGAATATTTGGGGATATTTCGTAGGATACATGTAATGCAGTAGTACTGCACAAGTGCACATAGGGAACTAGGCATTGCAGTCTACGCATTATGCAATAGAATTGCTATATATATATATATATATAAAATATTATATATATATGAGGAGGGATCTCCTCACACTTTTATTATCACACTATATCACATGTTGGATGTCGTTTTTGCGAATAAAAATCAAACCGTAATGGATTTGAAGATAATATTTTGGGGATATGTTACTATTACATTACTCTATGTTCCTACCGAAAATGAGCGTATTCCGAGACTTATAACACCACCATCTACTACTTTGAAAATTAGCCGTTGACAATTAACGAAATTATGGCCGTCGAAATTAAGACCGGTAGATTGTGAGGTTTCATATTTCGGAATGTGCGCATTTTTAGTAGGCATTAAAACTTGGTAAGAGGGACCTATCTTCATAGTATTAATTTAGCTCCCGAGTCATGACGACTCAACAACTTTATCAATATCTGTCAGCACAAAATTATGTAAGCCTGGGCGAATAAAAAACCGCCTGCTACATAATCAACAGGCAACTGTAACGATTGATGGATTAATTACTTGTCTATCGTTAGTATTTGAACTGTAGTAGTATTACTATTTTCCTCCGCGATAGATTGTGGAATCTCATCTGAATTTATGCTCCTGGTCATTAGAATTTCCGTCGGTGGTGTCATTGGCACTGGAGGTAACTATGACTTGGATTATTTCTGAATTTCTTGAGCTTTTCGATGGCACCAACTTTGACATGTTCTTCAATTTTTTAGCTTTTCCCCATAATACAAAGTATAAACCAATCACTATGAGTATCGCTTCTAAGACACTGCATACACGATAATTATCCAAACAGTATCGTTATTGTTTGTTCAAAATAAACGACGAAAAGATATCGTCAGCACAATATATGTAGTTGCGGAAATTCCCACAACTACACCCGTTGCAATGATAATAACACAAAGCTTAAGTCATGTGTATCAACTCAAACATTAATGATATTATTCACCACTTTGACACTAAAATGATCTTCCAAAACACTTTGTATTGAAGGTGTGGAGTTCTTCCAATGATCTCAAGATAAACTTACATACAACAATGGAGAAATGTAAGATGAGTGCTAAGTTTTAAAGATACTCTCTTGGCTCTCTAGATGATTTTCTTAGTACTTCTTTTTTCACTGATCTCTCCATCTCTCTATCATTTTTGATCCCTTATATAGGCAAATATATCAGTAGAAGACAACCAAGGTTCACATGCAAAATCTCTGTTGACTGATCTTATTTCAGTTTGTCTTATTCGCCAGGCTTTGGGAAGATGTCTCTGTCCTTCGTGCTATTGGCTGTGTCTTTCCCGCTGCTTCTTTGGAACTGGTATTCGTGCTACTTTCATCGCATGGTTGGTTGTTCGCATTCTTTCTTTATTGTCGCGTTGATATTCTCCACCTTGATCTTTTATTATCGTAGTAACTTCTTGTTTAGGGCTATCTTATCCGGGGCGAAGTTAAGTTATGTCTTGTGCGATATTTCTCCCATACATTTTACCTCTTCTCGCATTGTTCTTCTGTAAGTGGAATAATGCGAGAATCTTGGTCAAACTTCTCGTCAACCCTGTCTTTTTATCTTCTCCGTCTAATCCGGCATGCTTCCGTTTACACGTGTCATCAGTTTCCTTCTTTTTCGGCGGTGCGTCTTTATTGCTTTTCCTTGAATAAATACCCTAGGGAGAGGAGAATATTTTTTATCTTTCTCTTTCTCTCCTATTTGATTTCTTTTTCTCGAGTTCTATGGATTCTATGGTGGACTGTGATGTGTTTCTCCCTGTTAATGCTGTGTTGTCTTTCCGGTGAGTCCCTGCCTCGGTTCTTCATACTTTGTATTTCCTTTGTTGTTTTTCGAGATTCTATCTCGTTTTATTTCTTACTTTAGTATTCCTTTCTTCTGCAGATCTAGATCTTGTTTTGGTAGGTTGATCAGGGGGTCTGTAAAGGATCTTCATTGTGATTGGGGGCCTTCCAAAGATGTGCTTTTGTCTCCCTTTGTTTCAAGCATGACGGTATTTCCTCTCGATTGTACGATACTCAGTTTGATCCTTGGGTTACCATGCGGAAACAATCATCCACCGAGCCTGTTGGAAGGGTTTGTTTTGCCGCTATGTGCGTTTTAGCTTGGAGTCACCTTGCGAAGATGATTTCTTTGTTTGTTTGGGATCATGTCTTAGTTCCAATTACTGCGTCTTCTAGTGGATTCAATGTATTGCTGGCGATGATGAGCCTTTTTGCACGGCAAGAGGGACCGAGTGGATGTTCGTGAGAAGAAGTTTTGAAAATAGACACGTATTCGAAATCAAAGGCTATTTATTTTCTATTTTGCGAAATATGGTTTGGATATCTGACTGAGAAGGTGGGAAGCATATGAAATTTCTATTATTCCCACACTTGCCTCTGCTTTCTAGCTTCGAAGGAAGACTAGTGTTCTTTCATGTTATAGGAATACAGTTTATGCAAACGAATCTAAGACAATGGTTGAGGGCGAATATTAATTTATAACCCTTACGAACATTGAATTCAGACGAATACTAAGGTAATCAAGTAGTAAGTTAGGGAGAAAATTAAATTTATATCTATTTCTTATCAAGCCATTCGTGCATGTGAGGTTATGTCGCATTCTTGGGGTTTGATGCATGTGCGAAGCAAGTCTTTATTATGATGTTTTGATTGGATATAGTGTGTGTCGCATGGTATTGGGATAACGGTAACATAGGCATTTATGTAGATACTCTAACATGTTATAGATATATCAAAATATAATCTTGAATGATACTTAGCTCCGTGGGATCGCGTTTCCTCATTGCTCCTTCGTGCCTCGGCGCGACTTTTACATTGCCTCAGTTCCTCTCGCGCTCCTTTGTTGTTTATATTCGCATGATCTTTATAGGTCTTACTTGCCTCCTAGATAAGGTCTTATTTCCTTCCCCCACATAGAGAACTTAAAGGACTTATGGTCGCCTTGGGTAGGGTCTTCAACATTGGGAGACAAAATCTCAGTTCTATGTGCTCTTGCGAGTCATTGGCTATCGATCTCGCCTTAACTGTGTTAATATTTTTACCTCCTCAGGTCGTATTTGCGACAATATACCAGGTCTTAGATATTCCCGTGAGTAAAAATCCCCAGCACATTGTCGTATTTGACACAATTCAGCTCCCTAATGGAGGGTGCCGTCTATTTATATTCCCTCTGAATTTCCCTTTCAAGGAGGTCACCCCTTTGGGCTCCTCCCATCAAGTTATTTAACAACCAGTGTTGTCGTCATCTCGTACCCTTCGCCTATATGGCCTGTGGCGCGAGATCACACCCTAAGTGGGGTTTCTTTGGACCGAGTGTATCCAAGCCAGGAACTCCTTCTACTCCACTGGTCATGTTTCTACACCCCATACCGGAGAACTTATTCGCTTAGTGGTTCGTTCTCAGTGGCCTCCAGCGGATATGCTTTTATTTTGCCCCAATATAAGTGACTTCTCCAGGATCTTCCCAATATGATGCGCGTTAGGGATTATTGATGCCTCTTACGTGATCGTGCTAAACTCCGTCGCACGACCACGCGAACTAAGTTGACATGCCAAAATTGGGTACCCAGCTTCCCTAGTTAGAGGTTTTAAAATAGTGACTTGCTACCCCCTATTGAGGTCTTATGAAAAATTTTGTGTAGACTTCGTCGCACATTTGTTTCTTTTCGCTTTGTTGAAGGAGTGCTTTATATTCAATTGGAAATATTTTATCAGGTACATTTTATTTCGTTGTAATGGTTCAGACAGGGATGGGCTTTTTTAATATTGCTCCCGTATGGACGTGCCATTTGATATTGCCGAATTAAGGAACTCTCTACCATTAGGGGTTAAAAGAAACATCGTAATGACCCCTAAGTCCTTTTGTTGTACAGGACAATAAAAGGGATATCAACCATTAGTCATACGATTAGATGCGGATTCGACAATATCAAATAGTTAACTTAGTTATAAAATATGAGCGATAAGTCATAGGGGAAATACGATTGGATCATCGGCAAAATGCGCGATGATCGTTACAACCCATATCTCCATACGGGTGACCCCTTCAGATCAATGGACACAAACTTATCCTTCAGAACCCCCACCGATCTCTGTCTGAACTCTCCGTGCAATATTATCATCGGTCATATGAACCATGATAACCGATCTGATCTCTATATGAACTCTCTGCGCATACTACCAATGATAATTTTGTTGCTCCCGTATGACTTGTCGCTCATACTACCGCTATGACTTATCGCTCATATCGGTTATTATCGATCGTATGACCCCCTCCTACATCAATCGGATGTACCCCTAACCTCTAATAGAACAAGAGATGTCTATTGTTATTGATCAAAAAGTCCATTTGGAAGTAGAAGAAGAACAACACTAGTTATCTTGTAAATAGCTGGAGCAAGCATCAAGAGGAGAACCTAGACCAGCGTTGATGCCTCCTTAATTGAGAGGTATAACCTATGTAAATCCGGTAAATGAGCTTGACATAATCTAAAGATGTTATAGTGTACGGGTCCTCGAAATACAAGAGAAAGTAGAAGGAGGGGGGTTAGTGGTACAAAAGATTTCTAACAACGAAGTACATGCCTCACCAATCACCATCCGTGAAACAAAAGGCGTTCCATGTTATGGGGAATCTTGTTCAATTATGAATTTCCTTGAAAAAGCCTGTTACGTTATGGGCTTGAACAGATACTATTTGGTTGAGAAGCCTGCTACAAAGATTTTTTTTCTATTGATTCAAGTTGCCTGTTTCTTCTTGAATTAGGGTGAGATCCGTAAAAGGTTTGTACATGGAAGTTTCTGGTGTGATGATGCCAACACGTCACTGCTATGTGATAGACGCATTATTGTGTCTAATATGTCTCAATTGTATATATTTTTAGTGTTCGATTTTGTATTTATTTTGTTATTTTATGTCTTTGTAGGTATTTTTAGAGAAATAAGTTCTTGCGGCGAAATTGGCTCGAAAAGTGGTGTTTTACACCCCAGGATAGAGTACTAAAGGCACCCCATAAATGCACCGGAAGCACCCCAAAAATGTGTTGGAGGAACCCCGGAAAAATTACTATCTACGCCCAAAAATTACTATTTGCACCCCATAAGACAAGTGCTAAAGGGACACCCGTGCAGGATTAGGGGAGGACATGTTCTTCTCAAATTCAAAAAAATATTTTTGGCGGGAAAATATTCCCTGCAGAATTTCAATCGGATGTTTGGACGTGATTTAGTGAGATTCAATCCCTGAAACTTAGTGGGTAGACGTGATATGACTATAGAAAGCTAGTATGAGTGATTTTATCGATCAAATTTGGCTGGATAAACTGTTTTAATCCAAACAGGGAGTTGGAGGAAAAACATGAGCTTGCACGAGTTATGAGAAATTTAAACGTGGACTCCACGTGTTTGGAAGACTCAATAGATATCCTGGAGCGTGAAGAAGGTATAGAATGAAATAAATACAGCTTCATGCGCGTGGAAGATCAAAAAATGGAAATTATTGCCGTGAGAATAAAAATAATAAAGAGAAGATTTTTTGAAGTTCTGGAGGAGATTCGATGCATCTTTCGGGTATAAATAGATTACCCAGGTCATATAGAAGGGGTGTCGAGAGTTTGGGGTCGAGAGGAGAGCTCAGGAGGCGTGAATCAAGAGTTTTCAGAACTCTGTTGTTTCTGCTGCTGCTGCTCGTGAAGAACAGGGAAACATCGACGGTTTCTTCAACTGGTTGTAACAGTTTCTTCAACTGGTTTGCAACATTTATCTTCGTTGTAACAGTTTCTTCAACTGGTTTGCAACATTTATCTTCATTGTAACAGTTTCTTCATCCTCTTCTGCAACATTTATCTTCAGATTTGTAACGATTATCTTCATCATAACAGTTGAGAGTTGAAACAGTCGGTCTGTAACGCACCTGTGCTGTTGCATATTTCCTGTTTCATTATTTTCTCTTCTTGTAAACACTTTTTGAGCCATGAATACATATTTTGAGTGTGTTTTCGACATGATGAGTTACACCCCAACACTGGGACGACGGAGGAGGCCGGACTTCATACATGGGTAAATTTATTTTTATTCTTTTTATGACTTTTGCATTAAAATTAATTGAAATAAGATTTGATTAAATTGGTTGTCATTTTCTTAGATGGGTCATGCTTAGCTTAGGTGATTTGATGTCCCATGCTTAACATTTACAATCAATGTTTTGAGAATCTACCTTGGCAAAAATAGAGTCCATGTTTATATTTCTTGAGCTAAAATTGTTGAGAATAAATAAGTGAACCTTATGTTATAAAGATTGGCTAAATCCTTAGTCCCAGTACCTCTTGCACCATTTGTAATATTATTGTATATTTTTATTAAATTTAAAAACTCGAATCTTCACAAGTCTCAACGAACCTTTTACTACAACAAACTTCAAAATCACATCACTATGGTATTGAACCAATACGCGATTGAACTTCAATCGGAGTCTAGCTATATGTTGACATAGCACGAAATATGTTTCTGTGTTATCAATAGTTTAAGGGAACACGACACAAATCACAAATGCTTACATTTAGGATTTGGAAAATATAATATAGTTATACAGCGAATGTGCGACTAACGAAGTGACGATCTACACAATATATAAAACTAAAAACAAAACTTATGAAAACAAAAACAACGGAAAAAAAACAACTACATAGATAACCTAGGGAATGTGTTAGTGGCATGGACATCAGGAGTACATTTTTCCGATTGTCCTACAAAATTCTTCAACGAGACGGCGCTCCTCATGTGAGGAAAAATTCGAACCCATGTTTGCAATGTCCCCAAAATTTCCGTACAAGTTCTGGTGAGTGTATTGTAATGCAATAAACGCCTATTCTTCCATAATAGGAGGTCGTAGTTATTTCCAAAGGCTATCAGGTTATAAGTCGGTCATTCATCCCCATCCTTTTCCAAGATAATGCTCATCTTGTGATCCCAATTCCATCCCCGCTAGGTACCCATGTATGAATATTTTCTTCCGAAATGGGTTCCCATAAATCTATCCGCAAGACTCAACCTTACGGTTTTGCTATAACATAGTTATGCAATTTAAAACTGCGGTGAAGATTTTGATATGAAGCTCATAAGTCAATCATCATATTTTACGATCATTGGAAGATCAAAAGAGCAAGCAAAGATCACAATTAAGTGAAAAAATGGCAACTATTTTAAGGGTCAATGGGTAGATTAGAGTTCAAACATAAATTGGAACTTGAGAATATATACAAGGACAACCATTACTTATATTCCATTTGGAAAACCACTATATATATATATATACAAGCCCATATCTCCGACGTTCCCTACCCCGTCCCTCCACCTTCAACGGGTACCGAAATGGTCATCCAGCAGTAAACTATTACTTATATTCCATTCGGCCAACCACTGTCGAATATATGGTTATTCCAATACCACCACCTTAAATTCAAGCTGTCCTAGGCTCATATATATATATATATATATATAAAATCCCAGATCTCCAATGTTCCCTGTCCCATACCTCCAGCGGTACTGTCCCATCCAAGCACGCTTAACTGCAGAATTAATGAAATATCGACCTTCATAAAAAATTTATTCATATTCATAATAAAGACAAAGACACGGTTCGGTATATCTAAAACTATAATAATTTAATGTAGGGTCATTACGACAATATCATTATAAAATTTAAAGCCCATATGAGGATTCTAACATGACCACCATAGGTCCAGCATCATATTTTTACGATCATTGGAAGAGTAGGAGAGCAAAAGATTACGATTAATCAAAAGGATGGTAAGAATTTATGGCTCCATTTAAAGTTTGGCCATAAATTCTAACCTGAGATCCAAATGTGAGAATACCCATGAGATCGAATGAGTCAATCAAATATCATCCTCCACACAAAGATTGTTATATTCCACGAGTCCGATAGGATCAATGAAATATCATCTTATACAGTTTATGATATTCATAAAAAAGATTATAACATGACGCATATATGTTAAGCATTATATTTTTATTTCTATGATCATTAGAAAAGTGAGAGAGCAAGCAAAGATTACGATTAGATTTATACTTCGGACACATGGGATCAAAAAGTGAGAATACTCATGAGTCCGAGGGAATCACTTAAATATCATCCTACACAATTTCTAATGTTCATTATAAAGAAAAAGACAAGGATCTGTATATTCTAAGTTTAGTATTGAGATTGTGCCACGTTCTGTTCCAAAATTGTCTGATAACGAGTTGTCCCAGCTCGATTCAACCTGGGCCACTAGAAGCTCTCTTTTAAGATACCAGTGCCAACAATATATAAGGATAATCCAAACAGTACACAACGAGTGTACTACTTTTTCATATTTGGAAATAGTTAAGTTCTCCTTTTTTTACTTCAATAATATTGTCTCAAAGAAATCCTCTACCAAGTCCAAGTCCGTGGAGTCGAAGAATGAAGCAGACTACCTTGACTTCAATTGAATTTCGATAGTAGAGGTGTAAAATTGGTCGCGAAAGCACGTTCATGGCATAACACACGTTAAAATTCAAACACTGCACGTGATTTATGAAAAAATAATTGGATCAAGATAGTATTTAGAAACCATTTCTCGGGATGCCGCCCATCCCTGGATTGCTACGGCCAGAGCACGCTCTGCCAACTCTGGAGCCAATTGTGCCTCGGTGTTAGGAAAGGACGAGCCAATACTTAAAATTCGACTACAGCACGGCACAACACCTGACGGGCGGGCATAACACGTTAGTTTAATGTGATGTGCGGTGCCAGACAAATAGGCACATCGGCACGGCATAACACGGGGCACAACACAATATATCACATTTGACACAATATACTACACAATATATTATACTTAAAATACACATATTTCACAAAATAATCATTGATTTAGCTAATTTTTAATATTTTGTTTTCGTTATACTAATTTATTTCCATAATACTATATATACTAACTAAAATATCTAAAAAATAATTACTTTAGAAAATATAAAAATAAGTGTGCTATCACAGCACGGCACAAGATGTTTATTTTTCTGGAAAAGCACGGAACGCCATTCAGTACGGCATAGCACAACACGCATCACAGTAACCACGTGACTTCGGGGGTCTGTGCCGGCCCGTTTTGCACATCTTTTACTCCTGGTGATTTTTAATTTTTTTTAGAGTATGTGATTCAAGAGCAAAACTATTTGACTATTTGTTTACCGATTCTAGGGTTATACAAGTTTGGAAAAAACCATCGAGGAAAATTCCTAACCCCAATTTGTAACTAAGTGTTATATGTTGACCATCTTGAGTTCTTTAAAATATCAACGCAATTCATTTTAGTATGGGAATCATGTGAATCTTTTTTATGTTGGTTGGCGTTGGTAACAAGATTCTGTACAATTCACTAATTTAGTTTCACCGTCATCATCGTGTATCTTTACAGATGCTGAATAACCGTGTATCATTCTTCCATTAACAAAAAACAACAACATCCGAAGAGGAAAACAACGAGTTATTTGTACTGAAGTGCTGAATGTTGATCATCCTGGGACTGATGATGACAGCATTCACTTACCTAAAGTTGAGAAATCATTGAAACATTTTGAACTGTCCAAATAATTAACGACCAAGTCGACTTCCAATGGCGGAGTTGTTGAATCAACAACAACAGTAATCAAGGGCTATAAGCCTATAATACTAAAATTTGATAGAAACCGTGACGTGACAGAAATCAAATGTTTTTGAAGTCACCGTAGAGAAGGTCCGACGGTAGCTTTATCAGTCTTGGTTACAGGGGCAAATCTTGTCCCATCATTTCCTTCTTTTTCTGTAACACATTAAAGAACCGCCAGACACAAAGCATAGCCCCTGCACGTCTCCCTAGAGGCGGGCCCCCTGGGACCCACAAATAAAAAAAAACTGAGAGAGCACGGTTAATTTCTTAGTTTTTTTCTCGGTTTGTTAAGAATCACTCAAATTGATGTCTTCAAAGACAGTGGTCCTCTATGAACCGAGAAAACAAACCACGTTAAAACCGCCTCTCACGGTTTGTTTTTTCTTTTCTTATTAGTGGGTGGGCCCAGCCCCTCAGGAGACGTGCAGGGGGTGGTTTGTGTGTGGCGGTTTTTTAATGTAGTTTTTTTCTCGTTTCACCGAGACTTTTTGCTTCAAAGAATACAGCTCATCGGTGTCTAACCCTATTTTGCTCTTTAAACCTATTTTCCTAGGTTACTGTTGACGATAAGGTGGGAGATAAGGCAGAGAGAAGAAGGAGTGCATTCCAAGGTTTACTGTTAACGATAAGGTTTAAGTCTTTAAGATAAGGCAGCGAGAAGAGGTGTGTTTACGATGCTGGTAAGTTTGTTTACGGGATGGAACCCATTTTTGTTGGTCAGCTTCAAGTTTATATAAATACTGGAATTGGTGAACCGGTCCATACTCAAGGTCATAAAACCGGTAAATCTCAAAAATAAATTGACGTCATTACATTTTTCCAGGTAAGAACATTTTATTCAATACTTAATGCATGTCTGGATTGAAGGTAAGAAGACGTCTTTGTTGATGTGTCATTGTTCGCCGCTGTTGTAGACTTGGGCCATGGAATCACTGCCTTCTCTAAGGCCAACTTATGTGTCATTTATACGGGGGACAGCGGCATGGCTACCGCACATGGTTTGTGTTCAATGTAAAAGCATTCCGCGATACGCCGACATCCTTACAAAAATGGATGTAGATAACGTAAGTCAACCGATTTACTTATTTTGTTGTCCCTCCATATAAACCAGTCGTAGACGTGGAAGTCTATTTTCTGTACATGTAATCATCAGCGAAACAATGTTGCAGGTAGTTGTCGCTATTGATATCATGTGGCATCCACGTGATGAAAATCTTCTGAAAATTCTAGGCATATTAGAAGGTTACGCCGAGGAAGAGGATCTGAACAACGAAAGTTCACCTCCTGCAAAAGGCACCACCAGTACTGCCCAAGACGAGGGGTTGTTGAAGACACTCGAGACAAAAATTGCTGAGCTCACTCAACACATGGATGGTATAGCTGCCGAGGTGGCGGATCTTAAGGAGTCAGTGGACAAGCAAGTTAATACGGGCAAGGCGACTCTGTTGTTGTTGGAAACATCGGTGAGCAAGAACATTACTCTTTGAACCTTTATACGCATCACTATTTCAATCGAACTGAAACTTTTGCAACAGACTAAGAATGCAGCACCAGATGTAGAAGAAAGTAGCCCAGCTAAGAAACAGTACACACAAGGAAAAAAAGGGAGCTTACAAGGAAGTAATCATACTGTAAAGCGGATACGTTCATCATTGGCGATGCAGTTTCAAGCACTTAAAATTCTCAGTTCTCAAGTCCATAAAGAACTCCCTTCGGAGCGGAAAAAAGATGAAGCGCACGGCATGAAAATTGATAACCTGGTGAAAGATGATGATGAAATAAGTAGAGACCTAGAAGATGGTGGAAGGTCCGACATGGACGGCGAAACCTCGGATACCTCTGATATGGATAACTTCCCGATAGATGATGACGGATTAAATAGGAGCGGAGATGTAAGTGTCGGTTACTTTTTTGATGAAGATGGCAACAAAAATCCTGTCCGTTCAAATGTTGAACCCCTGTTGGCAGACGTTAAAGATTTCTCTGATGTAGGTGACAATGGCACCGTTAAACCAGAGATTGATTTCAATCAAGGCTGCTGTGATGCTGATAAAATGGTGCCAAAGAGATCGTTCATAGATACCCCCAGGGTCGGAAGACAAGAATATGAATGGCGTGCAACAACCCAATGGAAAATTGAATAAGAAAAGGAAAACAATATCAATTCAGCTGCCAAGGAGACAGTCTAGAAGGTTGCAGGGTTTAGGTGATTCGAAGGATTTTTCCTGCATAGACAAGGATGAACTTCCTATTCCAAGACTGCACAAACTGGCATTGAATAAATACCTAAATGGAAGCCCCCCTGATACGCAACCGCATGAGTTCAAGCCTGACCAGCTTATCGATCTACTAAAGGGAAACATGCTTTGTAGTACCGTAAGTAATGATAAACTAATCTCCACGAAGCTATATAAAATTATTACACTTGTTCAGAGCTTTGACTCTCGTAATATGAGATTGTGCAGCATATCAACGTGTGTTTGGAAATGATTCGGAATTGTCCAAAACTAAACAAGTCAAAAATTCAGTGGACTACGTTTGATACATATTTCAGTGTATGTATAGCTATCCAAACTGGGTACATCATGTAAGTATACAACATGACGCAGCAATACTTTTATTAATTACTAAGCAGTGTGTTTATTTAGCAGAAACATGCCCATACGGTGCAGATGGACGCTTTACAGAAATACAGAAGTGGGCAACGTCCTAAGAATGGAAAAAACTGGGATGAAGTCTCAGTTGTCTATGGTCCGGTACTGATAAAGGATAATCATTGGGTGGCAATCGCTTTGAACATAAAAGAAAGAATGATCAAAGTGTACGACTCATCGGCACCCAGGCACACCTCTAGAATAATGCACGAAGAAATAAACCACATTAGGAAGACTCTATCACAGTTATTTGCTACTGGTTCGTGGGACGCTAAATTTCATCAGCAGACCCCTAGACAAGATCCCGCAGGGTAAGTTCTTTGATTAGACTTCTAGTTCGTTTTGGTATGCTTAAATTATTTAAGAAATTGGACTCAGGAAAAAATTTAAATTATTTACTCAATAATTATGCTGTCAATTTGTTTTCACTTAATAACTATGCCGTTAATTGTTCCTTGACTATAATGGCTCTATATCGGAGTTGCAGAGGCGATTGTGGCAACTACACATTGAGGTTCATCAAGAATTTGATCAGGGGTATTCCTGTGAAAAGGATCAATATACAAAAGATGGAAAGCTATCGAAGGACCTTGGCCCTGGAACTGCACAACCAAACAGTTTATGAGGTAAAGCCAACTTAGAGTGGCTAATAAGCTTTATGTAATGCGATGCTAAATTCGTAATCTGATAACAATACTGATTACTATTTATGTGCAGGATTCATGTGATTAACAGTCAAAGTAGTTTAGAAATCATGGAAACAGTTTGACATGTCCAAATAATTGACGACCAAGTCGACTTCCAATGGAAGAGTTGTTAATGGTGGTTCATTAAGTTTTTTGGTTTTGGAAAACAATCGAACGACTTCCACTAAAATTTGTTAGCAATCGTGGCGTGATGGAAATTAAATGTTTTTGAGAAAGTCTGACCGTAGCTTTATTCTGCTTGGTTACAGGGACAAATCTTGTGGAAAAAATTTGCTCTAGCGCTACTAGATCATATTTGATCTAGAAGCACCATGTACTGCCATTTGGCTTATTTATGATGTAAGCAAACTCTTGTTTCACGAAAGATTTATTCCTTATCTAATTGACTGTTCAAAGCATCTTTATTTGCATACACAAGGAAAATTTTGCATATGGATAATATCTTGATTAAAAGTCAATTGTGCTGTAAAGGTGCTTACTTCGTTTTTGAGACATTTTGATCAGTCTCTAGTTGAAGCAAGAGTGGCAAGCACAAAGAAGGTCTGGGGACTGCAGGCAAAGTCCATACATATAGAAAATGAATAATATATTAGCATATGCAATAAATAATATATCATCGTACACAGTTTTTTTGATTCATAATAAGAAAGACGGGGATTGGTGAATTTAAAGCTATGATGAAGATTTCGACTTAGGGTTTCTACGACAACATTATTATGTAATTTAAAACTAGGGTGAGGTTCATATTTTTACGATCATTCGAAGAGTAATAGAGCAAGCAGATATTGCGATTAGTCGAAAAGGATGTAAGTACTTTGTGGTTCAATGGGTAGATTTACAGTTCAGGCGTAAATTCTAAACTGAGTTTTCCTGAGAACATGGGGATTATGACATGACGCTCATTGGTCAAGCATCATACTTTTTTATGATCATTGGAAGAGTAAGACAGCAAGCAAGAATACGATTTGGCGATAAGGTGGCAAGTGTTTTACGACTCAATGAGCAGATTTTGAGTTCAAATATAAATTCTGACTTCATACCAAAAAGATAGAGTCTCCAGTGCTATCTAAAGAATAAATGAAGTGTTAGCCTATGCTATCTAAAGAACCCCCAATGCTATCCAAAGAATAAACGAAATATTAACCTATTCGGTTTATATATATGATAAAGATTTAAACTTAGGATATTTACGGCAACATCATTTGCAATTTAAAACTCCAGTGAGGATTCTAAAATGACGCTCAAAGGACAAGAATCATATTTTTATTTTTATGATCATCCCAAAAGCGAGAAAGCAAGCAACGATTACGATTAGTAAAGTTAACAAACATTTTATGGTTCATCCGTGGGTAGATTTAGAGTTCAAACGAAAATTCTAACTTGACATCAACAAGTGAGAATCCTCAGCAGTGCTGTCCCGCACCATTTTGCGGGAAGCTATCCCGCTTAAGCGGCTTCTTTACCGTTAGATCACGATAAAACCAAGATCCAACATCCTTGAATCCTTTAGAGGAAATAGTGGGTCCTTTCCTGAAAGTGGTGGGTCATTTCCTGAATGTGAATCCATACGTTGATTTGATCATCTAACGGTAAAGAAGCCGGTTGAGGGGGATAGCTTCCCGCAAAAGGGTGCGGGATAGCATTTGTCGTGAGACCGAGAGAATCAATGAAATATCGGCCTACACGGGTTTTTATATTCATTATAAAGAAAATGACAAGGGTCTATGTGTCAACGTTTTTTTACACCCCTATGTGTCAACGTTTTATAGGCTCTCTTCTAAAGCGGAGCCCCTGTTTTTCTCAGGTGTGGTAGGGTGAGGACGAAATCTACCGTGGAAATAACTAACAAGACAATGCCACATCACAGATAAAAAGGTGGAGGTGACTGCAAGTGTACTGCGTTTGGGAAAAGAGCTAATTTCTACTCTTATTCCTTATACTTCCACACTACATTCTTTCTTCTCTTCTCTCTCAAAAAATTCCCTTACCAAGTCCATACATTACTCTGTAGAGTCGAAGAATGAAGAAGACTGAAACCTTACTTCAATTCATAACATCAATTTTTATTTTTATCGAAGATCTTAGGGAATAAATAATTCATAAGTTTATTAGTAGTAGGGGGATGGTTACTGAAGGTTGTTCATATGTATCCGGAGATGGCGACATCGCTGCTGGGGTTGGTGGGAAATCAACGTCAACAACAAGTAGAAGTGTAGGATTTTCTCCTTCTAGTTAAACCTTTAATAAGTTTAATGTTCAAGCAGAATATGATGATGCGTTGTCGGCGGGGAATAATAAGAAAAAGAAAGCGCAAACAGGGGTAGTAAGAGGTGGTGGTGAGAAGGATGGTGGCAGAGGACTTCGACAATTTAGTATCCAAGTGTGCAAAAAAGTTGAAAGCAAAGGTAGAACTACATATAATGGAGTTACGGATGAGATTGTGGATGAACTTTCAACAACAACACCTTACATGAAACCAAATTGTAACGATAAAAATATTCGACGGAGAGTGTATGATTCCCTGAATGTTCTTATTGCAGCGGATATCATATCTAAGGATAAAAACAAAGAGATACAATGGAGAGGCATGCTTCATGCTGCTAGCCCAAATGCTGTTGAACAACTTAAGTCTCAATACCTTGGCTTAAGAAACAAAATTGCAAACAAGGCTGCGTATCTGCAAGAACTTGAGGATCAATTTGTAGGCCTGCAGAATCTGGCTCAACGGAATGAGCAACTATGTTGTTCAGGGAGGAAAGATGCAACTTCAGGGGGTGTGCCATTGCCTTTTATTATAATCCAGACGCCTCCACCTGCAACCATTGAGTTGGAGATGTCAGAGGATATGCAGTTGTTGCAGTTCGATTTCAATAACACTTTTCAGATACATGATGACAACTTTGTTCTTAAGTCTATGGGATTTTGTGAAGGTTGTCCGAGTCCGAAGAAAAACTACTTTTCAAAGGAGTTTAAACCTACAATTTGCAGGAGTGTCCACTAATCTTCCATGCATTTCTACAAAAGTTCTGAATAATATTTTGTATGGTCTGTTATAGAATATTCGATACAGTTCACTTATAGGTTTTTTTTTTTTTTCAAGAGAAAAATTATCTGTTTACCGATTTTAGGGTTATACAAGTTTCTTCAATTTTATATCCTTGTTTCGACTCGACTAAAGAAACAACCATCGAGGAGAACTATCCCCATTTCTATCAAAGTGCTATATCGGAACTATACACTTCGGCTGGATCCCGCGGTATGTCCGTAGCTTGGTCCACCCGGTGGTTTAGCTTTGGTGGGTTGAGGGTGGGGCCCACCTAAAGTTGAGAAATCATGGAAACAGTTTGACCTTTCCAAATAATTGACGACCAAGTCGACTTCCAATGGATGAGTTAGTTGTTAATGGCGGTTCATTAAGTTATTTTGTTTTGGAAAATAATCGAATGACTTCCACTAAAAGTAACAAATCGTGGAGTGACGGAAATCAAATGTTTTTAGAAGGTCCGAGTGTATGACCGTAGCTTTAGCATGCTTGGTTACAGGGACAAATCTTTTCCCATTATTTCCTTATTTTTCTATAAAACATTAATTAGATGTCTTTACAGCAAATCATTGGTGTATAACCATATTTTACACTTTAAAACAGACTACTTTCGTAGGTTTTTGTTGACGATAAGGTTGAAGATAAGGCAGAGAGAAAAATAGGTGCTTTCCAAGGTTTACTGTTAACGATAAGGTTGAAGATAAGGAAGAGAGAAGAAGGTGTGTTTACGATGCGGGTAGTTGTGTGTGTAGAGTCTACACTCTATAGACTTAAGTAAGGTGTTGGTACAGTCTATCTGAGTAATGGAGAGAGGTGTTTTTGGATTTCATTTTTTTTTATAAGCGAAATTTTTTCTGAACTATTGTTTTTGGTAGTGGAGAGGGCGGTAACACCTAGTTTTCTTGTGAATTGCAAACGATTTGCGGCAGCATCTCTTTGTTGCATGCCAAGTTCCCACTCCTATGCGTGGCTTGGCATCCAAGCGTTATTTATATTACGTATGTTTTAATCAAATATCTAACGGTTGATAACCTATTAGTAGACATACGGATCCAATTAAATTGATACTCATAGCCCATGGTTTTTTTTTTTTATCGGTACTCATAGCCCATGGTTTTTAAACGACCTTGTTATAGCCGGAACAATAGGGGTTTGTACAATTTTGGGACACGACGTGGCACAATCTTAATAGTGAAGAGGGGAATGACTCGAGCATTCGAACCTCAGATCACAAATCCTGTTCAGATGATGTACTGTACTGTGACCAACTGCATCGGCTTTTATTTTTGATGCTATATTTATACACTTACGACGGAAAAAATATGTTTTTTATAGGTGTTTATGGTGGTTTTTATTTCAAAGCTAAAATCGTAAAACCCTGTACTTAATGCGCTCTCATCTTGCAAAGGAACAAAGCCATTTGAAAGTGATGAGTGCATAAACCTTTTCACTTACATATGTATTGAGCAATTCAACATATTTATGAAATTTATCCAGAATGGTGCGTGAAGCAACAATCCCAGATATTCTGTAAATTTTAACCTATTGCATTATTCACTAATGCATGACCTGCCTGGTATTTTCCTATGCTATGTTCCCAGCCGAACTCTCAATATTGGCATGACATGACGATTAATGTTCACTCGCAGCAGAGTAGCATGAATCTCCCGAAGTGTCAATATTGAGACCTGCATGAAAACACTCACATAGGCTATACTACCCTCTGACAAAGAGACCAGCGTGTTCACACACCTTTTAAAAGTCGGCGCGATCGAATGCGTTTAATTCCTTAAGGAAAATCTAGACTGTCCATATCAGTCTTAAAAAATGATCACGGCCATACAATTTGGCCACGCAATTAAACCATCCTAGCCTACTCCTAACGGAACTAGGCGATCGTCATGATAAACACCAGCGGGCCCACTAACGTCCCGACCGGTCGAAATTCCTTTAGCTCGTCCGCTACATCCTTGAACGCTCACCAAAGCATGGGTGATCGTACTGTTTAAAAATAGCTCAAACTAGCTAAGACCGGCAAAAACGGTCTCAAAACCCATCGCATCCTTCTAACTTAGCCGGCCTAGATGGACGGCTTAGATCGCATCTCGAACAATCAAAGAGGCACCAATGTGATCACCGGCGGCCCAATTTTCTTCCCAATCGATCGACTTGCTCATGGCAAGTCAATGACGCATCAAACCATTCGATCGAACTAGGTCAGACACGGCTGCTTTGAAAACCTAATTTGTGTTTGCGGCAGTATGTTACTATCGCAAATCATTCATGACCGCCCATCTTTGCTAGCCAAATAGAATGGCTTAGATCTAATTTCAGACGGACCCGAAGGCATCGGCATGATCACCGGTAAACCACATTTGCACATGATCGATCGACCTATTCGAACTAACGTTCAGTGCTTTGAATCGCTCGCCCAAAAGAGGGTTGGCCGCGCGGCAATATGTAACTGCCGCAAATCATCTCGTCCATCAAACTTCGCTAGCCTAGTTGGATGGTGTAGATCTATTTTCAGAAAACCAACAGGGTAGCATTGTGATCGCCGGCCACCCCTTCTCCACAGGGAGTGATCGACCAAGTGATAGCTCGCCCATAAGGTCCTCAAACGATCACCCAAAGGTGGCCGGTCGTTCTACTTTTTTAATACGCTCAATTCTCGACGGATTCAATCTACTCTAAAGCAACAATGCTTCCTGCACATCGATTATTTTTCAGTTGCTTGTTTGAAAGCGATGCTTTATACACATTGATTATAAGCGATGTTATGCAAATATTGATTTCACAAATAACTTATTATTTGACCTAAGAAGCACTACGTGCTTCTTTTAGCGGCAAGTCTCACGACTTGACCCATTTACCCGAGACATCAAACATGTCACAAACTGGGGGATGCTCACTAGGGTATTGGTCTGGTGGTTTACAGCGTGCGGTTTGCAACGCTCCCATTACGAGAAAGTGTCAGGAAAGCACGGACGGTTAACAGTGATGAGAGTAATGGGTGAAAGTGTAACCGGTCTTCCTACATAATGGAAACGTGGTGATCACCACTTTTTACACAACTCCACTTCTCCACTGCTTAATCACCTCCACTTCCTCCGAGATCAGGGTATGCTCGAACATGACTTGTATAAATAGGATTTCAACCTATTTCGACAAAAACACAAGTGTTATCAACACAAGTATTCAGAAACCGTATTCTGATACAAGTCATAAAATAGCCACACCTTCATTGTTCAACATTCTGATCTTAAACACCTTCTTCGCTTCCGTCCCTAAGATCAACCCTTCTCCTTCACTTTGTGACCGAATTGAATCTGGAACGGCCATTTCTTGGTTTAGCCCAGAATCTTACAGATTGATCTCTCGAATCTAAAAGTACTCCCGTGCAGTGCATTTGTTTAGGGTACTAATTCTTTTCTCATCAACACACCCAAATTTACCAAAAAACAGCAGAACCAGTTTTTACCCTCAAACAATAGGAAAACACCAACCATGAAAGTGATTATAGTGGGACCCCCAATTTTCCCATGGGGATCAAAAGTGATCAAGTCAAGGGCCTGGATGGTGCCCCTCTTCACGTTAAGTGTCTTCTTGCTGAGGCAAAGATGCCTTTCCAGAGAAACCGCTTCTAATCTTTGCAACACACCGAAACTGTTAGGCGGACAACCCCACCCATCCGACCCTAAAATGCTTCTCATATGCTTTTTTCTTCACGATTCAATATCGGATTTCAGTGAATATCGGCCGGGGATCGAAACACAATATTTTTGTAAATATCGGCCCACATCGGAGAACATCGGTGTAATCTCGACAATATAGCCATCACGGACAAACACCGAAACCGAAATTATCGGCGGTATTTCGCCCGTATCAACCGAAATTGACTACATTGACATACCTGCATGAATCTTGGGTAAACTACAGAGGAAAGGATATCTACAGGTTTGGAGCCAATAAATTTTTTACAAAATTCCCGATGCTGTTACACTTCCCCCACCGCCTTCCCCACTCCCTCCATTAGGTCAGCGAGAAGCCATTTGTAACAAAAGTATCCATGGATCGGATTAGATGATGTGATTTTAAAGTGTTGTAGAAAAAGTGATAAATAAGATTCGAACTCTAAGACTTGTGAAGATTCGAGTTTTTAAATTTAATAAAAATATATACAAAATATTACAAAGGGTGCGAGAGTTACTGGGACTCAGGATTCCACCGAATTCAAAACATAAGGTTCAATTATTAATTCTTTGACAATTTTAGCTCAAGAAAAACATGGACTCTATTTTTTCCAAGGTAGATTCTCAAAACAATGATTGTAAATCCTAAGCATGATGTATCAAAACACCTAAGCTAAGCATACATCATCAAATTAAATGACAACCAATTAATTCAAATCATAATTTCAATTAAAATTAATGCAAAAGTCTTAAAAAGAATTAATAAAATTACCCCAAGTATGATATTCATCTTCCTCCGTCATCCCAGTGTTGGGGTTTAGCTCTTCATGGTGAAAACATGCTCAAAAGATAGAAACATGGCTCAAAAGGTGTTTTTATTGAAGAGAAATAATAATACAGTGAATCTGCAACACTTAATGGTCGTTACAGAAATCACCGTTACAATGGAAGTGCTGTTAATAAACGATAAATCGGTTCTGCTGCTGAAGAACGACACTCGTATGCGACTATTCCGTGTGGGTCAATGTTCTTCGTGTTCTTCAGCAGCAGCAGTAGCAGAACCCGGTTTCCTACACCTTTGATTTCTCGGCTCTGTGGTGTTCTAAACTTCCCCTAAATTTCGACACCCCTTCTATATGACCCAACCAATCTATTTATATCAAAAAGAGCGATTAAATCTATCCAAAATCTTCCGAAATCTCTTCCTTTCTCTTCACGGCAAAGTTGCGGCAATTTCTTGTTTTAGAATTTCTACGCGTTTCTGAGCTTTCCTTTTGATTCTAAACTCTTCCTTAGATATATACCAATCTTTGGGAAGGTTTATAGCACTTTAATCTCTCTAAAATTTCCTAAAATCGGTCACACACGTGACTTTCCATATTTTGTTGTTGAGATAAAAATCCGTCGATTGAGCCCAGTTTAATCGATTTCAACATCCATGTTAGATTCCTAGACCCATAAGGAGTCTATCTTATGAAAATCAGAGGTTTAGTCGACCTCAAACTCCTCCAAATCACTACCACCAAAACTGCCAGAAACATGTTTATATTTTCCCACCCAAATTCAGAATTTGAACGTGAAGGGGAAAGGTTACCCCTTATCCGTTGCTGGAGTCCGCATAACACTCGTCCCTTGGGTTGCATTTATCAACTTTTCGAGCCAATTTCGCTGCAAAAGCTATTTCTCCAAAAACACCTACAAAGAGATAAAATACCAAAATAAGTACAAAAATGGGAACTAACAATATACACAATAGAGATGAAAATAGACACATAAATGCGTCTATCATTAGACCAATTTTAACACTGTCTTATACATAAGCGCAGCCAATTGCATTACACATTATCTGAAATATCTAGTGTGTAAGAAGGAAAATGCAGCAGCTGACCACTTGTCTAGGTTTAAATATTGAATATATGTATGAATAAGCGCATATTATACCAGCTAGGGCTTCTTCTTAACCGAAGCAGATGTAAATAGAACAACATGTTGTAAACAAGGTGAATTTGGTGCCTTAATCAAATACTTTACTAAATTTACAATACCCGTGTGTGGTCTTCTTGCTAAAGATGTTGCTTTTATCTTTGATGATACTTGTAAGGAAGCATGAGAGAAATTGAACAAATGATTACATCCCAGAATTTTGTTTATGCGTTACACATTATTTCAAATGGTAAGGTACTCGTCGGGTTGTCAGACTATGGAGGCATGCGAGAAGAGCTTTCAATTGCTTCATGCTTCCTTCCAAGCGTCACCGACCGAAGCTGCTACACTTCCCCCACTCCCTTCCACCACGTAGTGGGTCCATCTAGACCGTTGATTTTATCAAATTTAATCCCAAGGGGGAAAGCAGGGGGGTCACATTATTCTTGGTTTGACCAATACCTGCGTGACACGTAAGCGGGAAAGGGAGTGGGGGGTCATCTAGCATTTTCGTGTTCACATAGGAATCCATATGTAGCTAGGTAGTGAACAATATCAGCAAACCAGTTATTTCAGACACAAGAATAAATGAATAGGGGCCTGTTGAAACATTCAGATCCTATTCGACATGTTATCTGCAAAAGTCCAGTTGTAGTCGGTTAAGGTGCAATCCTGGCGGTTATTAGTAAGTCCCTGCTTATGAGCACGTCGTCTAAAGACCTCATGATAAAAAGTATTCTTGGCGCGTAGTATAGAGGTAAACGTAGACCGGGTATAGGATTATATAATATTATCTCAGTCTAATACATACACCTCTGTACTACAGAAAAAACCATATACCTGTCACTGTAATCCAACTTAGTTGTCACGTATCTAACTGAATCAAACCGGTTGAAACATCCTGATACATGTTTGTTTGCAGATGCAGCAAATCCTTCTTGTAACCACTTAGATATCCACACAATTTGACAACTTCATACATTTGGATCCCAAGCATTAATAAGACCCATTAAACTAGAAGCATGGTTCAACTTTAATCAAAGATAACTTAGAAAACAAATGTATAAACTGATCCTGGCCGTTTCACAAAAAGTAACACAAAATGAAACACGATTTATTGAGATTTAGTCTACAAAACAACCCAATAAGCTCATCTATATACAATCGAAAAACGAATTCAACTTGTCAGGATGAATTAAAACAACCTAACAAGCTCATCTACACACACTTGAAAACCGAATTCAACTTGTCAGCATGAATTAAAACAACTGAATCGGAATTTAATTTACGTAATCATCTTCATAGCAAAAAAGTAAAATCATTATGTTCAAAAGTCACAGATCTCTTTTATGGGGGTCATTGTCGGTGGTGACTAGGTTAAAAGCATAATGAAATAAATTTCACAGGAATGCAATACCGACACAAGAAATAGAAAAGAAATATAAAACTATAACCCCAGATCAGAAATCAAAAAGGGTTCTCAAAAAAATTACAATCACAAACTAACAATCTCACTTTCCAATGTTAGGCAGATGTGTTGGTTGTGGTTGTTGCTAGTTTCGTGAATTCATGACAGACCATAAAAAAATCGAATCGAGTGCTTGGATTACAAGAGGTAGATCAAGATTTTCTGGCATGTTTTCACTTAATTACGTTAGGCATCTGATTTGAAACCTAGGTTTAGAGTTGTTCTACTTCGAGAGAAAGAGTGTACTGCCGATAGATATGGAAAAAAGAAAATGAAAAACATTTAGGGTTTCATCTTTAGGTTTGTATTTATAACAACGTCTCGGAATTCCAATCCAACGGCTGAGAATCAACTATTTGCATTTACACCGAGATGGTAAGCAATTTGTGGTTCAGTCTATAGATTTAGAGTTCAAATGTAAATTCTAACTTCAGATCCGAAGGACAAAATCGAAAGAATAAATGATATATCAGCCAAAGTAGTTTTTTAGATCCATAATAATAAAAAAACAAGGACCGATATGTTTAAAGCTATAATAAAGATATTAACTTTGGGTTTAAACGACAACATTATTATGCAATTGAAAACTAAGGTGAGGATTCATATTTTTATGATCATCGGAAGAGTAAGAGAGCAAGCAAAGATTACGATTAGTCGAAAAGGATGTACGCACTTTATGGTTCAGTGCGTAGATTTACAGTTCAAACGTAAATTCTAACCTGAGTTTTCCCGATAATGCAATTTAAAACTCAGTAAGGATTCTGACATGACGCTCATTGGTCAAGTATCATTTTTCTTACAAGATCATTGGAAGATTAAGAGAGCAAGCAAGAATTCAATTTGTCGAAAAGATGGTAAGTGCTTTGTGGCTTTACAAGCAAGTTTAGAGTTCAAATGTAACTTCTGACATAAAACCAAAAAGAGAGAATTCCCAGTGCTATTTCTAAAGAATAAACGAAATATTAGCGTTCGTAGTTTTATACTCATAAAAATGAAAAGACGGGATCAGTATATTTATAGCTATGAAAAGGATTTCAACTAAGGGTATT
>JAJJMB010003726.1:0-15117 GCA_023531105.1 Papaver atlanticum | reverse complement strand
CAATGGAGAGGCATGCTTCATGCTGCTAGCCCAAATGCTGTTGAACAGCTTAAGTCTAAATACCTTGGCTTAAGAAACAAAATTGCAAACAAGGATGCGTATCTGCAAGAACTTGAGGATCAATTTTTAGGCCTGCAGAATCTGGCTCAGCGGAATGAGCAACTATGTTGTTCAGGGAGGAAAGCTGCAACTTCAGGGGGTCTGCCGTTGCCTTTTATTATAATCCAGACGCCTCCACCTGCAACCATTGAGTTGGAGATGTAAGAGGATATGCAGTTATTGCAGTTCGATTTCAATAACACTTTTCAGATACATGATGACAGCTTTGTTCTTAAGTCTATGGGATATTGTGAATGTTGTCCGAGTCCAAAGAAAAACTACTTGTCAAAGGAGTTTAACCCTACAATTTGCAGGAGTGTCCACTAATCTTCCATGCATTTATACAAAAGTTCTGAATAATATTTTTTCGGGTCTGTTATAGAATATTCGATACAGTTCACTTATAGGTTTTTTTTTTTTTAAGAGCAAAATTATCTGTTTACCGATTTTAGGGTTATACAAGTCTCTTCAATTTTATATCCTTGTTTCGACTCGACTAAAGAAACAACCATCGAGGAGAACTATCCCCATTTTTATCAAAGTGCTATATCGGAACTATACACTTCGGATGGATCCCGCGGTATGTCCGTAGCTAGGTCCACCCGGTGGTTTAGCTTTGGTGGGTTGAGGGTGGGTCCCACCTAATGTTGAGAAATCATGGAAACAGTTTGACCTGTCCAAATAATTGACAACCAAGTCGACTTACAATGGATGAGTTAGTTGTTAATGGCGGTTCATTAAGTTTTTTTGTCTTGGAAAATAATTTAACGACTTCCACTAAAACTAACAAATCGTGGAGTGACAGAAATCAAATGTTTTTAGAAGTTCCGAGTGTCTGACCATAGCTTTCGCATGCTTGGTTACAGGGACAAATTTTTTCCCATTATTTCCTTATTTTTCTGTAAAACATTAATTAGATGTCTTTACAGCAACTCATTGGTGTATAACCATATTTTACACTTTAAAACGGACTACTTTCGTAGGTTTTTGTTGACGATAAGGCAGAGAGAAAAATAGGTGCTTTCCAAGGTTTACTGTTAACGATAAGGTTGAAGATAAGGAAGAGAGAAGAAGGTGTGTTTACGATGCGGATAGTTGTGTGTGTATAGTCTACATTCTATAGACGTAAGTAAGGTGTTGGTACTGTTTATCTGAGTAATGGAGAGAGGTATTTTTGGATTTGCTTTTTTTTTTATAAGCGAACTTTTTTATGAACGATTGTTTTTGGTAGTGAAGAGGGCGGTAACACCTAATTTTGGTGTGAATTGCAAACGGTTTGCGGAATGGATTGCAAACGGTTTGCGGCAGCATTTCTTTGTTGCATGCCAAGTTCCCTCTCCTCTGCGTGGATTGGCATCCAAGCGTTATTTATATTACGCATGTTTTAATCAAATATCCAACGGTTGATCACCTGTTAGTAGACATACGAATCTAATTAAATTGATACTCATAGCCCATGGTTTTTTTCTTTTTTGATCGGTACTCATAGCCAATGGTTTTTAAACGACCTTGCTACAGCCGGGACAATAGGGGCTTGTACATTTTTGGGACACGAAGTGGCACAATCTAAATAGAGAAGAGGAGAATGACTCGATCATTCGAACCTCAGATCAGAAATCCTGTTCAGCTGGTGTACTGTACTGTGACCAACTGCATCGACTTTTATTTTTGATGTTATATTTATACACTTACGACGGAAAAAATATGTTTTTTATAGGAAAACATCAACCATGAAAGTGATTATAGTGGTACCCCCAATTTTTCCATGGGGATCAAAAGTGATCAAGTCATGGGACTGGATGGTGCCCCTCTTCACGTTAAGTGTCTTCTTGCTGAGGCAAAGATGCCTTTCCAGAGAAACCGCTTTTAATCTTTGCAACACACCGAACCTGTTAGGCGGACAAGCCCACCCATCCGACCCTAAAATGCTTCTCACATCCTTTTTTCTTCATGACGTACCTGCATGGGTCCTGGGTAACTGGTGACATAAGCTCAGCCTGTTCACAGTTAATGTAGTAGTACGATGTTGCCGCTTAGCTTGTTAGGTTTCAAACTAGTTTTTTTTGTAATAATACTCTTAATTAAGTAATATTTCTCTAAAAATAATAGGATTAGGGTGGTCCCAAGCCTATTATTTTATAGATATGTTATTGTATGTCATAGGATGGCCCTTTACCCGATTGTTTAAAATTTGGACCCCTGTTACATTACATAAGTTACAAAATTAAGCCAGTGATGCAGAGTAGAAGGTCACGAGCACACTCGTTAGTGAGCGTGCACAATATCGGAATAAGAACACCCGAGGAATGAGTGATACATATAAATACAGTATTGTTTGATATATTAATGGGTTATGTTCTTCGCCACAACGCATTTTTCTTCGGTCTGCGAAAGCAATCGCATGGCTTCAGGAAGTACCCATCATGAATAGAGGAGTTGATCAAGCCATCCATAAGCCGCAGAAATCATCGATAACCTATGTAACTCCAATCCAGGAGCATGGAAAAAATTCACAGAGTATGAGTAGACGTGAACTCGACGTACAAGAGCCAGAGATTTGTTCTCTCACTGAACTCTCCAACGTTTGGCAAGGGAAGAAGAAGAACACTACTTCTTTTTTTTCTACAGGAGCCAGCATCAAGGTAACCAATTTGCGTAGAGGAATCGATGGGCCTGATTATTGCGACAAGTGGTACGAACTTGCAGAACAGTGTAATCGCAATCGAGAGGAGTGCAACAGGTTGGGTATCTCATTTTTATTACCAACCGCCGAAAGGTTGCATGAGTCTAAGTATAGTGAGGATGACTTGTTCGTCAATCTAATACTGTTGGACATGGAAAATTTTCATTTGAAGACTAAACTCGTTATTCATCATATCAAAAACCGGCGCAACTAGTCCTACCGTAACCTGTCATTAAGTCGGTTCAATACCTATTAATTAGTTATTTTCTGAGATATCCTGGCATAATTTTATCGTACATAGATGTCTAATTGTCATTACAAAATTTCTTAACGAACCGTGATTTTAAACCAAGGGAAAACCGCACAGACACAACAAATCTCAAAAGCGGGACCCCTGTTAATCCCTGTAGCGCGGGCCCTACCAATTCTGTGTCTACACGGTTTTCCCATGCAATTTTGTTTTTGTCAGTGGTATCCATATAAACTTCAATTTTATTTTATTTTTGGCTCGGTGAACCCCATATTTTTACACCGAAAGTTGACACCGATTATGTGTCAATTTTTTGGTTGGCTCATTCTTTTAAACAGGCCCCCTGTTTCTCCTGGTGGGGTTGGGTTGAGTGGAATCAAGGGTGGATTTAATTGCCACATATTGGTGTAGATCTTCCCTCTTTAAGTTACATACTTTATCAATTATTATCATGCTTCAAAAAAATTAAATATAATCAATATAATCATATATATACTACATATAAAAATAATAATAGTATCTTGTATTGTATTTTGTCAAGCACCTTTATTTTCCAAGTACCGGGGAGCATTTTGGAGAGGTATAAAGCATTTTCGCTTGCAATGTATTTGGTGTTACATTTTCGGTGTAAGATGATGAGTCCTTGACACGACAAATCGACATTTAGCCAACTGCCGTAACGTTATCAAAATGCAAAATTATACACAAGAATCTGTTCACTGTGAATTCGACGTGGGAACTACAACAATAAAAGTTAATTAACACCTGGATTCCAATCAACCCTGCCCACTGGGTGTTGGGTGCAATAATTAGAACGGAAAGTATAGATGCACCGAAGGAGAAGGACCGAGGTGGGCACCGTGTGAGAGGAGGGGTGGGACCCACTCTTCCCACCCCAATGCACAGAACCTTCCCCTGTGTCTGTGCGATCCTTCTCGGTGCCTATCACGGTGCTTGATTTCCGTGTGTGTAGCAAAGCTCTAATTAGAAACAAGGAAAAATCAAAAGTGCAAAAGTTATTGATACTTATCTGCTTTAAAATTTATTACATGCTACGGGAGGGAAACCCATTTATCTCGGACACGGAAATGAAATTGTAAACTGATTAAAGTTTGTTCTGTAATTATTATTATTTTGATCGGTAAAGTTTGTACAACGATTTAAGTCAGAGGAAGAAAAAAAAACCCTAGAGATATTTGAAGAAGATGATAAAGGTGAACAAAATTTAGTCTAAAATTTAGTAGTAACGTGAGACAAATTGATAGGTTAAGGTTGTTTTGGAGAGAGCAAAGACAGAAGTAGGTGTTTGTAGTGGTAACGTAAGAAGAGAGAAGATGGAATAGAAATGTAATCCAGGTTTAGGATTTTTAGTGAAGAAAATGAGAAAGGAAGAAGAAGGTGATGTAGAACTGTAGGTACCGTACGCGTCGGTGGGGAGGAGAAAGAACGAAAAAGATAGAAGGAAAATTAGGTTTAGATTGTTTAGGAGTTATCACATTTTCAATTTACAGTTAGGATCAAAATGAAACAAATGACGGCTGCCGGATTAGTGACAGCACAACCCAAAAAGGATTATCTAAGAACTAACATTGTTTTGCAAAAGTTTTTCCGTAAAGACCGTGAAATTAAACCTCGTAAACACCGTTCGACATTAAACGTATGGGACCCGTCCCACATGAAAACCTGAGTATCCGTTTTGGAATGAATGTTGGGCCAAAAACGTTTTTTTTCCGTGGTTTAACTTCCAAGGTTCACTACAAGACTTTTTGGATTTGAAATTACCACCACTATAGGCCCCGCGCTTAGATAATGTCTTGCTAACAAGGCGTCACGCTATCACCAAGTTTCATTAAAAGCAAAACTATGCACCAAAATCAATTCTCAACGGCTTTTACGTGGGATCTACAATCCCGAAGTTAATTATCACCACGTCTACAACCTATTGAAGCCTCCCCTCAGTAAAATCTAACCCAACAATGGCAAGACCGACAAAGCAAAAAAAACTACTATCAAACTGACCCAACTAACTGAGACCAATTATGACACCGAACGCGTGGGAGCTTGATATTAGGCTGCTGACTCTCAACCTGGATGAAAATGTCATTAATTTGTTCCATAACAGATTTGTACTGCTTTTCTAGGATCGATTCTCGTGCTTTTAGGGCCACTTCTCGTACAGCAAATTGTGCATTTTTATTCCCAACTTCGCCAATTTCGTCTCGTAAAAGCCGTGCCTCCACCTCAGCTTTCGTAGCAAGTGTCTGATAATTATTTGCCAGGTTGGTTTGCCTTATTACATCTGCATTAAGATCATATATCTTCTTCTTCAGACTCGCAACCAGCTCTTGAAGCTCTGAAATACAAACATAATTGATAAAAAAAAAATACAAACATAATGGTTATAACTCAAGGGTTAAAGGAGCACCAAAAAGGGGAAATTATTCACCGCTACTTAATATTTTTCTATGTTGTTCTCGGAAAGCACCGACGCTGCGTCAACCCGATTAAAATCCTCGACAAGTTTACCAGAATTGGGTTTTTTCTATTGCTATCTCGTTTACTTAAATTAATTTTTTAATTAAGAAAAAAAAAACAAGAATTTTCATAAATCCAGACAAACAAATACTTTTTCCTCCAACGGTGGAAACACAAGAGGTGATAAAAGATTTTTTGCTTTTAGCCATGATCCCATGTCAGATTTTAACTTATATCTAAACCCACTGAGTCTCAGGTCACTGGATTAAGGACGCAACATAGCCAGTTTACTAAGACGGGAGTTGGGATTAAGAAGCAAATCTATTAAGTTTGCAGCCTCTCTCGCGAAAGAAGTATCCCAGCGGACTGCGCTTGCTCAGCCAGTTCACGGGCTTTCATAGCTTCATCACGGGCCAGTTCGGCAGCGGCAGTGGACTCCTGGATCAGTGTCAACTGCCGATGCAGCCTCTCTATTTCCTCACTGAAGGAGATTGTACCGATGGCGACTTGCTTTTACAGATCCTCGATCTGAGTAATCAATAGGTCACGATGATCTTTGACTTTCTCTAGAAGGAGAGACAACTTAGCAGCCTTGAGACGGTTAAGCTTCAACAATTTATAACAATAATCTTGTTGCTGGGCCAACTGTGCGGTATGAGAGAGGTCATTTCACGATTCACTGGAAATAGTAACAACGGAGAAGCTGCAATTTAGAGAAATAACTTACCGTGAAAAGAGTGAGCCGAGGTAGAAAATTCGAATACCCATCAACGAACGCATCCATACCTTTGACATCCATGGGCGGGAATTCTCCCAAACACTCACTAGCAGAAAATCGTTCCGCATTAAAATATAAGTCACAAATTTGGCCAAAATCCACTTGCGGTGTTCTTTCATGCGCGTAATCTTTACAAGCATCCTCCGGTATAAGGGAAACAGCAGGTACAAATATGGGATTCTCTGAGTCTTTCGTTCCCTTTCCCCAAATGTCATCACCAGCAGCATGGATGTTGAAGTCAAGACGGTCATTAACTTCCTTGGGTTTATCAAGTAGAGGAGAAACAGCATCAGCCGATTCTATATCAACCGATAAAACATTTTCAGGTGTAGATTCTGTTATATCTGCCGAATCATGTCCCTGCGTTGACCCACTTGGCGGCGCAGATTGAATCTCAAGCGCGGACTCGGGTGGCTGAACTGCGAATCTAGTGGACGCTGTGAACCAAATGTCCTGACCCGAAGTCAACTCGACATCAATCTCTCCAGCATTGTTGATAGGCATACCGAAAGACCAGTCCAGATAAAACGATGGAGGAGGAGTACACACATCTTGGATCATATCAGCAATTGTAGTAGGCCCCTCAACACACAGAACTTTGTTATCAGAAATAAACGACTTCAACATCGAAGTCACTGGCTCTGGTTGAGATTCAGTTGGATTTTTGGCAGGAGTAATAGCATCTGCAGAAGCGTTGGTAGCAGAAGCATTTGCAGTCGTGCCAAAGGTGCCAGAATTTTCAACGAAGGTACTGACATCAACAACAGACTCATTAACTTGAGTGGCAGTCAGATGGACTAAATTCTGTTGAACTAAAACATCACAATTAACAACTTCGTGAAGATGAAAATCCTCCAGAGACTGAGCAGCATTATCAAACATACACGACTTAAGACTAAGATTAATAGTCAATGGCTCTGGTAAAGCATCACAGTGACTTCCTGCGTCAGGAGAATTGCTTGAACTCTTATTAACATGAGAAAAAACAGTTTTTGGACTTGTAGCACTTTCATTAACTTCATATTCGATAGCTTGAGTGGAAGTCACAGATACTTCTTTTGTGTGAACTATAACATCACGATTATCATAACACTCGCCAAGATCAATTAACCCTTGAGGAGGGCTAAGCACAGTGTGATTCACTTCATTATCTTGATCGGAACTAAAATTGGGGTACCTAGCAGAGTTGGTCAACTGAGTGATTTCCTTCGCTATTTGAAACACCGTGCACAGGGTTTTTCTTCCTAACAATCAGGGGGGAAATACCAACGCATAAGCACACATTCTAAAGAAAGAATCGTTTCTGACCTTGTCCAGTGAGTCACAAGGCTTGCAATTTGGTTGCTGCACATTGCCATGACTATCCGATGACTACGTGAGTCTCTCCTGTCATAGAATTAAATTCCAAAGAGTATTATGTATGCAATAGTAATAGAACGAAATGTACGTAAAATAAAAAATATACATATGCAAAGAAAAAAAAATGAAAGCAGACTACCTCTAGACTATCAGTTGGATTAAAAGCCCAAGGCTGGTAACCATGATACTTGATGGGAATGGAGGTGCGAAGACTACTAGGCACAGTAGAAGACCAACCATGGGACCAAGGACCTTTAACCCAAAGAGGGGTGCGATACCACTTATCATCATGATTTTGACGAAGCCTGTCCTCATCAGGGACACGCTCCTGTTCTTTCTCCTTGCCGGGGACGTACTTAATCTTAGGTTTATCAATATCAGTCAGGAGGCGGACTCCACCTAAACGTTTTTGCTTTTCAAATAAGGGAAGACGACGAGGTCCAACACTCCACGGAAGGAGAATTCCATTCGAAACAGAATCATCATCAGTAGCGTTAAAATTTGCAGCGGTGTAATCCTTAGAGTTGTAGTGAGGCACATAAGACTGGAGATTAGTTTCACCACGGCTGCGACGCCAGCATTCATTGAGCATTCTTAAGAAGTTACCGTATACTGGTAAATTCCACGAGCATAAGTCTTCTTATCTTTTGTGGAAATGCCCCTGCTTGAGAGAACATCATAAAAAAATGGATCCTCGGGATTATAAAGAGGGAGGACTAATCCGGCAGCCAACTGACCGACGGTTATCAACAAATTTTGAGAATCAAAGCTAAATCTCCGGATCATATCTTCAGTCAATACGTCATCACCCTGGTAGAAGCTTATTTCAAACCTCTCAAGATGGAATGCTGACTTAATCCATTCAAGGCTCCAGCGTCGGTAACTGTCATTTATATTCATCGGAACTCTGTTTAGCGTAGGCAGCGGGGGAGGTGGTACCGATCCCGAGGCCAACTCTTGCTCACATTCGGAAAAAGCAACTTCATTCGCGCCTGTCTCATCTCTATGTGAATCAGAGGAAGAACATTCAAGGTGAGCTATTGGACGTTGTCGTAAAAGTGGATCTACAGCATACCGTCTGGATTTACGGTAGGTTCGTGGTTGAGTTTGAGGTTGTTCCAACTTTTTGCGTAACTTTCTCCCACTACGGGAAGTCATGATAACTGCAGATGAAGACGGGATAAAAGTTAGAATAGAATGGTGGAAATCACTCGCACACAAAGAGCCAACACGTACTAAACTTCGGGTGTGGAAATTGTCAGCGTTCTGAAATTGTGAACTGAAAATTAATAGATAGATCAATGAACATTTAGTCACACATACAGAGTTAGTTTGTTTTCTCTTGTAGTAGCTACAAATTTGTGCCGGATGGTTTGCGATTATCAATTTACAGCTCGATTAACAATAAAAATCAAATTATCTATTAAAACCTTGCCATTTAAGGCACGAACAAATGTCACTTTTGTAGAAAATCAAGTACATTTGAATAAACCCGATAAAACAATAAATAAAATTTCGCAATACGCACTAAAAAAAAATAGTTTGAACCATTACTTCAAAAAAGAACATAAAAATAGAAAATGGTTTCACAGAGGGGTAAGTGGGTTCAACCAACCCCACTTGCCTCCATGTATGTGGGTAACTAGTTCCATCATCATTAGATCCGGAAAGATTTTGCAAAATCTCAAACATAAACTTAAATAATTTGGTTAATTTTTGTTGCTACAAACGCACATTCGAGAGTTACGCACATTCTGAAAGCTGACCCATATAAAATGTGGAAATCAAACTCACCGGAGTGTTGAAAGAGCGAGTGTGATCGCTTTCAGGGATAGGACTGGGTTCGAAGCATAGAAAAAAAACTGTTTAGATCGAACAATAACTTGACTTCTTTTGCTTATATAGAATCTTCCTCGTTGTCGGACACGATAAATACAAAAAAGTAAGGTGTTAAATCAAGAAATAAATATAAATATAATAAATAGATTTAATGACTACGAGAAAAACGTGACATAATGAAATTTCGGCAAGACAGGGACGGGCCTAAGGCCAAAGGCTAAGTGAGGCTATTATACTTGCTTGTTTTTACCATTCAAAGTTTTGAGGACTTTAGGGTTTTTTTTGCACGAAAATGATATATAAACCCCAAACCCTTCTCCCTACTCCCTTGAGATTTCCCTATATGTCTATTAAGCTTTCGGGGCAATAAAATACGAAAATTCTTTATACTTGGAACTTTCAATAATTCTAGGTGTACCAAGAGATAATCTAGGTTTAACGAAGAGATAATCTCGTAGAATCTTATCTCCGGAACTTTTCCCCAAATGTTTCCCCGTGACGTGTCGTCACCTTGGTAGCTAACCCAACACTAATGAACCCCTGTTTTCTCCAAACTAGTGAGAGAATGCCACGCGTGAAAAAAAAGGGTGAGAGTGTGAATGGGGAGAAATTTTTTGATGGGAGCGAAATCCGAAGGGGGCATGGGGACAAATGATATGTTGACACATGTCTTTGGTATTAATTGATTCTCATGAATTATGTTTCCAAAAATACCAACAGCAATTAAGAAAACAAATTTTATCTCCAAAAATACATTTCTTTTATATTTTTGGAAACATAATTCATGGGAATCAATTAATATCAAAGACATGTGTCAACATATCATTTGTCCCCATGCCCCCTTCGAATTTCGCCCCCATCAAAAAAATCTCGTGAATGGGGTACGTGCGCGAAGCTTCTACACTTCCCCCACGGCCCCACCCCTTTCCCCACTCCCTTCCACCATTAGGTGGCTCCATCCAGACCCTTGACCAATACCTACATTACACGTAGGCGGGGCAAGGGAGTGGGGTCATTTAGCATTTTCGGTACTGCGGTTCCCCATGCGGTCATTAAATTTACTGATGCAAAGGGAAATAAATAAGCCAAAAGCGGGACTTAGATAAAGGTTAAAGAAAACTGACATGGCGCATCGAGAGTATGTAGATACAGTGCTTCTGGACAAACCGTGATTCTAGAGGGACCTTGATACAAAAGGAAAACCGTTACCGCACATACACAAAATTGGTGGGAACCGCTAACAAGGTAAAACAGGGTCTGGAATGGTGTGTAGGCGCATCGAGGGTATGTAGATACAGTGCTTCAGTAAAAACCGTCACCTTGGTCTAAAACCACGGTTCGCCAAGAATTTTTAATGTAGATAAACATTTTTTTCAATGGTTATATGCGAACGGAGCATCTAAACTACACAAAAAATAGCCTCATATGGCTACGCCAACTTGGAGTTAGCAGGGACCCACTTTTGAAGAAATGTGAAGACTGAAGAGGTAGTTTATAAGTTCTGCTTTGGCTGTACATTAAGTTTTTTTGGACATTTTATTTAAGTTCATAGACCAAAAGCTTGCTAAAAAAAAATAAAGCCGGACATTATTGTATACGGTTTTGTATTTTGCTCCCAGCTGGAGACCAATCATAAAAATATAAACCTCCGCACCCTTTTGACGACAATCCCCGTTGAAACATAAGAAGGATGCCTTGTATCTTAAGTTGTTCTCTGTAACGAAAGCTTCTACTATTCCACTCCAGCCACGTAGAATCCACGAAATCACATATAGAACATTATTTGATTTTTCCATTCAAGTTGCAGCTTAATAATAATATTAGTTGAATAGTAAGCCTGCATAATAATGTGTTATACAACACAGTACAAAAAAAACATTGACAATTTGAGCAAGTGATTGATAAAACCACCAAGGCAGGGGGCATCTTCTCCTCTCGGACCAATCATTTTCAGTGTATCTCACAAGTCCTGCTATTCCTTAAATAAATGTTGAGCGGTCTCGGATCTGGCAAAGGCTTGGCGTTTTTTTGTTCCTCGCCATTCTCCACAAACAGGTACTGAACAACTAATTTCCTTAGTAGTGACCGGAGAAGTCTGGAGATGGCGGACTAAAGGGCGGTTGTTGCATAAGGGACTGTAATTCGGTGAGGTTCTTTTAGAAAATTTCACGATTAATGAAGGGTTACTTTTCTTTATTTCACGGTTAATAATAGGTACATGATAGGGGTTCATCGAACTGGTATGAACGGATGAGGGCAACTTGAGAGTTGAATCTACAAGGTTGGATGGTGATGATAATGGGGGTGGTAGTGGGAAGACCGATAAAGGAGAGAGGGACTTCTTGCTGTTTAGATCCCTGGTAGCGGAAGAGGCGGGCTTGCTACTAGTAAGAATAGATAAGGATAACTTGGTAACGGGGTCTGAGTGGATGACAGGTGATGATAATGGGGACTGAACTGTGGGAGATGTGGATGGTGGCAGAGGAGTAGGGGCACTTGAATTAAGTGTTCGATTGGAGCCATAACAAATTTCACGCTCAAGGGGTTTAGACAAGGCTATCTGATGCGAGTCTTTTCTTCTTTTGTGAACACTCGAAAAGAACTTTTTTTCTTGCTTAACAGATAAACCTGAAGTGATTAGATATGATAGTTGGGGTGATGTGGACATTCGAAGAGTCCGTTCCGGAATGAATTTGGTGGGTTGAGAAGGCCTTGACTGCTGCTGGATCATCATTAGGCACCCATCGTCAATAAGTTTTCCTTGCACATCATTAGGATGAGCCGTAGTACATCTGAAAGATGGATGATCTATCACTCTGCACAGCGGACAGATGTAACTAGGGAAACAACCATAAAAAATCTAACAATGATCGAGTATGTAGGATCGAACCAAAACTTAAGGGTTTCTGGAAACCTTTTGTTCATCTTCATCTTTATTTTAGCCATGATGTACTGATCCCCAAAATGAGTTGTGTGAGGTCTTGTATATGAAAAGGGTGTGCCTAACAGCGATGCTATTTGGTATAGGATGTCTGCATCCCATTTTTCGGGTGGGATGTAGTACATAAAAACATCGAACTCCACAACATCCAGACCAACCTAGTTGGGTTTTTTTTTGTGTAGTCGTACTGTGCTAGAGCTAGAGTGAATTTTTTGAATTTCCATGGAGCTCTACATTTAACCATAGTAGCATCCTCTGATGATTCAAGAGTAAACACGAATCTATTTTCACCCTTATAGTTTCCTATGTGGTTAACTCTGGGTTCATATGAAAGTTGTCATTTATCTTTTAATTTTGAAGGCATCTCGTCTGGGTTGACGTACTGGTTGGAGAAGATTCTACCCACTGACATCGTTTCACTTTGTCTTTTGCATCTTTGTAAACTTTCTGTAGGGAGGTTGAACTCAGGTTGAAGAGAGATAGAGTCAGACATTACATCACAGTGGATGTTACGGACCTAGCTTTGTTTGTTTGGACTTCTTAACAATCCGGTGCCTAGAGGGTACTTGGAAGTTTAATCATGAAGGTGGATGTGTGTTTCAGGATGCCAACAGTGATATCCTTAAACAGTTGAATGTTAATCTACTTGGAACAACATGTTGAACTGAATATAAGGTTGGTTTTGGTTGATATTATTATAGTAGACGCCAGCTGTAGTTATAATTATTGCTACCCCGCCTAACCTAGCGCAACTATATAAGTATCGTGGGAGAGAACTTTTTCAACGGTCAAGAAAGAGAAAATAATAATCCAATTTTTCAAATTCCTTAAATGCTTAAACTGTAAAATGTTACACCAGAAAATACCCCACAGATAAGGCTCCACTGCTGAACCTAATGCTCACCTACATCACTATTAATAGTTGGTAGTTGAGAATAATTAAGTCTTTCAAAGGATAAAAACTTTTATGGTACTACTTTCACAGGCCTCTTCGCTTTGTTTTGTACATCTTTTTTTAACTTATCATTTCAACTAGTGCAACTTTGGAAAACTATATTTCAACTAGTTTTTAAATCGATATAGTTGTTGGAGAATCCGGAGAATATGGGACTACTTTGTTAAAGAGTGCCACTTTGGATGGTCATACGACCCTAATATCGTTACATCTATAAAGGCTTGGAAATTTAATTGGGGAGATGAAAGACTTAGTCAAATATGGAACAACATCCCGGTTGCTATATGGTGGTGTATATGGAAAGAACGAAATGCAAGAACCTTCGATAACAAAAAGAAAACTTTGACAAGCCTCATTAGAGATATCAAATTACAAGCGTTCTTTTGGGCCAATACAAAAATGTTAGTGCTTACGGCAAATATGGTGATTTCTTTATGGGATTCGTTATACCGGTCTCCGTAATATGGTGATTTCTTTTTGTGTCTTTCTTCTTGGTTAGCCGAATCCCCTTTCGGTTCCCCTTTTTTGTTTGGTTGTAATCATTGGGTTAAGGTACCCCCTTAAGTGCCTTTTTTTCAATGAATTTTCTATTTGACCGATCAAAAAAAAAAAAAAAATTAAATCGATATGTGAGGTTAACAACAAGGAAGAATATATAACGCAATCCGTGTGAGGACATTGAACACAACACAGTGTTTGCGGGGTTTTCTATTCAGTTTCACAGTCCTGAATTAGCATGTGAGAATTGGTGACAAAATTTCGGGGGAATCGGAATCCCACATCAAAGCGATGGTGAAGTGGTTTTCGTCCAGAACTCTGGTCAGGTGTACACTAACGCATTCAGTAAAACGAGTTGATAAGGTTTATTTTTATAGATAAGGTTTGTTGTTAATAGATAAGAAGAGGTGTAAAGGCATTCAGTGAAACGAGTTGATAAGGTTGGTTGTTATTAAATATTTGTATTAAATAAGAAGAAAATTGGACAAAAAGTAGAAAATATGGCCCCCAGTTATCTGATTCTCATCCATGATGTGGCGTCACACTCCTTCCTCACGAAGCAAACAGGGTCTATCATCATTGCATAGTGACACGACGTGGGAAATAGTTGGGTGAAGTCATTTGAGTAGCAGAGTCCTTTCCCAAAAGGTAGCAGCAATACCCACCACAAAATTTGATTGTTCCCCCACCCGACGGAGAAAGTAAGGGGACAAGACACCATCATTAGGTACTAAAATTGGGGGAAAGGTTGGGGGAGTAAGCCGTGGGGCATTTTGCATTTTCGCTCTTTCTAGCCGTTAACAAGTAGCTCCACGCAATAGAGTAATTTTATCTGCCATAATATTTCTTTCTATCTAGGCGTCACACTCCTTCCCCACCATCATTTGACACCACTATATGTCATCTGGATCCACCTTGATTTTTAAAGCGGACCCGCCCGCGAGACGCGGTATCCGACAGTGTGTGGGTCCCACCATTAACCCACCCGCTAAACCGATGGGTGAGGGACCCATTTTTATCTCTGTCTGGATGGACCGCGACATTCAACATGCGGTCAGTGTATCACTCCTGGGAAAAATAGGTCAATAGCGGAGTTAAATAGGTGGAAGAAAATGGAAAACTTTATTGGTTTAAGTATAAGAGAGTGTACCCTCACCACCGTTATCAGTCCTCATCTTGGATCCCAGATTATTTACGACAATATTTCCAAAAATCAGTCCTCATCTTCAGCGGCCTAATT
>JAJJMB010003724.1:1339555-1448596 GCA_023531105.1 Papaver atlanticum | reverse complement strand
ACTTTGATTCGATATAATAATACTATGACACTGTATAACAATGATTAAGAATATCTGTTTTCTTATTGTTATGGCTACGGATCTTCAACAACAATGATGCTGAGTTGAATACGTTAAAAATCGTTAGAGTAGTTGGAGTAGTAGAGAATTAAAGGAATGTTGAAGAGCCAAAAAAATCAAGCATGATGGATGAGAGGCTGCAAAGTTTATTTATTCCGTAATCCATATGTATTGATAGTTTTGTCACTAAAATTGACAAATGGGGAGATTGTTAGAGCATTACTCGGTTGAACTCGCAAGCATTGCTATCTCAAGCTTGTTTGTCAAGTTTAGTTGATCAAAACTATATACTTGATTTCTAGTCTACTTATAGCTATGTCTCGGATTAGGATAAAATGTGTAGTTGATCTTTAGACTTTACGGCGTTCACCAATTGAAGACAAAGATCTACTGAGGAGTTTGGAGGAACTTCATAACCAAAGGTATGTGGAGACTAAAACTTATCTATCACTTAGAAGTTTATTCTATTCTATTTTCTAATGAGACTAAGTCGTATAGCTATATAAACTTTACATTATACACATTTGACATTTCGAGCTGAGTTTATCTCGCTTATCTATTTCTCGAAATATGTGTTGGAAGCTTTTTGCTTTAACTATGTTCATCATATTCTTGACGAGTTTAGTTGGAAAAAAATTATTTGTTGGAAACTAAATATTATGTCAAAAGATGATCATGTGAAAATTACCTTAAACATCTTACATGATTTGTGTGAGACAGTCATTTGATGTTAGCTTGGGAAGTTTCGTATTGATCATTCGATCACTTGAAAATTAATTGAAGCTAATGGTATGTGTGATATTACCATTGTCGTCTTCCAAGGATGTTTCAATGATTGAAATGAGAGTTTAGAACAATTACCAATGTATGGATGCAACACGGTATGCATACCTATTATGCGAACTGTATTGTGATGATTCAGGTCTGGAACTCTTGTTTGCGTACCTCGTATGCGAACGGGGTTACCTGAGTTGGGTCCGAAACAGTTATTCGTGAACCGGGTTTGCGAACGGCTTCATTAGGCCAAGGCGCGGAGCTGCTGTTCGCGTACCTAGTTTGCGAACCCAGTGGTTCTAAAATCGGTTATGTATGATTCTCATACTCATGAACTAAAACATTTATGATTTAAGGAATGCAAATTAACTTCACAAACCATGGCTTAATGTTCATGAATTGATTCTTGTATAAGTACTTTGTACGATTACGAATCAATCCAAAAAAAATTCGATTTGTTCATATATATCTCTATGAGATAGTGAACAATTGAACAACTCTATTTGAAGCACAATTAGATTCAGTTGATTATCTTTCATGATTGATTGATCATCATACTTGATCTAGATGTGTTAAATGAATATGGTTAAGACAAAAGTGTTCATATGGCTAACTTCGGTTAACTGTTATTGATCCAACTCAATATACACGTTTAGGTAAGGTTACTCATATCTAAATATATGTATATTTCATTTGTGTGTAACAAGATAAGACCATCTAATGGTGGATATTGATTGCTTAATTTCTAAGCAGACTTAGCTTGAATCTTAAATCAGGAGTTCATCTAACGGTGAATATTGAATGCTTTGTTACTAAGCTATCTTAGCTTTTGTTGTAAGCAACCCTTATTTGAAAGGCTATATAAGGGAGAACTCTAGCAACTGGAAAACCGAATCCCGGCACTTTCCTGTGTCCTAGTTGCAAACTAGAGTCAATTCTCTTTTAACCTAGGTTTTTCAAAAACCATTATTAGGTTAATGACTTGAAGACTTCACTTGGGATTCGTGAAGCCAGATCCAACTATTTTCTATGTAGTTGCGTATTGTGATCTTACTTGTTCTATCGTATTGAGTTTTATCTTCTCTAAGATTCACTCGAGATTTATCTCCGATAGGTAAGATATAAAAAGTAATCACAACAGTTCTTCGTCTCAGACTGTTGTGATTCTGTAATAACTTCTTATGTTAATCAGTTAGGTTATTGTGAGGTGATTAATATTTCTAGCCTTCTCTTCGGGAGTATAAGACCGGATTATCAATTGGTTAATGTTCACCATGATCTTTATCAAAAGACAGAACAAAAACCGAATAAAGAATAGACATATTTATGGGATATGTTTATAAGTCTTCGACTTTGGTTCGTAGCAACTCTTAGTTGTGGGTTACATCAGCTAAGGTAATCAAGTGCGCAGAATACGGCGTGGTTCTATAGGCGTAAGGAACGCGACTGTACCTTAATCGCTGTGAGACTTGGTTAGGGCTCAACTACATTCCAGTGCGAAGTTAACTTGTAGTAGGCTAGTGTCTGTAGCGGCTTAATACAGTGTGGTGTTCAAAGCTGGACTAGGTCCCGGGGTTTTTCTGCATTAGCGGTTTCCTCGTTAACAAAATTTCTGGTGAATGTGTTATTTCTTCTCCGCATTATATTTTTTTATATAATTGAAATATCACAGGTTGTGCGTAGTTCAATCAGTTGATAAATCCGACCTTGTTTGTTGGATATAACTTGATGGACACTTGGGAATTGGTCTTTGGTAAAGTCCAAGTTATTTCTCATATCAATTAGGCTCACAGATTTCTATCTGTTTGATTTGTTGATTGTGTTTAGAAATAGAGATAAAGCTCTTTGATATATTTCTTGATTGATTCTCACTTTTAAGTTTGTTCTCTAGGAATTATATTGGAGTTTAGTCCATACAGATTGCCGAACGAATTATTGGGTGTGGTTGTTATACCCCCGCTTTTTCACTTGAAGATCATCATTTTTTTTCTTCAATCGATTGATTCTTTTTAATTCTTTACAATTTTCATCTTCAATCTTTGATTCTTCATCTATCGATTGATCTTATTTTCTTTATTTTATTTCAAGATCTCACAATCTCAGATCTGTTTTCTTTGTTTTTCGATCATTATCAATGGATGCTCCTAAATCTATTTCTAAGGTTCCTTTACATCATTTATCCAACATTGTACTATCAAACTTAAGGCGGATAATTTCCTAACCTGGAAATCCTTGATTCCTTCTCTTCTTACAAAATTTAGAGTTGTTTATTATGTTACTGGTGCTAAAATCTGTCCTGCTGAAAATCGTAATCCTCAAGACTATCTTCTCTGGAAAGATGAGGATTCCACAATTACGCTTATGATGTACTCAACTATGTCTGAATCTCTTATACCCTGTTTCGCTGGTGCTTATAGCTCGTCTCAATTGATTCTCTCAATTTTATGCAACTCACGTCATTCATCTTCGCACCAAACTACAATCCATTCGAATAGGAAATGGATCTTTTATAAATTATCTTTTTGAGCTCAAACAAATTGTTGATTCTCTTGCTGTTGCAGGATCTGTGATCAGTGACTCATAGATTGTAGTTACAAACTTTTCAGGTTTGAATTCTGATCTCCTCAAAACCTTCATGCTATGCTTGCTGCTGCAAGTATATTTGGCGAAAACCCCTGGTACGCAGATAGTGGTGCCAACAATCATGTGACTTCAGATGTGGATTACTTGGATGACTATACTTCTTATGATAGCTATGAATACATTCAAACAGCTAATGGTGAATGTATGTGTATTGATTCTACTGGCTCTGTTAATGTATGTACTCCTTCTAGGTATTTATATATAAAACATGTGCTTCATGTTCCAAAGGCATCACACAACCTTTTGTCAGTCCATAAATTCACTAAAAACAATAGCTGCAATATAACCCTTTCTTCTACTAGTTACACTGAGCATGATCTTCAAACTGGGAAGATTCTGTTGCAGGGACCACAACATAATGGTTTATATCCCATCAATTTTCAATCTCCACTTAAAGCTTTTCATGTTGTCAAAGCTTCACCAACTATCTGGCATAAAAGACTTGCCCATCCTTCCTTTAAAACATTTAACAGACTTTCTCATAGTTTGTTTTTATCAAGTGGTGTAATAAAAACACCACTATTTTGTGAGTGATGTCAGTTAGGTAGAGCTCATAAGCTACCTTTTTCCATTTCTACTTCTTTTACTAGCAAACCTTTAGAATTGCTTCATATGGATTTGTGGGGACCTTTCCCCTGTGATGTCTAACAGTGGCTTCATGTACTATGTCAATACCATTGATGACTTTACAAGGTTTTGTTGGTTGTTTCCTCTTCATAAAAAATCATATTTTAAGAATATTTTTTATCATTTCAAGTCTCAAATTGAAAATCAACTTGCTCTTAAAATTATTACTATCAGATCTGATAGAGGTGGTGAATTTATTAACAATGAACTTGCTGAATTTACATTTACTAATGGTATAAAGCATGAGATCACTTGTCCTCATACATCTGAACAAAATGGCTTTGCTGAAGCTAAATATAGACATATTTCTGGATATTGGGAGAACCATTTTTATTCAAGCACAACTACCAGATGCTTTTTGGGTTGATTCTTTCATGACTACAAATTATGTTATCAATAGATTAACCACTAGAGTCCTTGGATTCAAGTATCCATTTGAAGTTCTCTTTGGTAAACTATTCTAAAATGTTTTAACTGCTTATGTTTTCCATGGCTTAGGACTTATGCACCAAATAAATTAGCTCCAAGAAGTTCTCACTGTGTATTTCTTGTCTATAGTGCACACCATAAAGGATATAGATGCTTAGAGCCTACTTCTGGCAGAGTTTACATCTCAAGACATGTGATTTTAAATGAAGACTGCTTTCCTTCTCTTATGAATGGTTCTTCTCCAGCTTTACCTGTCCTTACTTTTGAGAATTTTAGCAATAAGTCTACTCCTATACCTAATTCAACTCCTGCTTCAGCATCTCATTTAACTTCAGTCACTGTAGATTCAAACTCATCTTCTGATTTAGTACAACATTCTTGAAAAAGCGGGGGTCTAACAACCACACCCAATATTTTGTTTCGGCAATCTGTATGGACTAACTCCAATATATTTCCAATAGAATCAACTAGACAGTCATACTCAATCAAGGAAAATACATCCAAGAGTTATATCTCTGTTTCTCAATGTAATCAGCAAATCAAACAGATAGAAATCTGCGATCCTGATTATTATGAGAAACAACTTGAACGGTACCAAAGACCAATGTTCAAGTGTCAATTAATTTATATCAACAACCCAAGGTTGGATTATCTAATTGATTGAACTACGCACAACCTGTGATATTTTAATTATATAAACAAATATAATGCGGAAAAGAAATAACACCGACACCAGAAATTTTGTTAACGAGGAAACTGCAAATGCAGAAAAACCCCGGGACCTAGTCCAGATTTGAACACCACACTGTATTAAGCCGATACAGATTCTAGCCTACTAAAAGTTAACTTCGGACTGGAATGTAGTTGAGCCGTAACCAATCTCACACTGATTAAGGTACAGTCGCGTTCCTTACGCCTATGAATCCCAGCAGGACTCTATGCACTTGATTCCCTTAGCTGATCTCACCCACAACTAAGAGTTGCTACGACCCAAAGTCGAAGACTTGATAAACAAATCTGTCTCACACAGAAAAGTCTATTGAATAAATAAATCTGTCTCCCACAGAAATACCTACGAGTTTTTGTTCCATATTTTTATAAATCAAGGTGAACATGAAAAAATTGATACACCGGACTTATATTCTCGAAGAACAGCCTAGTAATATCAATCACCTCACAATAACTTAACGGTATGGTAGCGGAACAAGATATTGTGGAATCACAAAGAATGAGATGAAGATTTTTGTGATTACTTTTTATATCTTACCTATCGGAGATTAAATCTCGAGCAAATCTTAGAGAAGATAGTACTCAATACGATAGAACAAAGTAAGATCAGAATACACAACTACAGAGAAAATAGTTGGGTCTGGCTTCAGATCCCAATGAAGTCTTTAAGTCGTTAACCTATAATGGTTTTTGAAAAACCTAGGTTAAGGAGAATCGACTCTAGTCGCAACTAGTATCACACAGGAGGTGTGGGGATTAGGTTTCCCAGTTGCTAGATTTCTCCCTTATATAGACTTCAAATCATGGTTTGCAATCAATGTTACCTTGGTAACAAAGCATTCAATATTCACCGTTAGATAAAAACCTGATTAGATTCAAGCTAATATCTTTCAACCTTTAGATTGAACTTAGCTTGTTACACACAAATGAAATGTACCTTTAGTTAGAGAATTGCTCGGTTGAACCAACTAGCGTTGGTATGTCAAGTTAGTTGTCAATTTTAGTTGCCAAAATGCATTCTTGATTTAGTATACTAAAGATAGTTTCGGACTAGATTAAGTCTAAGAAGTATAATCCAAGTTATCCTTGACGGATAAAGTTTGAAGATTACAAGAAGACATCAACAAGGACTTCATCAACAAAGGTATGTGTTAATTGATTTCATTTGGATTCTTGTTCAATTCTACCTTTTTAATTTATCGAAACAAATGCTCACTCTATTGAACAATTCCTATGACGGTAAATGTACATGTTTGTATATATACTTGAGGTTATTTGATTCATGACTTTGCTGACAATAACCTTTATCCCTAGAAAGGATATCATGTTATAGTGAATGAGCTTACGAATTCAACGAGCCAAGAATAACTCAATTCCGAGTAATAACGATGAAGTTATGAATGATTTATTAAAGTAACAATTATAAGTGTTGCTGTAATTGTTACAGTTCGTATGTAGGAAACAATCCACGAACTGTTTGTAACGGTTCACGGACTTGAGCCCAATTACGTGACTAGAAGCCATATTTGGTCATGTTTATGATGTTTCCTTATCTAGGCAAGATAGCTATTACTCCAAACATATTTGATTACCATATTAAAGTGTTTGTGATAACTTTTAATTTCTGCCTAAGTTAAAATGTGATTTATTCACATAAATACAATATTTGCTAATTAATTATTTTGGCAAGAGTTGTAACTTAGGAAAGACTCCCAATTAGGAGAGTCTTGAAAAGGGAAAATAGCTTTGCTTAGCTTCCAAGCTATTGTTCACTATAAATAAAGGGTTCATGAGTGCTACACGTTTTTTATCCTTTTTGGAAAATAGGTGTAAGCTTCACAAGGTTGTTTTCCATGTCTTCTGTTCTTCATGAACAAGAGTGAGATAAAAGTCTTTGTATTGGGGATCACAAAGCCGAGTTGGATTTAATCTTCGTGATTGATTATACAACTTGTAATCTAGGTTTTTCACCTCTTGTCTATTCTAAGGTTTTCTATTCTAATATAAAACCATTCAAGAGTTGTTGATCATAAACCCTAAGTTTTGATAGATTTCAGTTTCCGATCGTATACCAACACTTGTTAGTCGAAATCGGAAGCTAGAAAGAAAACTTTGATTAAGGTATCTCGTAAAAATCCTTAAAAAGTTTTAAACAAGATATCTCTAGATTTATTCTTGTTGTTCTTGTTGTAGAATTATTAGGGTTTTCTTAACTTGGAAATTTATCTTTGGAATCGCCCAAGTTTACTTACGAAAATCAGGTTCACGGACTCCTTATGTGTACGCATACTGATTGTAAGTTAAAACCCTAATTTACAAGTTTGTTTCGGTATCTCTACTTTTATCTGGTAGTTGTTCGAAACAAACACAAGATTTCCAAAACCTTGATTTACATCTAAAGGGAAATCGATTTGGTGTTTTGTGAAAACAAAAGATCGAAAAACATCAACCGTGTTGTTGTATCTTTTGAAGAGAACTTTGTTCTGCCAGAATATTTTTGGGAATAACTTCTAAAGAGAATTTGTGTTCTGCTAGAAGTTATACGAGAGGAATTCCTAAAGAGTATCGGTGTTCTGCTAGGAGTTCTATAAGTGCTTGAATACAGCTGAAGCAGGTATTACATCTAGTCCGAATAAGTAGTAGGAAATTGGTGTAACAGCTTATAATCACTGTGTGTTTATTCTGGACTAGGTCCCGGGGTTTTTCTGCATTTGCAGTTTCCTCGTTAACAAAACTTCTGGTGTCTGTGTTATTTCTTTTCCGCATTATATTGTTTAACCTTATAATTGAAATATCACAGGTTGTGCATAAGTTCAATAAATTGGGAATCGAACCTTTGGTTGTTGATTAAATTGATTGACACTTGGATATTGGTTTTTGAAACCGTCCAAGTTATTTCTTATATTCAATCGGGCTAGCAAATTCTTATTTGTTTGATTGCGGATTGAATTGAGAAATAGAGATATAACTCTTTGATATACTTTTCTTAAGATTGAGTGTGACTATCTAGTTGATTCTCTTGAAAATATATTGAAGTTAGTCCATACAGATTGATAAACGAATTATTGGGTGTGGTTGTTAAACCCCCACTTTTTCAATTGGTATTAGAGCAGGCAAACACGCTAAGACCTTATAAGTCTGTGTTTGAAGCAATCTGATTATTATGGACAGAAGTGCTATCTCTATACACGTACCACCAGCCTTCGATGGCACGAACTATTTATGGTGGAAAATTGTTATGCGTGTGTTTATACAAGCGCGAGATTTTCAATCATGGGTTCGTATTGTTAATGGCTATGATCCTCCAACAGTTATAGTAGACGGTGTAACTGTTGCAAAGGATATTGGTAGTTATAGTGATGTCGAGATTAATGCTGCAAGGAAAAATTCTGACGGATTAAATGCTATCATCCATGCCATTACCCCAGATCTTCAGCACCACGTAACTACGTGTAATAAATCTAAAGATGCTTGGGATATCTTAGAAACCGTATTTGAAGGGAATACTGATGTGAATTTTAGTTGTAGTGAAAGTGGTGGTAATAGGATTCGATTCTCGAACTTGTGAAGGATTCTTTTAGACTCAAATTAACTAAAATAAAATTGTATCAAATTATAAAAAAGACACCGAGACTTTGGATTCCACCATTGACCAATTATTTGATAAATTCTAATCAATATTCATGCAATATTTTTCTTTAAGTTGACTCTAATATTTGCCTCTAATTTGGTTCTTGAAGTAATAATTGTAAGCACGAAGCATGAAACATCAAAAGTATTAAAACCAAGCATGTCCCATCAAAACACTTCACAACTACTCAATAAAAACCAATTTTTCTTTTAAGTTCTATGCAAAAAATCATGTAAAATAATTGCAATAAATAATTAAAATAGAACTATACCACTTTTCATGGAACAATGGCTTCCTCCGTCGCCTCGGCTAAGGGGTTTAGCTCCTCATATTAATCTCTTGCTCAAAATACATCTTTGGTGTTCAAAAGTTGATTAAAAGAGTGAAAAGTTCTAAACAGCGGGTTCTGTAACTAATATAAGTGTTACAGAACCTATTTCTACCGAGAAACTGTTGCGACCAGAAGATAACTGTTGCAAAAATTGTTACAAAAGGTTTAAAGTTTGAAAGTTACGGTCACAGAATCTGCGACTTTCTTTTTCTGCTGTTTATGTTCTTCGTCTTTTCCGGCACAGTTTGCACCAGCAGAAACGTGATTTCTTCCAATGGTTTTTCTAGCTTCTCTAAGGCTCTAAACTTCCCCTAACTTCTTCCTCTCCTTCCTAGGACCCTAACCAACCCTTTTATACATAGTAGAGCAAAGAAAATTCGAGAATAAACTTGGTTTTTTCCTCCACAGCAAGTTACGTTATTTCCTCTCTTTTTTTTCTGTTTCACGTGCATTCGATCAATCAAAGCTGTCCAAACTCCTCCCTTGATAGAAACAAGTCTTTAATAAGAGTTTCCTTCCTCTTCTTCACGTAAATTTCTAAAAAATAAACCAAGAAACTTCCCAAAAAATAGAACGTGATATTTTAACCATTTTTCGCTTCCAATTCGAGTTCTAGCCACTTTGGATCCATTCCAACACCCTTACCTCGCCTGTTAGGTCCATAGGAACAAACCCAATCAAATTCAGCCCTTTAGTCTCCCTAAAAATCGATCAAAAATCCATCCAAAAATCGTCTGTGAAAAAAAACGAATTCCCGCCAAAATTCTGTTTTTGAAAACGTGAAGAAATGTGACCTCCCCCTATCCAGTCCCGGTCTGTACTTAGCAGCTGCTTGGAAATGGGTTACCCCTTATCCAAAATGAGAGTCCGAATAGCAAATGTCCTCCTAGGAGCCTTTAGCAACTTTTCGAGCCAATTTTCCCGCAAAAGCCTATTCCTCCAAAATACACCTACAAGGGATAAAATACCAAAATTAGTACAAAAATGGGTACTAACACTATACATAAAAGAGATGAAAATAGACACATAAATGCGTCTATCAAATACCGCAGAGAAAGAAGCAAGGATTCAAAACCTAGCATCTAACTGGGAAAACCTTCGCATGTCTGATGATGAAACCTTTGATGAGTTTAACCAAATACTTTCTCAAATAGTTAACGCCTCATATTCATTAGGAATAACTATTCCAGAGAAAGTTATTGTGTGCAAAATTCTCAGGTCTCTACCATCAAGATACGAGTCTAAGAAACATGCCATTGAAGAAGCAAACGATCTTTCTACACTCTCCAGGAATACTCTTGTTGGAAAGTTAAAGATCTTTGATAATGAACACCGGTCTAGAAAAGAGGTGATTTCTTTTAAAGCTGCAAACAATTCTGAACCCTCTAAGGATAAATATGGTTCGCCAGATGCTAAGGATGTTACTCCACGACAAATTAGAAAAATATTGAAAGACAGGAAAAAGAGTTTTTCTAAAGGTGCAACATCTCCTAATGATTATGTACAATGCTTTAAATGTCGTGGTTTCGGGCACTTTTCTTCAGCATGTCCTATCTGGACCCGTAGAAAATCAGCATATGCAGCAGCTTTGCCTACTGTTGATGATGGACCTGAATATTATGATCACCAAGAGTACACAGGCGAGGTTGCATTAGCTTCTGGAAAAATTCTTTTGGATACTGATTCTGATTCTGACGAAGAAGTGTTCCATGTAGATCCAGTTGCTAATAATCTTCTTAAGGAATGTGATCGGAACCTAATAATGCATATTTCTAGATCGTTTTGCTGTTGTTTATCACATCTCTAATACCTTAATGTTCTATTTTGCGACAAATCTTGTATCATGAGCATATCTCCTTTAATGGATAATTTTGTCGGAATAATCTCTTTTTGTGTGATGTTGTAGGTGGTTTGAGTAAATGGTACAAAAGGTCAGCGGGACTGTATAATGGGAGCGTAAGAAGAAGTGGGAGTGTCGCACCGTGACACAAGGGAGCTGTTTGCTGAGTGTGTGCAGAACTAAACTTACCAAGTCAATGGAACAAATATCTGTGGTCAAGATTTACAAAATAAACTCAAATTTGATCAATGGCCAGAAGTATTCAATCCATGTTTGAAGAAAAGATAACCAACAGATTCACCTTGAACATCTAAGCAAGGTACATAATCCTAACACCCAGGTGGATCCCTAACATTTTCTATTTCACTCCCACGAACAGAGAAGTCTTTTCTTCTCTATTTTCTTTCCCATTTCATTTTTTCTGTCAAGACCATACCACCACCAATCTCCCCCTCACTCCCATACCATTCGTACGACACCCTCACCACTTCGCTTCTCTCTCTAATGTCAATCACCCAATTTCATCAGTTTCACCTATCATTCTTATCGTAGTTGTTTGCGTGAAATTGAAGAAATAGGTTGAAAGTCATTGGGGTGGGAATTGAAAACCTAAGGTCTGAACAACTCTGAAACTCCCTCAACAGCAGCATGGTTCTGATGATGATGAAGTGGGTGAAGGAAGTGAAGTGTATTTCAGTTGTATTTGGTGAGTGATTGACATCTCAAATTGCTAATTTTTATCCCTAATTTCAGTTGTACTGTGGAGATATTAAAAACCTAATTTAGGGTGAAATTGGTGTATAAATAGAGATGGGTTTGTGATGTAAAAGGCATGCCCGGATTAGCCGGTGCACTAAGTTGTAGTTTATGTTTGTTTTCAGTATTATCATCATGTTCTAATTCAATAACTAGGGTTTAGATGAAGCCCTTAATCTACTGCTAGTTTTATTCATGTTTTTAGTATTGTTCTTGTTGTTCTTAAATGATATATGAATGTTCTAATCATTGTGTCACACATATTGCTTTCACCTTGTTTGTTATGCAACCTAGGTAGTTAGAATAACTTTATGTTATGCTTCAACTCATGCTTAAGAGACCAAGCTAATATGTGATGAGTTGTGCTCTAAGAAGACAACTTATGCTAGGGATTAGTTACCTTAGTTGATATTAGGCATCTACTTAAGATTACCCTGGATAAACTGCAGACTTGCATCTTGACTGGTGTCCATTACAAGGGACAAGAATAATCTTGAAACTGAATTGACTTAGCAAAGGTTAGGAGGTGGATTCGGTTGCCCTAGTCCCTTCCATTTAAGTATTTACACCCTGTGTTATTTGCATCTTTTACTTCTATTTCCTTTCTGTTTTAATCAATATCTTGTCGTATCGACACAACAAAACCCCCCTGTTGTTACCTCTTGTTTGAATCAGTATAGTAAGACCATAACTTCAACCTTGCACCCACCAAGTCCATGTGGATCGACCTGTGCTTGCCCTGTGTTACTTTAGGACACTATGCACTTTGCAGTAAATATAATTGTAGGCTTCTTTTAGTCTTATCAAGTTTTTGGCGCCGCTGTCGGGGACTCGGTAGCGGTGTGGTTGATTTTATTGGTTCCACTTTACTGTTTTTAGTATAGCTCTTGTATATATGTGTTAGATTTTCTTTTTCTTTCTTACTATTGAAAGTTGTAACTTGTTCTACAACTGTAGTAGTTGCCGTTGTTTTCCTTGTAACTTGCACTTTGTTTTAAGTTAATTCTCATACCTGCATCATCATAGTTAAAACCATCTGTGTATATAATTTTCATTTCACCACTTTAGTATTTTCTGTAACTACATATTTGCTAGTTGTCTGCATATTAGTTAGTTTTTCTTTTACTTTCTTCCTCAGTTCATTAGTCACTATAATCTGTAGCCTGCTGTTGAATCTGTAGCTTTTATCATTCCTTTAGCATAATCCTGTTGTTTCAATCCTGTTGTACATAAATTTCATCTGATCTCTTTAGTGTTAGCTGTAGTTTTTATTTTTTAGACACTTGCATCTTCATATATCTTGCATCTTTTCAGTTTACTGCATTCTATTTTAGTGCATTATCATTATTGTATCTAGTTACGATAGCTAAATCTTTGTTTTTCTACCATCTGTAGTTCAGTTGTATTTTGTTAGGATCCTTTGTTTCGAAGTTCTGAGCATATTACCATCTGTGTATATTGAATATTATTCCAGTTGTTGCTTTCTATCTTTATAGTCTGTAACATACCTGCATATTGCATTCTGTAGCTGCCATTGTAGTTTGTATAATCTGCATCATGGTCTGTATCTGGAACTAGCCTCATTCTGTAAATTGTAGTTTGTAAACTTCATCCATCTTTGCGTAATCTTTTCAGACTATTTTCATTCTGTTTTATCTAGTAGTGTGACTGAGTATAACTTGCTCAATAGCAAACTTTCTGTGACCATCTGTAGCTATAATTTTAAATAACAGTCATTCTCATAAACTGCATCTTGTTCAGTTAGAGTAGCTGCATCATTTAGCTGCACCATGTGTTTCATTCTCACTGTTTTACCTTGTAATTTACCAAGCATTCCTGCATTTCGTAGTTCGTCTTTTCTTTACCCTGTTGAACTTCTTTAACCCCAGGCAGTCCAAATAAGCATAATTTTTCAGTTGAGCATCAGTGCAGTTCCCATATTTTGTTCTGCAATTCTAGCTGTTAACTATCATCTCTGAAATTCTTTGCTTCGCCTGCACATTTCTGAGAACTGAGCTTCTTCTTTGAGCCAGTAGGTACCTGAAACTTCTGCCGTGTAAGCCAAAGAAAGAAGAGAAAAAGAGGGAACAACAGAACACATATGATATCGTGCTTAAACCCAGTCCTGTACTGACGGTGCCTGCAAAGCTGAAGTGCAAACCAAAGGAAATAGAGAAAAGGAGCAGAACCCGGTTGTTATTATAGCTAAACCCGGTTGGTGTCATTCTCGAACCTCATTATACTTTATATTTGTATGAATGATAAACCATGATAGCCTTATGACCTAGCTACTTGACTAAACATTGTCCAATCCCTGCAACGTAGAGTATCTTTTTGAGCATTATCCTGTGATATCTGAGCGACATTTTTACCTGCTGAAATTGTCATCTCTTTGTGTATGCTTCTCTCAATATAGGGACTGTTGATAATTGTATATATGCTTGCATAGTTTAGACATCTGTGTGCATAATTACCTGTTTCCCTGAGTTACACATTGCTTAGCTGTCTGATAGCCAAAACTGGTTGATTGATGCTCTGCCTTGATTAATTGCCATGAACGCTTGCCGAACCAGTACTTCACATATCCATATACAATCCTGCAACATCTGGTATTTTAGTCCATGACACTGTGGTAGTTGAGTAAAATCATTGCTTGTTGAAATTGTTATCACAACCTATCAATCTCTGCAGGACAGTGTGTTTTCGTGCATATGAAGTCTGTTTGTTGTGCATAATCTAGATATCCATTTAATTAAATCCTGCTTCCCATAATTATGCACTAAAGCTTGCTTGTTTAGTATAACATTTTGGCCTACTTGAGCACTGTTTCACTGAGATTCTCTCGATATCTGCATGATACTGTGTCTGTTTATGTGCATCTTTGATTTTGTTGCCATTCCTTTAAAGCATCATCTCGGCCCTGAATCTGATTGTCACTCTAAAGATGTCTGGATTTTGGTCTGCAACTGGGGATAAGCACAAATCCATTAGAGAACTCGCTTACGAGCATGCTTCATGTTATGAGTCTCCCACAGACCATGATGTCAATAGTTATAGGGATTTTTATGGACATATTCATAGTCCTGGACCTCAACACTTGGACCCTAATGACTATTCACACATGTATTATCCACCACTGAGTAAAAATGAACATCTTTATAATACCCAACTCACACACTCATCACTTTTGGATCAGCTAAAGGCCCAAATCACTGCTTTAGAGATGCATGTATATGATAAAAATGTCACGTCTATGCCACTTAGGCAAGTTGAACTTTCCGTTTGCGTCGTCTGTGGCTGCACAAGTCATTTAACTAAGCACTGCCCTGAAATGCATGCTTTTAGGCAATATAGGGAAGACTATGTTAATTCTTTCTATCAAATGTATGAAAACAACCCTTATTTGCAGACTTGTGACCTAGAATACAAAGATGACCCAAATGTTGCATGGACTAACAACCATCTCCAAGGTAATCCATATGGACAAACTTCTGAATGTCCATTTGTTAGTGAACCTCATGCACAATCATGTATTGAATATGCCTCTGAAATGAGGATACCCTCTGTTGAAGGCTCTCCTTCCATTGAACAACTTAATGTATTTCTAGAAATGAATCTGCTTCATTTACAAAAGGACGGAAGGGAGGAATTTCATGATGAGAGGTTAGTCATTCCTAATGAGGTAAATTTTGAAAATAGTGTTTATGTTTCTACTCAGGAAACTAATATTCAACATGAACCTAATCTAGATGGCTAAATTCATTTAATTATTGTTGAGCCAACAAGATGTACACGTTTAGGTACGGTTACTCATATCTAAATGAAGTCACTTTTCATTTGTGTGTGACAAGCTAAGTTCGATCTAACGGTTGAAAGATATTAGCTTGAGTCTAATCAGGTTTTCATCTAACGGTGAATATTGAATGCTTTGTTACTAAGGTGACATTGATTGCAAACACTGATTTGAAAACTATATAAAGGAGAACTCTAGCAACTGGGAAACCTAATCCCCACACCTCCTCTGTGATACTAGTTGCGACTAGAGTCGATTCTCCTTTAACCTTAGGTTTTTCACGAAACCCTGTAAGTTAACGACTTGAAGACTTCATTGGGATTGTGAAGCCAGACCCAACTATTTTCTCTGCAGTTGCGTGTTCTGATCTTGCTGTTTTCTATCGTATTGAGTACTATCTTCTTTAAGATTTGCTCGATATTTGTTCTCCGATAGGCAAGATAAAAAGTAGTCACAAACATCTTTGTCTCATCGTTTTTGATTCCACAATATCTTGTTTCGCTACCATACGATTAAGATTATTGTGAGGTGATTGATATTTCTAGGCTTCTTCGGGAATATAAGTCCGGTATATCAATTGGTTCCTGTTCACCTTGATTTATCAAAAGATGGAACATAAACTCGTAGGTATTTCTGTGGGAGACAGATTTATCTATTCAATATACTTTTCTGTGTGAGACAAATTTATTATCAAGTCTTCGACTTTAGGTCGTAGCAACTCTTAGTTGTGGGTGAGATCAGCTAAGGGAATTAAGTGCGTAGAGTCCTGTTGGGATTCAGAGGTGTAAGGAACGCGACTGTACCTTGATTAGTGTGAGATTAATACAGTGTGGTGTTCAAATCTGGACTAGGTCCCGGGGGTTTTCTGCATTTGCGGTTTCCTCATTAATAAAATTTCTGGTGTATGTGTTATTTCTTTTCCGCATTATATTTTCTATATAATTGAAATATCACAGGTTGTGCGTAAGTTCAATCAATTTTGAATCTTACCTTTAGGTTGTTATTGACACTTGGATATTGGGTTTTGATACCGTCCAAGTTATTTCTTATATTCAATCGGGCTCGCAAATTCCTATTTGTTTGATTACAGATTGAATTGAGAAATAGAGATATAACTCTTGGATATACTTTTCTTAAGATTGAGTCTGACTGTCTAGTTGATTCTCTTGAAAGTATATTGGAGTTAGTCCATACAGATTGCTAAGCGAAATATTAGGTGTGGTTGTTAGACCCCCGCTTTTTCAATTGGTATCAGAGCAGGCAAACACGTTAAAGACCTCATAAGTCTGTGTTTGTAGCGATCTGACTCTATGGATAGTAAAGTATTTATAAACGCTTCACCAGGATTTAACTCTGATCTTAGAGAAAGTTCTGAAGAGATAGTTAATCTCCAGAAGAAGTTGGATGAACAAATCCGGACCAATTTCTATCTTGTTGCAGAAATCGCAAGGTATAAGGATTTGAAGTATGTCAAAGTATCTTCAATGGATTTGATTAACTCCTCTAATTCTTCTCTGAAGAATTTTTGCAAGTCAGGAGATAAGCGAGGTTTAGGCTTTGTGAAACCTGATATGACTCAGAACTACTGATAGACGCATTTAGAGGGTAACCGTGATGGACCTAACCATCCATGATGGAAAGGAAATTAGGCCAGAAGGAAATGTCAGAAAAACAAAGCAACCTCACAATGTAGTCTTAGTTACTGGATTACGACTTTCTCTCAGTAGAAACCTATCATCATCGACAAGTGGAGCGACATCAAAATCTATGAAGAAAGATGAAGACATTTAAGGTTTAGAAGCAATAGAAAATAAAGCAGAATTTTAAAATCAAAGTTGAAGACTTAGTTACAAGAGTAAAGAAAATCAAACGATATAAGTTGTTGTAGTTCATGATACCAAGACATTACAAGTTGCGAAGATCCAAGTACTAAAGTCCTTCTCTCATGGCCATGTAAATTTTTGTCTTGTTATTTTTATGTTTTCAAAAAAAATAAAAAAATAATAATAATAATAATATATATATATACATTTAAATTTTGTAGTTAGCTTTTTGTTCAATAAGGCCATGGGGAAGTAGAAATCTATAAGGAAGTTTCAAGCAAGAAATTGAGGAGAAGAGTTAATTGTCAAGGTTCGAGAGTTTATCATCAACAGTTGAAGCCGAAGAAGACGTTGTTTCTACTGAGCACTATGAGAGAGTCAAAAAGAGATTCATATTGGTTGCTTTGTTAGTCCGCTTTCCGTCTGGCACAAGATCTTTCTAGCACTGGTTCAACTCATTGCAAGTAATTTATCCAGCTGTTTAGCAGATGTCCCTCTCATCTTTATCTCTCTCCTAATCTTATCCAGCTGAAAAGAGGATACATCTCATAATGTTTATCTAGCTGTATAGCGGATATCTCTTTATCCAGCTGCAAAGCGGAGTCTTCCCTTTTCTTTATTCGGCTGTAGAGCGGATACCTTTTATTTCTCTTGCATTCTAGTCACTTGGCGATAGGTTGAGAATATGTATGTTCTCATAGCTCTTTGGATACTTGTGACCAATTAGAAGTCAAGGTTTTGTGGGTACACCTCTTGTAAACCCTCCCGAGACTATAACTCGGCCACTAGGGCCACCTAGGGGTTCAAAGGCTTGTTGCACACGCTAAGTGCAATCGCGATGCCTGCGACAGTGAGTTAGGATTTTATTTTGTAGATTAAATTTGCTCGGGACTAGCAAATAATAAGTTTGGGGGTATTTGATAGACGAATTTATGTGTCTAATATGTCTCAATTGTATATATTGTTAGTGCTCGATTTTGTATTTATTTTGTTATTTTATGTCTTTGTAGGTATTTATAGAGAAATAAGCTCTTGCGGCGAAATTGGTTCGAAAAGTGGTGTTTTACACCCCATTTCGGGAATGTACTAAAGGGACACCGGAACTGGATAAGGGGGAGGTCATCTTCTCAAATTCTAATTTCATTTTGGCGGGAAATATTTTTTAACAGCGTGTTTCTCTGGCAGATTTTTCGATCTTATTTTGATGGGTTAGAGGTAGACTCAATCGCTGAAACTTCATGGGCAGATGTGATATGTCCTAAAGAAGTTATTATGGGTGATTTGATCGATTAAATTTGTCTGAATAATCATGTAGAAGAGAAAACAGTGACCATAAGTTTCACGGATATTACACGAGTTGTGAAGAATTTAAACGTGTACTGCACGTGCTTTGAAGACTTAATCGACATTCTGGAACGTGAAGAAGATTTATAAGGAAGGTAATCCAGCTGCAGATGCTTAAAAATCAAAATCAGTGATAAAAAAAGGAAAGAAATAAACCCGAGTAAAAGCAGATTATTCTCGAGTTATGGCAGAGATATTTTGGTTTCTGTGGCTATATAAAGGTGTTAGGGGGTTAATAGAAAGGAGTCGAGAGTTTGGGGAAGTTTTGGAGGCTACGGAGCGAAGAAATCACGAGTTGCAGGAAAAGTTTTCTGCTGCTGAAACTCAAGAACACGAAGAACAAAAGCCTGTAAAGGAAAGTCGTTGCAAACTGTCGCTTAATTGTGACAGTTCCCAACTCCTTTCCAGCGACTGTGGAACAGTGTTTACAACACTTATCTTTTATCGTTCATTTTCTGACGTTTTTTGTGCGTCGCAAAATCCTGTTTTACACCATTTTCTCTTTATTTCATCTTTGTAAACCATTTTGAGCCTAAATAAATATTTTGAGAGCACGTTTACTATGATGAGCTAAACCCCAACATTGGGGCGATGGAGGAAGCCTTATTTCACACTTGGGTAATTATATTTAATTCTTTTCATGACTTTTGCACTAATTTTAATTGAAATTATGATTTGAATTAATTAGTTGTCATTTGATTAGATGGGTCATGCTTAGCTTAGGTATTTGATGTCCCATGATTAACATTTACATGTAATATTTTGAGAATCTATCTTGGCAAAAATAAGAGTCACTTTATTTTATATTTTTATTGAGCTATAATTGTTAAAAGAATTATTATTTGAACCTTAAGAAATGAATTTGGTGGAATCCTAAGCCCTAGTACCTCTCGCCCACTTTGTTAATATTTCTGTATATAATTTTTATTAAATTTAAAAAATCGAATCTTCACAAGTCTTAGAGTTCGAATCATTTTTACTACAACTTCAAAATCACATCAACTACTCAGATGAGTCTAAAGATGTTGGTCCATGTATGTTCTGCAATTCTCGTAATCATTTTCAACATACGTATACATCTTTTAAGAAAAGTTTAAAGGTTGCTAGTAATCTTCATAAGAATGCTGAACAACTGTTTACTTCTCTAAGAAGTTGTACAAATCTAACAAGAAATCTCCAACGGGATAGTAGTGTTAGTATGAGATATTTTGCTCTAAAATCAACATCACCCTTTCAATGGTTCCTTGATAGTGGATGTATACAGCATATGTCTGGAGATCTTTCATGGTTTGTCAACACAAGCGACTTTGATAGTGGTCCAGTAACATTCGGAGATGGGAGATGTTGTTACATAAGCAAGAAGGGAACGATCAAATTACCTGGCGTTCCTGAAATCCATGATGTCGTATACGTTAAAGGTATGACTGCTAATCTTCTTTCTGTTAGTCAAATTTGTGACAAAGGCCATAAGGTTGTCTTCAATACAAATGGATGTGACATTGTAGACAAGTCTGGAAAAGTAATTTTTCAGGGATCTCGTGGAAAAAATAACTACTATCTTTTGGATACTCAGTTTAATAATTGTTGCAATTTGACTAAGGTGGAATCTACACATCTTTGGCATGAGCGTTTTGGTCACATCAATTATCGCCTTCTAACTAAGATAATTAACAAAGAACTTGTTAGAGGTGTTCCCAAAATCAATGCTAAGATTGAAAGTGTCTGTGGTGCCTGTCAAAAGGGTAAACAAACGAAAGTTCCACATAAATCATCTCGAGATATCCTCACTAAAGCTCCACTTGATTTAATTCATATGGATCTCTTCGGCCCAATCAACAACCCACTGTTGCTGGGAAGAAGTATGCTTTGGTTATGGTATATGATTACACTAGATTCACTTGGGTAGTGTTTTTAGCTCTTAAGAATGAAACCCTCAGTGAATTCAAGATTATTGTTAATAGAATCCAGAACAAACAAGGTCGCAAACTAAAAAAAAAATAGAAGCGATCGTGGCACTGAATTCAAAGACACCAAAGTTTTTTTGAATACTGTGATAATTGGAGATTATTCAATAATACTCACCACACATTACTCCACAAGCTAATGGTGTTGCATAAAGGAAGAATAGGAACATTCAGGAAATGGCGAGGGTAATGCTCCATAACAAAAACTTACCGTTAAGGTTTTGAGGAGAGGCTGTCTTTACGGCATGCTACTTGATCAATCGTATTTATTTACGGTCAAAGACCTTAAACACTCCCTATGAGTTGTGGTACGGTAGGAAACCCAACTTACACTATCTCAGAGTGTTCGGCAGTAAGTGCTACATTCTAAAGGATCGAGAACAGAAAGGGAAATTTGACTCACAAAGTGATGAAAGTATTTTTCTAGGCTATGCATCTGACAGTCGTGGTTTTCGAGTATTTAATCTCAGAACCCAAGTCATGATGGAATCGGCAAATGTTATCATTGATGATCTAAGTAATTTTTGTCATGATGACTCTCCTGCTGAATTGCCTCCAACTGAGACAATTGAGAAAGTCAAAGAAATTCCAGAATCAGTAGAAGTTGTTCCAACGGTTACTGATCCTGATGTTTCTAGTGATGAGGAGAAAATCCCTAGTCAGGCTATTCCTGTGGAACAATAACGTGCTCCTTCGCGGCACCTATGGGTTCAAAGGAATCACGACAGTAACAGTATTATTGGGGGAAAAGATTCTACAGCTAAGACGAGAGGACGAGTTCAAAATATTTGCAATTTTGGTTGTTATCTATCGCAAGTAGAACCAAGAAATATTGATGAAGCTCTTAGTGATCCCTTTTGGGTGAATGCAATGCATGAAGATTTAAATCAATTTCAAAGACAAGATGTATGGGAGCTCGTACCTTGTCCCCCCAATATCAATATTGTTGGTACCAAATGAATATTCAAGAACAAGTCTGAATTTGGCACCATTATCAGAAACAAAGCCAGACTTGTCGCTCAAGGATATTAACAGATTAAAGGTATTGACTTTGACGAAACCTTTGCTCCTGTGGCACGCCTTGAGTCCATTCGTTTGTTATTAGTTCATGCTTGTTTTCTTAAGGTAAAGCTGTTTCAAATGGACATAAAATCCGCCTTCCTAAATGGAAACTTAAAGGAATAGGTCTATGTTGCTCAACCTAAGGGATTTGAAAATCCTGATTTCCCATATCATGTCCTTAAGCTCAATAAGGCATTATATGGATTAAAACAAGCACCTCGTGCCTGGTTCGAAAAACTAATTACTTCTCTTCTTAGGAAAGGTTTTTCGAGAGGTGGAGCGGATAAAACTTTGCTTACCAAATGGAGTGGGAAAGATGTTGTCATTGCTTAAGTTTATGTAGATGATATCATCTATGGATCAACTTCTGAGAAACTTGCAAAAGATTTTCAAGTCTCTCTTGGAAAGGAGTTTGAAATGAGCAATGTTGGTGAATTAAAATTCTTTTTGGGTTTACAAATTCAACAACACAAGGATGGAATTAACTTATCTCAAGAAAAATATGCAAGGGATCTTGTTATAAGGTTCGGTCTTGATAAGTCATCTCAAAAACTGATTCCTATGCCCACCACTGGTAAACTACATCGAAATGAGAAAGGTGTAAATGTAGATCAAAAACTCTATCGATCTATCATTAGAAGTCTTTTATATCTCACAGCTACTAGACCAGATATTACTTTTAGTGTTGGTTGTTGTGCTAGGTTTCAGGCCAATCCAAAGGAATCTCATCTTGCAGCTGCAAAAAGGATCATGTGATACATCAAACACACTATCGGGTATGGTCTATCTTATACTTTTGATACTAACACCGATCTTACTACCTATTCAAATGCTGATTGGGTAGAATGCGTGGAAGACAGAAAGAGTACATCAGGGGGTTTCTACAATGTAGGATTGAATCTTGTAGCTTGGCATAGCAAGAAACAAAATTCACAATCCCTTTCTACATGTGAAGCGGAATATATTGTTGCAGGCTCATGTTGTACTCAACTCCTATGGATGAAACAAATGCTTGCCGATTATGAAATTGACACCGGAATAATGAAGATCTTATGTGATAAATCGAGCGCGATTCGCATCACTGAGAATCCTGTTGAGCACTCAAGAACTAAGCACATTGATATAAGGTATCATTTTATTCGAGATCTCCATGAAAATGGTATCATCAATATGGAATTTGTGCCTTCCGAACAAAATTGGCTGATATTCTCACCAAACCATTAGTTCTTCAAACTTCTTGCCCCTAAACTTATTTCGATCCTTTGGGAAATTAAGTTTGGAATTCCATTATAGTGTTGCTTCAATTCCGCATTTGTTTCTAGTAGTTGAATTTCTGTTAAGTATCATATTTTAAAAATAAAATCCTTATTTTCTTATAAAAGTAAGGTCGCTCTTGTTGTTCTTTCGGGAATGACATTTTATGGGGGGGGGTTCTTAATTGAACTTTTGCTTAATTGCCAAATCTTTGTGGGGAGTGCGGCTGTGTAATATTGTAGGAGTTTTCTTGTATCTTTATAAACTCCTTGATGAATACACTAAGTTTCGACTACATGAAATCATCGAAACAAAGTTGATATGTTTTCTTTTAGTCATGAAGAATCTCTATGAGAATTTCATTATGATCCCATTAGTTTTCGTACCTTTGCCAATTTATATTGACAAAAAAAGGGAGAATTAATGTGTAGTTCACACTACAAATACATATGGTTTACGGATCATTATGTAAGGGGGAGTGGTTTTCATGTGAGATGAAATATTGACTAAGGGGAGTGATACATATAACCATAGTATTGTTGTCAAAGTTGTGATACAATTGGACTTTGATGTTGTGTAATGATATTATGACACTGTATAACAATGATTAAGAGCTACTGTTTTCTCATTGTTATAGCTACGGATCTTTAACAACAATGATGCTGATTTGAACACGTTCAGAATCACTGGAGTACTTGGAAGTGACGAAGATTTCAAGTAATATTGAAGAACCAAGGAAATCAAGTATTTGGATGAGAAACTACAAAGTTTATTTATTTTGTAATCCATATGTATTGATAGTTTTGTCACTAAAATTTACAAAGGAGGAGATTGTTAGAGCACTGCTCGGTCGAACTCGCAAGTGTTGCTATCTCAAGCTTGTTGTCAAGTTTAGTTGCCAAACAATAAGTCTTGATTTCTAGTCTACTTATAGCTAAGTCTCGGATTAGGATAGTAAGTGTAGTTGAGCATTAGACTTCACGGCGTTCATCGATTGAAGACGAAGAACTACTAAGGGGAGCTTGTGGAACTTCATCAACAAAAGGTATGTGGAGACTTGAACTCATCTATCACTCAAAAGTCTATCTACTCTATCTCCTATTTGAGACAAAAGTCGTATAGCTATATAAACTTCGATTATACACATTTGATATTTCGAGCTGAGTTTAACTCGCTTACATATTTCTCAAAATATGTGTTGGAAAGCTTTCGCTTTAACCAAGTTCATCTTATAGCTTGACGAAAGTCAAAAGATGATCATGTGATAATCTCTTTGTAACATCTTACATGATTTGTGTGAGACAATCATTTGATGTAGACTCGGAATGTTTCGTATTGATCATTCGATCACTTGAAAATTGCTTTGAAGCTAATAGTTTGTGTGAGACAGCTATTGTCGTCTTCCGAGAATGTTTCAATAATTGAAATGGGAGTTTAGAACAAATAACCATGATTGGATATATCACAATATGGGTACTTGCATATGTGTTGTCCAAGTCCGGGAACCCCGGGAACCATGGTATGCATACCAATATGCGTACTGGTTGGTTATGGAAGTCCGGATGATTAGTATGCATACCGGTATGTGTACTCGCATGAGTTTCAAGTTCCGGAAATTTAACTGAGTTTTGGAAGGTATGCGTACCCGTTCGCATACTGGCGAACCCAAACTTGGTCCGGCCACTTAAGTATGCGTACCCGTTTGCATACTTGAGTAGGTTATGTTCTAAAATTAGTTTGTTCATGAACTAATACATTTATATAATAAGGAATGCAATCTTTTGCAAACCGTGGCTATAATGTTCATGAATTGATTCGAGTGAATCAAAATCGATTTTGCTTCAATTGTGTCTTGTATACTTCTATGAGAATATAAACAATTGAACAACTCTAGAACTAGTTTCATTTGAGTCATTTGAACTAGTTATGGTTGATATGAAAGTGTTCATATGGATAACTTCGGTTAACTATTGTTGAGCCAACAAGGTGTACACGTTTAGGTATGGTTACTCATATCTAAATGAAGTCACTGTTCATTTGTGTGTAACAAGCTAAGTTCGATCTAAAGGTTAAAAGATATTAGCTTGAGTCTAATCAGGTTTTCATCTAACGGTGAATATTGAATGCTTTGTTACCAGGGTAACATTGATTGCAAACCCTGATTTTAAGACTATATAAAGGAGAACTCTAGCAACTGGGAAACCTAATCCCCACACCTCATCTGTGATACTAGTTGCGACTAGAGTTGATTCTCCTTTAACCATAGGTTTTTCACGAAACCCTGTAGGTTAACGACTTGAAGACTTCATTGGGATTGTGAAGCCAGACCCAACTATTTTCTACATAGTTGCGTGTTTTGATCTTGATGTTTTCTATCGTACTGAGTACTATCTTCTCTAAGATTTGCTCGAGATTTATTCTCCGATAGGCAAGATAAAAAGTAGTCACAAACATCTTCGTCTCATCATTTGTGATTCAACAATATCTTGTTTCGCTACCATACGATTAAGATTATTGTGAGTTGATTGATATTTCTAGGTTGTTCTTCAGGAATATAAGTCCGGTATATCAATTGGTTCCTGTTCACCTTGATTTATCAAAAGACGGGACAAAAACTCCTAGGTATTTCTATGGGAGACAGATCTATCTATTCAATATACTTTTCTGTGTGAGACAAATTTATTTATCAAGTCTTCGACTTTGGGTCGTAGCAACTCTTAGTTGTGGGTGAGATCAGCTAAGGGAATCAAGTGCGTAGAGTCCTGCTGGGATTCAGAGGCGTAAGGAACGCGACTGTACCTTAATCAGTGTGAGATTAGTTAGGGCTCAACTACATTCCAGTCCGAAGTTAACTTGTAGTAGGCTAGAGTCTGTGGCGGCTTAATACAGTGTGGTGTTCAAATATGGACTAGGTCCCGGAGGGTTTCTGCATTTGCGGTTTCCTCGTTAACAAAATTTCTGGTATCTGTGTTATTTCTTTTCCGCATTATATTTTCTATATAATTGAAGTATCACAGGTTGTGCGTAGTTCAATCAATTAGTTAATCCAACCTTTGGTTGTTGATATAAATTGATTGACACTTGAACATTGGTCTTTGGTACCGTTCAAATTGTTTCTCATAATAATCAGGCTCGCTGATTTCTATCTGTTTGATTTGCTGATTACATTGAGAAACAGAGATATAACTCTTGGATGTATTTTCCTTGATTGAGTCTGACTGTCTAGTTGATTCTCTTGAAAGTATATTGGAGTTAGTCCATACAGATTGCTAAGCGAAATATTATGTGTGGTTGTTGGACCCCGCTTTTTCACAAATTAGTCCTTTGTTTATTCAAAATATGGAAAATACACAAATAACACTCCTGATTTACAATTTAATCCAAATATTTATAGTTTAGTCCAAAGTGACTGATGATGATGTCGGCAGTTTAAATAATATAAAAATAACTAGAAAACAATTTATCTTTCGAACCGCTCGTCCAATATTCGCAAACTTTATATATTCAGAAAGCTCTTTCCGAGACCTGCAAAAGGAGTACCCATATGACTATAATTTTTATTTCTAAAAAGTTTAATTTTCTCTATACTATCTAATGTGTACAAAAAAGTAGACATGCACAAAATTTACATAAGCTTATGGAGTCATTTTTTCACATGCACCACTTCGTACACACCTACAAAAAATATGCATGAAATTGATCATTCATACTCACATTCATATCTAATTTTTCATGAGAATTACATTGGTGCACCAATATGTTCACCCTTGCGAAAGATGCATAAAGCGATCCTTCATACCCACACACCAACCTACTTTTTAATGGAAAATATATCGTTGCACCAATGTGTACACCCCTATGAAAGATGCATATAAACGATCATTCATACTCAAACTCGGACATACTTTTTCATGTGAATCATACAGGTGCACCAATATGTACACCCCTGCAAAACATGAAGAAAAACAATCAGTCATAACCACACACAAACCTATTTTTTCATGGGAATTATACAGGTGCACCAATACGTATACCACTTCAAAACATACATAAAGTTGATCATTCACAACCACACACAAAACTATTTTTTCATGGGAATTACTTCCCACAGATGCACCAATATGTACACCGCTATAAAACATGGGAAACCTACTTTTTCATAGGATTTACATAGGTGCACCAATATGTACACCCTTGCAAAACATGCAAAACACCGATCATTCATACTAACAATCAACAAGTGTACAACTATGTACACATTAAACAATCTACATGTGTATAATTATGTACACATTAAAAATCAATATGTTATTTTATTAAACAAAGGTTGTACTAATCAAAATGATAGACACATTTTTTGTGTCTAAGTTGTCCTCAATTTTCTATATTGTTGGTGCTCGATATTGTACTTATTATGGTATTTTATGTGTTTGTAGGTATTTTTGAGAAATAAACATTTTTGAAAAATTCGGCTCAAAAAATCACTGGGGGCACCCCCGGAGGACAACTGCTAAATGGACCCCAGTTTTGGATAAGGGAAACCTCAATTACTAAGGGGCACCTTCTTTACCATTTGCACCCCCATGGCGCCAACTGCTATTCGCACCCCCATCTCTGTTAGGGGGAGGTCATCCCCTACCTTTCAAATTTCAAAATTGGCGGGAAAAGGGTTTCTTCAGAAAACAAAATTTAGGGTTTGTGATTTAGAGTGGTTGTAGGGATACTAAAGGGATGGAATTAATTGGGTCATCTCTATTGGGTATAAAAAGCCTGGTATGGGCGTCGGAATCAACAAATTGGGCTGGATAATCACGTTGAAGAAAACAGGGAAGAAGTGAAAAATATGATATTTTTGTGAAGATTTTCCAGGATTTTTGGCGAGATTTAATCACCCCAATGAGTTGTAATCACCTTGTTACGGTTGAACAGAGGTGGTAATGTGTTTTGTTTCAACAAACTTGGGCTGTATCGTTGGATTGAAAGCAAACAGAGGACACGAGTTCTTCACGGGTTCTATTTGAGTTACAGCGAGTTTGAAACGTGTACTGAACGTGTTTGGAGAAGTTTATCTGTAATTTGGAGCATTACTGAGATGAATAAGGAAGGTTGGACAGCTACAGATGCATGGATGAGGCAAGAAAGGAAAGAAAAATTCTCGAGATAATTTTATTTACTACCGAGTTATGGAGAAGATTTTCAGCAGTTATTACGAGTTGTTTCTAGTCCCGTCGAGTATATATAGTCTGTTGGGATGTTGTAGAGGGGTTACGAAGAGTTTAGGCCAGAAGATAGAGTTGCAGAGTGAAGAAAAATCAAGTTGCAGTAATCATTCTGTTGCAGTTGTTGAGAAGAAAGCACGAAGAACACTAAGCTGCCAAAGCCTGTCGTTAATAAACCGAGGTTTATTCTCGGTTTTGCAACAGTCTTTGCAGCGACATACCAACAGTGACAACATCACTTTTCTATTATCGTATATTGTAACAACGGTTTCGCAACAATTTATAAGCGTTGCAAGTACCCGATCTTCATCATTTTCTCTCTATTTCATCTTTGTAAACAATTTTTGAGCATGAATCAATATTTTGAGCAAGTTTACACAATGATGAGCTAAACCCTATCCTTGGGGAGATGGGGGAAGCCGTTGTTTCGGTAAAAGTGAAACATTTCTATTTTAATTAATTTTTACAACTTTATTATGATTTTAGCATTGAACTAAAAATTGGTTATATGATTCTGATTAGTTAGCTGTATTTTCTCTTGATAGAGCATGCTTGATTTTGGGTTTTGATGTTCTATGCTTGGATTAACAGTTATTTTTTTGAAAATCTACATGTCTAGGCAAGACTAAGAAACAAATTGAATGTTGAGTTGCATAATTATTATTTTATTAAATCACTAATACCGGCCAATGGTGGAATCCTAGCCCCAGTTTCTCGAAAATATTCTTATAACCTTTTTATTTAAGTTTGCTATATTTTTAGTTCTAAAATTAAGTCTAGAATCTGTTTTCACAAGTCTTGAACGAACTCTTATTTACCACTGTATAATATCACATTACAAATTCAACTAAGAAAGCCTAAAGCACACAATCATGTTATCAGTTAGGACCAAAATTAAGGTAGGCATCATCAAGGGAACCATGTCTACGTACAACTAGACCAAATACCTTGCACCATAAATCTTGGGCTGCAAGCATAGAAACATAAGTTGGAGACCCATCTCTATCATCTTTGGCCTTCACTACACCTGCAATTGAGATAAAGAAAAAGGTTGAGAACTTGAGATACTAACAGATCATGTGTCTGTTCAAGTCTAAGCAATCAAGTTATAAGAAGACATGACACCGCAGACAACAATAAATTACAGTTTCCTTTGAGTTTTACACTACAAACAACAATAAAGTATGTTTTCCTTAAGGTTTCACTATTGTAAACCAAAGAATTAGCCTGATTTGGATAAACTCAACTCCTTGAAGGATGAAAATTAGCCAGTGTAACAAAAGAATGGGCACAAACACATTTGTTTGGAACATTTCTAAACAACATGTGTACAATTATGTGCACATTAATAATCAACAGGTGTACAATTATGTGCACATTAACGATCAACAAGTGTACAATTATATGCATATTAACCATCAAGATGTGTAGAACTGTGTGTACATGAACGATCAACAGGTGTACAAATATGTGCACGTCAACTAACAGGTGTACAACTATGTGCACGTTACCGATCAACAGGTGTACAAATATGTGCACGTCAACTAACAGGTGTACAACTATGTGCACGTTAATAATCAACAAGTGTACAACTATGTGCACATTCAAGTCAACATGTGTACAATCATGTACACATTAAGAATCAACATGTGTACAACTATGTAAACAATCTTCACATAGAACCGTATAACCCAGAGACATGAACTTTGTTTGAATAATTACCTCATCCTTACCGTGAAATTCGAAACTACTGAGTGTAGAAGGTGGATTTGACAGTTTGAAATATATGATGTACATGCCTCCACAAAGAATACATACTTATAGTTCATAGAGAGAGGTACCTGAAGTGTATTTGCTTGAGATTGTTCCCTTCCTCGGGCATAGAAAAAAAAAACAAGGCTCTATAGTAGGTTTAGAGCATACGCTGCAAACAACATAGCCATGAGAACATCCCGACAACCGACCATCAATCCCGCAACAGTAAATAAAAGCAAACAAAAATAAGTATTAACACTAGGGATAATGGAACGCCAAGATCCACGAATCATGCTCTAGTGCGTTATTATCTTTCTACTCAACAAGCTAATAACTTATAAAATAAAATATAGAAAGTTATCAGTGATCATGAAAATGAGGTGATCAAGAAACTACAGTGAGTAACCTTCAATGATATAACAACCTAAACCTAAATTCTAAAAAGGTAAGAATTGTGTTAGTGGTGTGGTGAGGAACTACAACATCTCTGGGTATCAAACAAAAATAATAAAATGAAAAATCACTTGCGATAAACGGATCAGGAATACATAACAACGGTTTTGGTTTTTTGTGAACAAACGCATAATACAAGTTCCATTTATCTTTGATAACACACCTCAGATACATGACCATATAGGCATAAACTCAAGCAGTCAAGCTTGGTTCTCTACAATCACCAGGCACAGATAATGCGGAGTACCGCATGGATAGAGACAAGAGACGTAAATCGTTTCAATAAATATTTTATTTAGGCATGGATATGCCAGCTATGACAGTGACGCATTAAAAACAATTTATGGCTAAGAAAAACCTTGCAGAAGTGCCTAGGTTAAGCTTTTTGTAAACTGCAAGACCTATATGTACTAGAAAAAAAACAGATTTTTTTTTTGCAAACTTGCGGACTAAACTGCAAGACCTATATATTTGCACATAGCATTGCAGTGTAAAAACATGAACTAGAACATTTTCAATATCAATTCAGGTTACCAGTTTGATTGAGCTATATGTTAAAATATAAATTGTGCTCTGACTTATGAACATCTCATTTACCATATTAAGTTCATGTAAATTTTGACCATTCAGAATCTGAAACAATAAATCTTTGTGTGAACTATTGCGTTTTCCATCTATGTTTTATTAAAACCATACAAGGTTTCCATATCCAAGGCAAAATGCACCCGAAATCAAGCTATAGTTGCTAACTGGACATTATTGATCACTATGAAAGTAAGCATTGCCCAGCCAAATACAAATTCTATCAAATCCATTTTTGTAAGTAATATACACTAATCACCTTTCCAAACCACGAAGGGATTGTCACTGAGAGCATAGTTAAAACTACTAGAGCTAACTTCAAAATAGCTTCTTCAACGTAGATAGACGCATGATTTATGTGCAAAATAAAATAAAAAACAACTAGTGGATGTTCATACTTAATTCACCAAATTATGTAATCCAAGGTTAAGGAATAAAGAAAGTTTTACTTTTCCGCTTAGTTATTTCGTAGCATCTTTCTGATTCTTCAAGCAGCTTCCCTAAAAATTAAACATATCCCGCCCACAACTGCAAATTGTAATTAAGTGAAGTTGTGTAAGATACTAAATCAAAAGAGACATCATCACTTAAACAGTTTAATAAGCAAAACCTAATGAGATCATTTTAGATCTAACTTCTTACCATTAATCGAATAAAGAACTCGGACTTGAAATCAAAGTTATTAGATTTTTGAAACCGTAAAAAATAATCTGAAATCGATAAAGTGACATCGGTGATCGAATTAAATGATAAGAACATGTTCTCATCTTTGAAATCATTTCCAATAATGAACAATTTGATTTGATCTTCAAGAGAAGGAATTGATGATGACGATTTAGATTTTTCAAGATGAATCCGGTGTTTGTTTGATTATCATAATTAGGTTTGAAGATTGAACTTTCATTGAAACAACGAGATTAGGTTTTATGATTTTTTTCTTCGCTCGGGAGAGCTGTTTCCATGAAAAGAAAATGAAGAAATGGAAACTGAATTATGAAGAACCGCTGCTATTACATTTAGCTGAGTGGTATTTTTGTCCTCGATAAAATTGGTTTTGGACTGAATCGTTCAGGATAGGATTAACCCGTACGAAATTTGGTAAATTTGGTAAATTTGGTTCCCCTAGTACTAGGCTTGAGAGTGCAGCACTAGAGATCAAACATTGATTTCTACATATTAAAAACCTTAGAGGAATAGGGTTGACCAGTTGAACTAGCTACCATTTTTTAATTAGGCCGACCGAGCGAAGCGAGGGAGGACTTTATATATGGTGATTTTGTGTCAATGTGACTTTTTTCTTCTTCCAATTTTACACAAAAAGATTGGATTTGGTGTCCTAAAAAAGATTCCCGTGTGTACTATTTTTCTCAAGCGTTAGATCATTAGATTTCCTCTTTCTTATCAGCCCTTAGATCTCAGAGGAGTGATATAAAGAATATTTACAGAGACATAAAAGTAAATGCACCTTTTATATATTTAAAAACCTCGTATCATTCAAACTATAAGTCGGATTTTCGTAAATTTTATATATTTGGAAAGCCCTTTAAATTAGCTACGCAATGAGCACAAACAATGATATCAAAAAAAAAATATTTATTCTTCAAATTTTATATGTTTTCTCCTTAAAAGTTAGGCATAGTTTAAAATTAGACATAGCTTAAAATAAATTGAAAAAATCTACCAAAAAAAATGATTGATTCTTAAGTATAAAAAACGACTAATTTTAAAATGAACAGTATAACATATGGCGTCGAATCACCACCAAATTATTTGCAAAGTAGAAAAATACCATGGCCGACGTGTCAGGAAAAATGATACTTTCTCGTCGTGTTAGGAAAAATGATACCTTCGCACCGTGTCAGGAAAAATGATACTTTCACCCTATGACAAAACTAAATTGTGAGTACAGAATTTAGTTTCACAAAATTGGTCAAATAACCCTCTTATTTGAATTCCTGGGTCTAATAGATATGTAAAAAAAGATTCAGTTTTAATATCCCAAAATCTAAAAGATAATATTCTAATATCCAAATTGGGCTATTTCACCCAAACATGTTTACAATAATAGACTAAAGTGTCCTCTCCCTATTAGATTCTACGGTCTAAAATACCGACGAATATCCTCACCATCAGGATTTTTAGCCTGTGCAGTACTTCATACCATCTTCCAATCTTATAATATATTGTGATTACAACTTCTAAAATTATAAATTTATAAGGATCTCAATTATCTAACAAATTTGTTTTTTCCCTGATTTTTGGTCACTCAATTTTGGTGAATTAGATTATCCATTTTTGATGCATGAGTAAAATCTGATCATGTCAATTAGATTTTTAAAGTTTCTTGAATTCAAAAATTAAGAAGGAAACTATCGATCAGAAAGCCGAGGAAGAGAGAAGACATTAACGTATGGTTAATTCCCATCAGCCCATCATTTTAGGTATTCATCCCCACCGTATTATTCTTACATACAGTATATAAATGACTGTAATTTCTTTTGATTTATTCATGAAATTGACACGTTGATGAACCTTAACTTTACTGACAAACAAAAGAGTATGATCCTTTTGTTGTTGGTTCCAATTTTTTTACAGATACCGAGCTCATAAGTTGTTTGAATAGTTCATAAAGAGACAAAAGAACGAGAGAAATACATGTCACCTATTATTATGATTAAATTTGAACGAGAATGGACACATCAAATGATCTAGATTTATGTATTAAGCACATACACCGTTTGAGACATACTCTAGTAGTGGTGGAGGAGCACGTGGTGAAGGTGATTCGTTTTAGTGGAGGTTTTGATGGAGTTTAAGATGGCAATGGGGTGGTGGTGATGGAGCTGTGAGTATGGAGATTATGTCAATGGTGGTGCATTTTTTAGGAATTAGACTAGGAAAAATCTTAGTGGCAATGGAGAAACCAGTTTCATCTTAGTTGATACCCGGATGAAATTAGTTTCATTTTCGTATTATGCAAAATAAATATGTTTTTTCAAAGTGTATCTGGTTTCATCATGCATATTTAGCTATTTATTTATTTTTATGTTAAATGTGACGGTGGTATTTGTTGTATTTTGTTACCATGTAGTATTTATTGTCGTTGAAAATGTTGATAACATCGGTGGTTGTGCTGGATATTTTTGTTCTTCTTTATATGGAATGGGTGGTAATATAATATTTCATATCATACTTTAAGCCAGGATATAATCAGTTTCATCCAAACTATTTTAGAATAATCTGTTTTTCTTAGTTAAAGTTGGGGCGTGTCCTGCAAATTTGTGCACCCCTCCAAATCCGGGGTGCACGTTCCTGTTGCTATGATAGGTCCACGTCTCCTAAGTGGTTTCTGGTTTTATTTTATTTTATTTTCTATTTTAATTTTCCATTTATATTTAATATTAGCGAATTAAAAGGCTATCTTCTCTCTGATTCCCTAACTTTTTTTTCTCTCTCACGATTAATTCTTTTCTGTGTATTAACCCAAACAAAATAGATAGAATTCTTAAAAGTGATATGCAACCGATTGAAGGTATTAATCTCTTAGAATGGCAGAGAAGATTTTGATCTCTGTCAAATCATATAGAGATTTTTTTTTTGGACTATTTACGGTGGTGGTAAAGGATCGGTTTACTTGGGTTTGGGGTTGGAATCATGAAGATTGTTTGATCGCTAAATGGAGGAGTGTTTCAGCTTGTAAGACTAACACTCATTTAATGGATGTAAACTTTTCTCGTTAGCCATTTTGAGGCTTAATTTGATGTACAGTTACATGTTTGATTGTGATAATTGAGAAAGAAATTTTTTTTTTCAATCGGAGAACCAAACGTAAAATAGTTCATTCACTGTACAATCCCATCATTATCACCTCATCTTCAGTAACGTTTTTGGTCCATGACTCACTTGCCTTGATTATTTAGTGAAATGAAAATCCCAAGTATTATAAAGCAAACAATAAAATCCATATAACTTTTCCTCCATTATTGAGTGTTCTTGAGCTCGATCAATATCTCCATTGACGTCATAAAAATCCTCCAACGCATACTGTTGATAAGGGTTTTCGAAAAGGAGAGGAAACCAGTCGCAATTGGTTTTTTTCTGTATCTTTGTCCTGGGAAAGAAGATAAAAAGAAAAGGTAAAAAGGTGTTAATGAAAATATAGAAGACGGTGTGAGCTTTTAATAATTTGTTAATTCTAAATATACTTCTTAAATGGAAAATAAATAAAAGAAAAGAAATAAAGGAAAAACCAGAAACCACTTAGAAGACGTGGACCTCTCATAGCAGCAGGAACGTCCACCCCGGATTTGGAGCGGTGCACAAATTTGCAATCATATCTATTTTTCAAAGAAATTGTTTTTATCTTAGTTTAAGCCAGGATGTAAGCAGTTTCATCCTAGCTATTTTTCGAAGAATTGTTTCTATCTTAGTTTAAACCAGGATTCAACCAGTTCATCTTATCTATTTTTTGAATTATTTATTTTTCTCAGTTTAAGTCAGGATGCAACCAAATTCATCATGATTATTTTTTAGATAGTTTTTCATGTCTTAGTTTTTGTCAGGATGCATCCAGTTTCATCCAAGCTATTATTTTTTCGAAAAAAAACTTTCGAATTTACTATCAACAATGGATATTGTTTTGTTGATAATTTAAAATCCTTTCCAAAAATATAAATTTTATTAAAATCGGATGTATATATTGGAAATTATGTATTTTTTGTGAATTGTTTTTAATAAATGTGAGAGTATAATTGTCTAGACTTTTCCAAGTCCATTTGACCCGAACCTTACTTTTTACTTGTCCATTACAACCAACTTTATAATTTTATGTCCATTTAACCTATTTTCTCGTCTAGTTTTGCGTCAATTTTCGGTCCCACAGTAACAGCGGTCATCTAGTTTATTAAGAATTAATTTAATAAAGTTTTATTGTACGTGGGTGGATATGGCACAACATTACCCGCGCGATTCTTTTTATGGTCGGCGGATATTTGCCCAATCTGGCCTCAAGATAATCTCCAATCATCACGAATGATATGACCCATATTATTTGATGGGTTTATCTGAAAGGAAAACCTGTGCTCTCCATGACGTCCCCAGTCTGCCGTGTCCACCATCTCCCATCTTCACTACTAACCAACACAAATCTCAAGGTTGGATCAGAATAACCAGCCAAGTAAGTCTCTATCTTTAGAAGATTTCTACTTTTCAAGTCTTCAAGAATCGAGTCAGTAGTTGTGACTTACAGTTACAGATACGCGAAGTCCATAACCATAAGCAAAGAAAGTCTTATGACGCAATAACAGTAGTGAATATTCAGAGCAACGAATGGTAACAAGACAAACAGGGGATGGGAATTCACTGATAAGATTTCATGGTCCATTCTGATCAGCATAATAATTTTATCATTTTTTTTAAAATTACTATTTTTAGGGGTTTTTCTATTTATGGCTTCACCTTCTTTAATTCATCATCATACTCCTTACAATTCTTGTTATTATAAAAATTCACCCAAATTTCATCTCAGATATGGGACTACTTCTTCAACCTCACCCTCTACTTCGTCTTCTTCCTCCTCGTATTCTAATTCTTCATCTTCTTCTAAACAAGGCTCCAACTTCTCTGGTAATCTCCTTGTCCTTTATTTATTTATTATTTTAGCATTTAATGATGTTATAATGATTCAATTCGTGTCTGATCTGTTGAACATCATTAAAATTTATGGTTCTGTGGATACCTATGACTTCTGAAATTTTGTTGTTGTTGCCATTTGATTATACACGATGTGCTCAACAATTTCAATTTAGTAGAACCCATGTTCTTATTTTTGGTGGAGGAACAGGATTTATATGGGATGGTAATTGATATTATTAGGATTAGCATTGTGTATTCCTTGATATCAAATGGGGTTTGATGAAGTTACCCATTTTCCAAATCAGTAAAACGTTGTTATCCCGAAAACTGACGAACGAATAGTGTATATAATCTTATTGGTGTAGGAGCAGTAACAATGGTATTTGGTTAAGCACTTACATATTCTGTTTGCATTCTTTTAACAAATTTTGAGGATATAACTGGTATCTGTGTCATCAATTGTAATGTGGAAAAGTTACAAATTTTCTATTGCAGGCTTAAACACCTCTTCCAAAAATTTGACTTCCAGCTTTCAAGCAATGAGTGCTCAAGGAAATGTTGCATCAGCCAAGAGCATTAATAAACTCAATGATGGACCGGATCATCTTCTTGTCCTTGTACATGGTATCTTGGCGAGGTAGAAGTTGATAAATAACCTCCAAATTCTGTCGCCATGTTTAAGTTCACACTAATTTGCTTTCATTTTTCTGGATTATTCACTTTCTGGTTTGATAAGCTCCTTCGGTTAATTTGGGTACTTGTCAAACATCTAAAAAAGTATAAGTAGAAGGGTTAATTCTCTAATCAAAACGAAAAATATGCATAGGTTTGTGTCCATTTGGTATATGCCGTGTCCCTAACTCTATCGTGTTACTTGATGTTGTTATTTCATATGGGCTATGGTTGTAGTTCTGCAATGAGGCTTCCCTTTTCAACTTGATTGATTTGTTCTATCTTTGTGGTTGTCGAACAAATATTTGGATAGCAGTTTTTCTTGCAATTATGAATTAGTTCTCACTAATCACCATCGCATATAAATGTCACGCTATACCTACCTGTTGATGACCATTGTCGTTACTTATATCTGTTCTATTTATATTTTTCTGTGGTTGAAATTTACTGATCTGCAAGCCATACAGCCCAAGTGACTGGACGTATGTTGAAGCAGAGTTGAAAAAGAGACTGGGAAGAAGCTTCTTGATTTACGGTACGGCTACGTGAAATTTTGCAGTAAAAGTTATGAAAGAAACCTCCATGTTTAATGTTCTTTCTTTCCCCCAACAAATCTCTACTCCCACCTTTTAAGTGCATATATTTTTTGGCATGTAGTATATAAATATGAAGCTTAGTAGAATGTGCTAGAAAAGCTCACTACCAAAGCTTAAATTTGTACCTACCTAATGCAAAGACTTGAAATTATGTCACTTGTTACAGCAAGTTCATCCAATACATTCACCAAAACTTTCAATGGGATTGATGGAGCTGGGAAACGATTAGCCGATGAAGTAAGTGTTTTAATAACGCTGGTATCAAGTACTCTTATTACTGGATGAGAGGTTTTGTCTTTAGTTAGATAACACCTTGAGTTTGATATATAAGTTTGACACTCTGATTTTGTTATTGCATGATTTGGTTCATTCCAGGTGAAGCAAGTCGTCCGCAAGACAGAGAGCTTGAAAAAAATCTCTTTCTTGGCCCATTCTCTTGGTGGCCTGTTTGCACGATATGCAATTGCGGTTTTGTATGCTTCATACGCAAATGGTAATGGCGTGTCTGATGAAATTACCAGGTTTCCCAGAGGTAGTAATTTAGAGAATGCGACATCATCTTTATGCCGTGGTACAATTGCTGGATTGGAGCCAATCAACTTCATTACCCTGGCAACCCCACATCTAGGAGTGAGAGGGAGAAAGCAGGTTCGTTATGATTGCGGGTATAGGCACAACACTTCCATTTTTAAAATCAAATCTGATCTTTACTGCATTCACTCCATTAAGAATCCCTTTCATAAGACCATGTGTAATGTGGGACCCACATACTGAACCCCGTCTTATCATCTCCAAAAGGCATTATTGTGTTTATACTGATTACTAACAAGAAATATTGTGTTTATCATCGATGAATTGCAATTCTAAGGGATACTGTTTTTTGTTGGTTTGTTGTACTCCATTGTCACACAAGTTCTTGGCTACTGATACTTATGCTTTATCTGCATATAGCTTCCCTTTCTTCTAGGAGTCTCGTTTCTCGAAAAACTTGCTGCGCCTATAGCTCCCATTTTGGCTGGTCGAACTGGTCGGCAGTTATTCCTTTTAGATGAAAAACCCAGCAGACCACCCCTTCTTTTAAGAATGGCATCTGATTGTGAAGATGGGCAATTTATGTAAGTCATCGTGAGACATTTATTGTACAAGATCAACTACGTAAGGGTTCTCACGTGCTTATGTATTACTTTATCTTGCAGATCTTCCCTTGGTGCTTTTAGATGTCGAATTGTCTATGCCAATATCACATATGACCGTATCCCTCTGTTATATACATTATTTTTGGTTATTACATAAATAGATCATTGTGATGTTGCACTTGGATGTTGTACTGACTCTTATATTTCCATATGTACCCGCTTAATTATCTTTATCAATATTTAGATATGGTTGGTTGGCGCACATCCTCCATTAGAAGGGAAGCAGAACTTGTTAAGGTATCTTATGTCTTTCTTTACGTTATTTGAAATGATACAACGTCTGAATAAATTCTCTCTCGTGATTTCTTATCTTGAAGCATCCCCCAAAACGATCTCTGGATGGTTACAAGCATGTTGTAGATGTGGATTACTGTCCTCCAGTATCATCTGAAGGTCCTAACTTTCCACCAGAAGCAGCTAAAGCAAAGGAGGCAGTGCTGAATACATCCAGTGCGCAGAAAGCAGTAGAGTATCATGATATCATGGAAGGTATAATGTACTTGAAAAACTGATAGTTCTCCTTTCCAATCTACAAAATTGCATGTCATTCCATGCCGTTATTAACTGTTTTGATTTGTCATTAGATGAAATGATACGTGGTTTACAGAGGTTAGGGTGGAAGAAAGTTGATGTCAGCTTTCACTCTACATTTTGGCCCTTCTTAGCCCATAACAACATTCATGTATGGCAACTACTCCTTTTCTGGTCCAATTGGTAATTCACCTTATTTTTGCTACTAAAGACCAAGTGAGTTTAACTACTGCTCTCCATATACAGGTGAAAAGCGAATGGTTATATAATGCTGGTGCAGGAGTTGTTGCTCATGTTGCAGACAGCCTAAAGCAGCAGGAGTCTTCATCCTCGTCGAACTTCATTAGTCCAAGCCTTTAGATTCACCTTTTGATATAATTGTATCACATCAAGTTATAACGTGTTTGTACAATAGTGAATACAACACACAAAAGACCCAAAATTTAAAAGAAAAGAGGTTTGCCCATTATAATTGGTCTGTGAAAAAACTTTGTAGTCATAGATTTGTTGCAGTTAAATAAAGTTACCTGATCCCGTCATTAATTTTATATTCTTGGCCCCTTCCATTTTCTCTTTCCGGTGGCCCTTGGTTCATGTGGGGTGGTATTGTGCATTTGTACTCCACGTTATTTTTTTAGGAAACTCAGGTAATTGACTCTTTTGTATTTGGGAACTTTACTACCATATATTTTGGGCTTCAATATAATCAATGGTTTTCCCTATTTCCTATCCACATTTTTTTTATTTTCCATCCCTCTTACAATTTCAAAAATCACTTTACTTTTTAATTTTGATTTTTCCTATTTACCACCTAAAAAAATCAAATTAATTTTGATCATGACTATTAACATATTTACTTGTCTTCTTCTTTACCGATTAACCATTCTGAGTAAGAAACCCTAGATTTCTAATGATAATACATCTATTCCTTACGATCTTAATTACGTGCAATCCAAGAATTACATAACCATAAAGACATAGATAGTTTTGTTAAACCGTTTCTCTGTAACTTAGATGTATATAATTGATATCCTTTTATGAATTTACTTGATCATGAGGGTGTACAGATCCCTAAAAGTCAACGAATCCAAGTTGCAAAATTTTAGTTTGGTATTCTTTTAATCATGAGCTTGCATAGCTTCTCACAAAGTCCCTGATGCCATTGGTGGCTTTTGTGGGACGGAGCCATGTTGTTCCCATCCCATTGCCCCTAACTTGATCGTGTTGGGTTTTGATTATTATGGAGGTGAGGAAGAAGATGTAACCGGCGGTGCTGGAGATGGAGTATAAGTTATGTAAATTTTTTGTTTGGTTGTTGGGTGTTTTTATTGTCGGGTACAAATAAAAAGTCAAGAGATATTTAGGATAAATAAAAATTTATATGGGTGGTACATGGGATTATTGGGGATGGGATTTTATGTGGATAGGAAACATGAAAAGTGGGGATAGGAAATAGGGAAAACCTAATCAATTAAGCTATGTTGGAGGATTCATGGACAATCTTGTCTGAACAGTATCTTATAAGATTTACACTAATTTTCTATAGAGCTCAAACGACAATGAATTTAAAACTAATATTTAGGTGACGTGTTTTTCTTAAAAAACTCGACAATCCTATAAAAGAATGTGCGTAATCTTAGACTATAACACCGACATTTACCACTTTGAAAATCAATCTTTGAAATTAAGATCGGTAGATGATGAGGTTTGGTATCTTGAATTGTGCTCATTTTTTGTGGGAATCTAGGGTTTAATATGTAACGCCCCAAAATTAAGCTACTTAATAATCTAGGAGATTAAACTACAAACTGAGGTATTAAGGATAATATCATTTGTCTGATCGTCAAATTAAAAGTGACCTGCACTCAAACTCTAGTAGATGAAAATTTCTCAAGTTATATAAATAAAATAATAAATTGTGGTTACAAAAATGTACGGACCTAAAGTGATTCACATTTATCGCGAGATCACTAAATATTTAAGCTAAGAAAGCAAATATCTTTGCATGCACCTCTTTTGATAAATGAAAAACTGAAGTATGAACGAGTGTGCACATCATCCCCAAAAGAGGCCCAGTGGATATCATTATAACATCCAAGTAATCACTAACATGCTTTACAGTTCTACTGAAAGAAAACGATTAAACAACTTTTACACGCATCAAAAGATTGCTCTAATTCACCTCCCCATATTACAATTTTCAATATCTATGGAAGATCACCACCAGATGACCCACGAAAAATAAATCAAAACAACCTAAACATATGTTATCCTAACCTCGTCTCACTCAATGGAGAATATGATGCTAGAATAACCCCAGTCTCAAATGAAAGCATCATTCTCACGAAATATGTACACCCCATGATTCAAACACTACCATCTAAGTCTAGAATATATAAGAAGGTTTTGATTACTTTGATCCGACTCCGCACAATAGGTTCACAAAGGGCCCTATATATCCTCATCATGAACCTAGAATTTCTTCCAATAGTAAGATCATGGTAACCCAGTCATACTACTAAGACTGAACAAACAAGCATAATACACATACAACCAATCTCCAAGATAAAACATATATATATATATATATATATATATAATATTGGGGTCTAACGGTCCCCAAATACTTTGTGATACCCTGATGTGTCCCGCAAGTACCCCAAAGTATTGGGGTACAAAATAAATACAAAATATAAATTGGACACCTCAGTCGCCTTGTAGGAACCATCAGGGCCCTTAGAGAACCATCAGGACCTATATAGTAATATTGGACACCTCAACCACCACTTAATGAACCATCAAGCCTATATAATAATATTGGTTGCTTTTACGGCCCTAATTAACTTAGCTAGGAGCTATGGGGAAACCACATACTCTCCTCGCGGAGAAATTGACAACGCATATCAGCAACATACTCAATCAATACACACAACTAAGCTTATAAATAAATAAGACACATCATGCTTGCAAATTAAAAGAAAATTAATGATTACAAGAAGGTTACAAGAGTTCCCATCTGTTTTGATGGCAAACCACGCCAACTTCCAGAAATTCCATCTACAAGTCTATAGTATCGTTCATCATCCTCATCATCAATATCTTGAAAGTGTAATTACCATCTGAATCATATGACAATGATACATAAATGATTTTTTTTCTTCAGAATCTTAGTCGATATCCGTTGCCCTATCTCAATATTCTTTCGAGCATTCCACTATCTGTTTCTTTATTACATTTTCATTGATAATTTATTTCCAAATTGATCATTAGAGGAGTACGAAAGATGGCCAGAAATTATCCGGAAAGGTATCCAGAATGGTCGCTGGAAAAGTCAACTAACGGTAAAATTGACGACCAACTGGTCAACGTCAAGTCAAAATGTTAAGGCTAGGTCAAAGTCAAGTCCAAGATCAAGTTAGAGTCAATGGTCAAAGTCCAGGTCTGGTTTGATAGTCGGTCCGAGTTGACTCAGTCAGATAAGTTTAGACGAACGAGTCATCCAGCTGACTAGGGTGACCGAATCAGATGGAGATTGACTGAGACATGAGAATTAAATCAAATCAGCTAAGCTAAATAAAACTTCACCAAAACTTTGCACAAATAATTGATCTTGTTGCGCAATTATGGTGCAATACAATGCAGGCCATAGCACAGCCCGAGCCATTGAGAAGCATTACCAGAATTACAGTGATGTTTTTCCACTTCCATGTATCAATATAGAAGCACCACCATTCAACCTGAAATTTCATAACCACTCCATTTATCCTAATAACACTGCCAATATCAGTTTTAATACCTTCAGCTCTTAGATCCCATACACACCATTTTCAACTATTATTCAACTTCAATAATCACATACAACCACTCCTCCATTGTCTTCATAACCAGACTCCAACAGCTATTACTCATCCATGATTGTTTCCAATCCAATATATTACAACATCATAATTTTCAACCCATACACTTCTAGTATACTCATTCATATCATCTTTAACTCCATTACTATCTATGAAACCTTGTAACTCATCAATTACAATAACCTATGAACTTCCTCAACTCATTTTAACTCAACGTCATCCAATGCATCTCAAACCTAAACTGTACACACTTCTTGTAATTCACATTCATATTCACACCCTATACATGCATCCTTAATTTATATCTTAATTACCAACTCTTGTTCAACAACATCACCACTTCTAAACCATGTACTCTTCAAATCATCACCACATACAATCACCATACCAGCAACAACACCACCTGCAACTTGAACTGCAGCTGCAATACACCCATATGCATCTCCTTCATTATTAATTCTCAGATATCCTAAAACTATCAAGTTTAACATCACCAACCACTTTATTCTTCAATTCAAAGGCTAATACAACAAATACGCCTAAACTCAACAATACATCATAACAACTGAAATTCAATTCAATTGATTGAAAAAATGATTACCTCATACATAAACTCGAATCTCTTGGATCAAATCAATCTTCAGCGTTAACATAACTTAGCTTCAATCATCCTCAAATATCCGCCACTTACTTGTCTGATTTCATCTTTAATTTTACTCTAGAAACCCTAATTTTTCAATTCCTCAATTAATGTTCTTATTTGAAACCTAATCATTTAAATTTAGAATAATAATCTTCTTCTTTATAAGGGCAACTCCAATGGAACAAAAAATCATCCATATCTTTGTGATGACCCACACTTTATGGACCAAAAAGTACCACTATGGCTAGATTTATCATCCACATCTTTGTGAAGTCTAGATGGTACTCCATAAATTTGAGGGGTTCCTCGTGGATACTCCATAAGGTCATTGGATGACCAGGTAGGATATTTTTTTTGTCTTTTATTTTCTCATCTGGTCACTTAGTGACCTTATGTATTTTTTTAATATTTTCTTCTCATCAAGTCACCTAGTGTCTTATGGCAAATTTTAACATTTTTTTAATATATTAAAAATATAAAGATAAATAAGTAGGTCCCTATTTGTCAAAATGTTCCTCCCATATGGTCACTTAGTAACCTTAGACATTTTTTCTAATATCTTTACAAAATATATATATATAAGTGGGTCCCTATTTGCGGATGTTTATCTAGATTTCTATAGTGGCATAGATATCCACAAAGCTCTGATCCTCCCTATATATAAGGATTCTCCTTGAGTGACGGATGTTTTAACATCCATACCGTAGGAGTTTTCTCACATAATTACCTCATTTGTTTGTGTTAGATTCAATACAACTAACGTCACCATCACAGTCAACTATTTCATGATCTCACGGTCTCAATAATCACCTCTTTGAATTTTAATAGAGAACGAAGAAAAGACAAGAGAAGACGAAAAAGGTGAAGAAGAAACAAGATGAGATTGAACTATCTCTACGATTTGGTTTTAGATAAAACCACATAGAATTGATTGATGAGGCACCCATAAAATTAGATACATGTAGTTAAACATCTCGACATATGATTCAATCATTGGATGTTCAAAGGTCCTTAACAAGATTAGTTCGAAATAATTTATTATTTAAGAATTAATTTTGTGGATCATTTGGAAATTTCCCAAGCAATGATTTATCATTTGGAAAGGTTTCAAACATCAAAGAGAGAAATTCAGAACTTCTGTAATTTCCGCTTAGTTGGCGAACCATTTCACAAACCCTAATTATCTAAGTTTCTGGAATACAAAAAGGTTGGCGAACTAGTTCGCAAACCTTATAGTTCAGAAGGGGACAATTTACAAACCATGGTGATCTGATTTTAGTGATAGGCTAAAGGTTGGCGAACCCGGTTAGCAAATTGTTGTCATCTGAGTTCACGAGACGCAAAACAGTTGGCCATCCCGGTTCACGAACTGTTGCGCTCGGGATTCATGAACTATTTTACGGTTCACGAACCGTTTCACCAAGTCCCAGTGAATATTTAACAGATACTCAAAAACTTCTTTTAAAAAAAAAATATGTTTAGCATTGTTATGACTCTCATAAACACCTCTAAGACATCTATGATCACTAAAACACTTTGTGTATGTGCATCAAGATTAAATTCTTAAGTGTTTAAATGAATATCATATTGTTCAATAGTTCCTAAGGCATATTTGCCAAAGAATGGCCATTATACATGGTTTCGTAATCGGACAACTGTGTATATTCTTCTATGTGATTTCAAGACTAACTTCTCACATGCTTACTTGAAACCCTAATTAGAGTTTCATCTAAACAGAAAAAGTGTTTGCTTGAATCTCAAGTAATCTTAGCTTAAATTCTAAGTAACACTGGTATTGACCATCGATAAATAGAGATGCTCTTTCTACTGGGAAATTCAATCCCTATCACTTTGTGTCCTAGTTGATCGCTAGAGTTGTCCTCTATTGACCCGGGTTTCCTCTGTGAAACATAATTAGGTCTATGACTTAAAGACTTCATTTGGGGATTCGTGAATCCATGTCCGACTATCTTGCCTTGATAGTTCGTGTATCCTGATCTCGCTTTTCTGTTATCGAGGTTCTTGTAATCTCTTTTAGGCAAGATAGATAGAAATCACAAAGTTCTCTTTGTCTTAGACTTTGTGATTCCTCAAGATAGATATCTGAAAACTATTCTTAATTGATTAGTTCACGATTGTTCTTGAGAGGTGGTTAAGAGTCCAGGCTTCTCAGCTAACTGAGTGTAAGTGTTCCGGTTTTATGAGGTTTTCTAGCCTTTTCTGTTGCAAACAAATTTCCAAACCTTGATGTTTGATCTAAAGGGAAATCAAATAGGCTGCTAAGGAAATCCCTTCAACCGAAACCCCAAATATATTTTGGTAGGTTTTGTTGATGCTGTGAACCTCATTGACCTGCATAAAGATCGATCCAAAACTGGTTACATATTCATCATAGGGAACACAACGATATCCTGGAGATATACCAAGTAAAACTCTTATGGATACCTCCACAATCCACTCTGAGATCATTGCACTACATGAGGAGGTTCGCAAAAGTATATGGTTATAAGGTCTATTACTATACATATTCGAAGGACAAGTGGTCTGAGTTTTACCACTGAAGAGATGACTTGCATTTATGAAAATAATGCAACTTGTATCGAACAAATGAAGCAAGGATATATCAAGGGTGATGATGCAAAACATATTTCACCAGAGTTCTTTTACAATCAATAACAACAGTGTCTCCTAAACATTCAAGTCCACCAAGTAAAATCCGATGGGAATGTGACAGACTTATTTACTAAGTCACTTCCTAAGTCTTTGTTTGAAAATCATGCAAATAGTATAGGATTAAGGAGATTATCCGAACTCTCCTGAACTGAATCAAGGGGAGTATCAGATGATGTGATATCGACATCAAGGTGTGTTGAACTCTTTTCCCTTCACTAAGAATATTTTCCCACTGGGTTTTGATATTCAGCAAGGTTTTAGTGAGACAACAACAAACACCAGGAATGTAATTTCTCAATTAAAGTTATATTTTTCCACAATGTTTTCTTATGTCTTGGTATTTTTGAAGCAACAAGAAAAGTGATCAAATTTAACGGAGCAACATCATTGTACCTTTTTCTTTTCCACAAAGTTTTGTCCCCCTGGGTTTTTCCTTATTAAGGTTTCAATGAGGCACCACACACTTAAAGTTCCATTGTTGGACCATAGAAGGGCGAGTATTATAGAACCATCGGTGTATATATATGCGGCGCACTAACTAGTTAGAGGTTTCCCTTATACTTGTATATAAAGGATTAGATCCATAAAGTAACGATGCAGTGGTAAAGTGGGGCGATGATACCAATAATTTTAGTTCGAAAATCGTTAGCACTAAATTTTTTACTTATCAAAATAAAACAAAATTCATGTCTATTCAAAACTCGTTAGCACTAAAAAAGTTACTTATCAAAATAAAACAAAATTCATGTAACAACCAACTAGTGACTCCTATTTATAAGATCTCTTTCTGCGTTTCTACTTTCTCTTGGATCAGGGTTAAAGAAACACAAAGTGAACATTTTTATACCATCCAATGGTTTTTACGATTGGTTCAGGGTTGAAGAAAACAAAAAACGGACATTTTTATACAAGAGGAGAAAGAATGAGGATGAAAAATGCTCCCCATCTTCTTTCATGCCACCAAACATAGGTCCAGATGTTTAAAATTGTTCAAAACTTTTTTGGATTTGGACAGGGCGTTATATTATTTGTATGTTCGTGCTCATGGATGAACAATCAATGCATTGGATATATTAATTGTATGCACACAAGATAAAAACTCAGTGGAAGAGTCGGGGGAAGCTGAAATAGAACTTGTGATATCATGAGCAAATAGAGTTACAAAACATCCACTTTATTAAGAACTAAAGAGATACAAAAGATCCAACTCATAAGAGTTTACAGAACCAGAGCTAAAAGAAAAAGGAACTCATACAACACATGCGTTTAATGAAAACGATAATAAGAAACATCAGGATTTTCTGTTCTATGTAGAAAAATCTGGTTTACAATTATAATACTAGCCCCACCATAATCCAACCCTTTTCTTTTGCCAAATCATGTGCAAAAAATTACTTCCCAAAATACAGCTTTAAGCAAATATTAAGAATCCTGGAAGCAGGAACTAGCTAGTGCTTCTTTTGTTTCACTGCGGAAAAAAAAATGAGATTTATATTTCAGCATAAGTTTTTGATGTCTAAAAACAGAAATAAACAATTTGATTAACACCAGCTGGCCTCACCTCTGCGTCTTCACCTCCACCAGCTTTAGAAGAGGTGTCCATCTTGACATCTTCTGCTGGGACAGAAGCAAATAGCAAATAACATTCAAAACACTAAGGAAAGAGTTATAAAGCTTGAATATGCAATCATTTAAACATTAACCTACATTGCACAAAGGATGATATCAGCTCAGCAAGTTTAGGAAAAGGAAGAAGAAGAATAAACTAGTGAAAGAAGTGAAAATAAGTTTAAATAATGAACCGCAAATTACAGCTAGCCAGGAGGGTGAAATGGCATTGAACATGGTGGTCATGGTTATTATTATATTTTGAGTAAGCGTAATGCAGAAATGGAGGGTATAGAACAACAATTCATATTTTAAATTCAGAACAGATCATATTTTAAATTCAGAACAGATGACAAAATCATCATTTAACCAGTGGAATCAGTTGACCCTAATTAAGGTTCTCGGGAGCTTTGACTTCAAAACATCATGAGCAGATTTCCATACAATTAATAAACACTCCTATAAACTTAAAAAGTTTGATTACCCTAACTATTTGATCGTACTAATCTGTTTACTAGTAACTATAATTCAAATGCTAACCTGCCTACACCGATAAAGATTTTCTGAGCAATTAGAAACAACAAGTATACTATGAGTCATTGACTAGGACCCCGACTGAAAACGACACAAGAGAAACATATATTCTCCAACTTTGGAGTCTAACAGGCAGGAATTCCACAAACCCGTAACACACAGAAAAGAGATAAATGTCAAAAATATTGAATGGGTTACCTCCATCCTCTGGGATGTCAGAAGTCCACAAGGTGAGGTTGTCCCTCAAAAGTTGCATAATCAAGGTGCTATCTTTGTAAGATTCTTCGCTCAGGGTATCAAGCTCAGAAATAGCTTCATCAAAGGCTTGCTTTGCAAGGTGGCAGGCTCTGAAATAACATTTCCATCAGAATCATATGTATACTCCACCTGGCTGTACTAAAAGATCATGGATCATGAAAATCCTACTGTCCAAGTCCAAATAGTGTATACAAAATACCTTTCAGGTGAGTTCATAATCTCATAGTAGAAAACTGAGAAGTTCAGTGCCAAACCCAGACGGATTGGATGTGTAGGAGACAAATCAGCCTCTGCGGCAGTGGAGGCCAGCTATAGACACATGTAAAGATAAGGTTAGTACTATATTTTAGATTGTCAGATATATATTTGTGTATTTGACAGATCCAAGAAATTTCAATCTCATGACTCAAAAATGCTAGTAAATGAGGAAACTATCTACCAAACAAAGTTGTAGATGACTATTCACCCTGGAATCTCTTTCCAGGACAACTGTATTACATAATAACCAACTTGGAAACACATTAAGTTCAGTAAAATGTTCGCAATCTACTACCTAAATGTGACAAAATAAATCAAACATCACTTATCCAATCTATAGAGAGAAAAAAAGAACCATGATTCTTTCCTTTTCAATCGGGGGCAGAGAAAGCTCACAGAGAACATTAGACGACATTTTCAAGACCAGATAAAAAGTTTTAATGTCCAAGCCCATCCAGCCCCAAAAAGAATTACACAAGATCAAAAATATAAGCAGTTTCAACACAACCATAATTAACTCTGATGGTTTAAATACTCTTTTAATGGTACCTTCAGAATAAAGTTAAAACCAATATGGCATCTGCACATTTAAAACTTCACTGGTCAGCTAATGGGTGTACAACTTGCCAACATCTTGCACACCCAAGTCATATATCAACATGCTAACAAAATAAGTGTCAAATTGTCAATGCAAGCAAATAAATCCAAAAGGTGCGCAAAAGACATTTAACTTCTAGGTCAATACAGGTACCAATTAACTTAATTGTCAATAAATACAGAGACACAAACCCAATTCACATATTAATGAACTACTATCTACGAGATTATTGTCTGACGAATTATGCGGCGTTGACCCCTCTCTAAATGATAAAATTAACACAACAATAATAACACCAAATAATACCTCATACGCTTTCAATGATTGATCAGCAGCTTCCTTCCTATCATTACCACTCTTGAACTCAGCCAAATAACGATAATAATCTCCTTTCCTGCACAACCAACAAAAAAATCTCTAATATTAACAAGAATGCTAAAAGAAAAAGAAAAAAAAAAAAACACCAAAATCAAGAAAATAAGACAAGATCCGTTTCCTCTATTCTTTCTTAATCTTACATCTTATAGTAAAAAACAGTGGATTCACCAGCAGCAGATGAAGGAATGAGATGTTCATCAATAACAGCCATGATATCATCACATATTTTAGTTAATTCCGATTCAACTTTCTGTCTGTATTCCTTGATCCTTTTGACATTCAGTTCATTTCCTTTTCCTTCTTCTTTCTGTTCAATAGATGATAAGATCCTCCATGAAGCTCTTCTTGCTCCGATCACATTCTTGTACCCAACTGATAACAGATTTCGTTCTTCAACAGTTAATTCAACATCCAACTTTGCAACATTCTTCATCGATTCCACCATTTCTACACAAAAATCAAAAGTTAAAAACAAGAAAAAAGTCAAGATTATTCAAACCCTCATTCGAGATCTAATAACAAAAATGAGAAAAAAAAACTATACCATCGTAACGTTCAGCTTGTTCAGCGAGCTTAGCGATGTAAACAGAGGTTTCACGTTGTTTAGGGGAAGCCATAATAGATCTGTGGAAAGAATTAGGGTTTGAGAAACCTGTGTTTATCGTTCCTGTTGTGTTTTCTTTTCTTTCTCTCTCTTTTGTGTCGAGAGACAATTTGTGAGGAGAGAGAAAATGGTGGGTTTGTGTTTGAAAAGGACACGAGAAGGAAATGGACGGGTATTTCCTTGTTTATAGCCTAAAAGCACTAACTTGGTCCTTTTTCTGGGAAGTACACCGTGTATTAATAAAACCTTTGATTTGATGTAAAAAGCTCTGGAAAACAGGTTTTGACAGAATTATTTAGACAAAAATGTGTTTTTAATCGGCTTTTCTAAACGACTGCGTGCGTCCTAACGGGTAAATATAAAATCAAAAATAAAAAAAAATAAATTATTATAGAGATATTGGGCGTGGAATAGATCATAAATTATGTGTTGTTATTAAGTTTTTGTAGTACTTTCAAATGATATGTAGTAGTCTCTCATCGATATTGCTGAATTACAAATTTAAAGATCTCAATGGAATACACTTACTGATTACAAGCTCTTAACAAATTAGTAACTAGAATCTAAGATATTTTAAGTCTTACACGATAACACAGAAATATATTCTGACATAATGTAGATCAGTTATAGTACGATTATTAAGATACAAGAGAGACCGTGAAAGAAAGAAAAAGAGTTGGAAGTGGAGAGAGACCGAAAAGAGAGGGATTTAGATCTTGGATTCATATTCCTCCTAAGATAGTAGAATTGGCTTACAGATGTACTAGAAGAGGCAAGATACAACAAGTCATCTTCATACGAATGGACTAGACGAGATGGGGAATCATCTTATTGTGTGACATCAGAGTTAATGAGGGTGGAAAATACCTAAGAATCTTTAAAGTGAAAAGAGGTGAAGGGAAAAATCTTATGCAGTATACATTATCGGTGGAGAGAGCTGCTACAATTGGGTTATTTTATGCAAGTAGATGAGACATGTTCTGGAAAAAAAATTGATCTTCCTAGGGAAAAAGCTTTTCAGCTCTTCCTTCTAGTAATATTAAGTCATAAATATGTAAAGGCCTGGTTAAAGTGGAAGCATTTGTAAGATGGAGAAGACTGGCTAGAGAACTTCAAGAAAATTGCAGGGGGATTATTTTATTTATCTGGAACCTATTGGCTCTTAACATGTATATTTTCGTCAGAGAATAAGATTGGAAGAAGTTATGGAAGCCAAAAAGTTTCATTGTAGATGGGGTTAATGTCCATGTTTCAACATTCAAGGATGATATCTTTGAAAAACCAGCTCAACTTAGCTCTAAATCTTCTTCTGATGAGAATCAAGTTATTCTCATTCAGATAATGTACTGATTGATCAGATGGGTATGTTAGAGTGAATGCTCAGTTAAACCTGCGTAGCTTGGTATATCAAATATGTTGTCGTATTTATTGCCAAAACTAATTCCTCGTTTAGCCTACTAATGTTAGATTCGGTTTGGAATGGATTAAGTGGCCGAGTTTTAGGATTCTCTAAGATACTCAAGACGAATGAAGAATTGAAGATCACACGAATAAGTCAATTTGGAGAACTCCATCGAGGTAAGTAACGAAGATTGGTCTTTCCTTTTGAACTCGATTCCATATATCTACTATCGTAGCAAAATCGAGGACTTTAACAGATGATCATCTTCAAAAAAGATCATATCACGAATTAGCTATTTGCTAAGTCTACTGATGTTTCGACTTCCAAGAGCATGTTTTTCTAGAACTCAAAACTAAGCTTGAGAGAAAAGCACAAGTGTTAATGAAAATATCAATGCTTGCAAATTCATTCTTGAGTTCGTAAGGTTTTGTTTTGGTAGACTACTACTAATGATACTCAGTCACTTGAGTTCACAAACCCAAGAATTAAGTTGGTGAAATAAAAGTTGTAGATTTCAAAATATAAGGAAAATAAAATCTCACAATCCGCGAACCTGATACGATGAGTTCAGGAACCTATTGTAGAGATTTTTTACGAGCATTTTTGTCTTTTAAGTTCGCGAACTTATTGAAGAAAAAATTATCCTGAGTTTTGATGTTATTTGAGTTTGCAAACCTAGTACAAAAGAATTCTTTCGAGACTTTGAATCGTTTGAGTTCGCGGACCTAACAAAGGATTATGCTCCTCTAACTTATTTGCATTTAAGTTCGCAAACCTAGTTCCTTGAGTTCACGAACCTATAAATCTTTAGTACCTTACTATGAGTTATAAATCCAGCAAACCTGGTGTTTCAACGTGTTAAGCATGGGTGGACAACCAAGGAAGCATGGAAGCAAGCTCGTTCATTATAGATTCTTTAAGAGTTTTTTTAAATTTGAAAATAGTTTAAAAAAAGTTGACACATGCACTTCTACACTTTCGGTACTTACTATTTAAGAGAATTATTGAAAGCTATTTAAAAAGAGTTTGACACAAGTTTTAAATGAGAACTAAGAGGTAGCTTTGGAGTTTTTCTAACTACCCCAAGGTTTTCTTTTATTTTCTCTTGTATAATTTTGATGGTTATTAGAAAAATCATGAGCAACTAAACACTTCATATTGGTTAGGGATGTAATCGGATATCAAAGTATGTTACTTGATTGACTTGTTATTTTTGTCAATTAATTTCATAATTATCGTCCATATTCTACTAATTATATCGCCATGCATGATTGAGTGCTTGTTTATTTAAGTATGGAATCAAGTGAATTTGTTCATATATGGAACTAATTTAAGGATGTTAATACGAAAAACTTGACAAATACTGATCACTAGTAACATAGTGTGGTTATTAGTGTTGGCGGAGACACCAAGTAATTGCATGTAAATTATGGCCTTTGTTAAATGGACTATGCACTGGGTACTTCAATTGTATTGGTCAACCCATTTCACAGATTTTAATGCTCTTAAGGGGTTAAAATTTATTGCACGATGCATTTGGTTATTTCCTAAATATACACATCGTTGTGGTATACGATGATTAAGAAAATTAACTAATTATATTCACGATGCAATATTCTGGGGCTTTTGATAGTAAGAAATTAAGTAACAATTGTAAGTATTAATCACATAACATGTTTTGTGATTGAAGATTGATCCTTACCAATATTCTACACTCATTGATTAATTTTAATTATTCTTTGATTTAAAACTAATTTATTTTACTTTAAATTAACCACGAAAGCTCCCATGTTATATAAGTCTTTGCATACAAATAACAACCAATACCTTCTGTTAAACAAACATGTTCTCACTAATGTCTTTAATCATATATTTTGAAGTTAAAAACTCAAATTAATTTTGATTGGTTATGAGTTGCCACACCTATCAGAAAACAAAAAATATTAATTCATCTAAATCATCATATTGCATTGATTTTGATGCAACCTACTCATTATTCTTGTGTGACAACAGTTTGGAGACCGAATTTCGATATAGGAATATTATCGAGCAACCTGATCATACTAGTTCATTCAACGGTTTATGATGCTTTGATATTAAATATGGGTGTCCTTAGTGTTATGTTGTGATTTTCCTATGAAACCCATCAGCTCGTAAATATAAGGAAATATTAAACTACGGCCAGCTTCGGTGGAACCCATAGAGGTATACTACATTACAATTTTCTTTGATAGTTTTGGTTATGAATGAAAATTAGTGATTATAAGTTGATACAAATCAGGCGAAATCTGTTAAGATTTACGACATCCAAGCCCCCTTCGGGCATGACCATATAGTCACAGTATTGTCCCTACTTGACCACCTTATGGATAGAGGTGTGGAGTTTTAACTTAAAATGCCTCGGTACTATGTAAGGAGAGAGAGTCTAAAACATTAATCTCCACATGTAACTCATACTCACTCTATGTCGGACTATTCCTAACCATCCCATGTGGTGGATCGCCAATCTTTACCTTGGCGAGATTAAACAACCTCACCAAACTAATTATACTCCACCATATAATTGCCATATGCATGCTACCCATCGAACTTCAACTATGCACCCTTGAGCCGCATCTTGACCAATTTCCTTACCAACTTTAATCCCTGCCCCACCTGAGTTAACTGGGAGGGTCACCACTAAGTTCAACTTGGGCCCTTGCGCACTTTGGGCCTTGTCTGCTCAACCTCCAGTCTGGATCTACCTGCACCTAAAACCAGGTGACTTCTATAAACACTCTCCGCTCGGCCTCCTATTAGTAACCATGGCTTTGATACCAGTGGTAAGGATCTAAGAACGTCTGAGATCACTCTATGTCTAACCACATTGTACCGATATTGTTCCCACCTTAAGAGTAGAGGCGTGAGGTTAATAATCTCCACATGAAACTCTATTTACTTCGTGTAGAACTATTCTTAGCTATCTCATATATGGCTAACCGATCCAAACACTCCAACCTCCACCTTGTAGTAGGAATGGCTATGAATAATCCAAAGGTGAAGAATATTCGAGTGTCTGCATTAACCACACATGGGATGACTAAGAATAGTCCCGCATGGAGTAAGCAGAGTTTACTGTGGAGATTAATAAGATAGACTCTCTCTTTACATAGTGCCGAGGTCATTTAAATTAAAACCCACATCGCTGACCATAAGGTGGTCAAGTAGAGATGTTACTATGTGATCAGGCCCGAAATAAGCTTGAACGCACGTAGATTCTATAAAAAAATCTCATGTTATCTATACTGATTTAGAAGTACATGTTTACTTATTAGGTTCAAGTTCATGTTCAATAATTAGGTTCAAATTCCTGAAAGCACATCGAAAACCTCCATTCCTTATATACGGAGCTTCAGATGAGAAACCATGTTTTAAGTAGATAGGTTTGGGGCTCACCTAGTGAAACCATTATTAATACTCATTAGGTTATATTTATTAATACTCATTAGGTTCAACTTCATGAAACCACATCGGAAACATTATTTATATAAATAGTTTCATAGGGGAAGCCATATATGGGTAGGTAGGTTTGGGGACCACCTAATGACTTTTTCACTGTTATAAACATTGCTAAGTTTGAATACAATATTATATTTGTTGCAAAATGTCTTGTGACCCTATACTACTATCCAATTAAATGAAATTATTCATCGGGTGGGAAAAAAGGTTATAGTTATTAGTTTCAATCGATATAGTTGAAGAGTGAATCAAATGGTTCTAAAATCCAAGGCGACATCTAGATTAGTGATTTTGGTATCTTTGCTAAAAACCACTGCCTCTCACCCGAGGCTTGTCTTGACAAATTCGATTCATGGGTAATTAAGAGTTACAAATTCTTGGATTAAATTTTTCAGGATTTCCAAAAAGAAGCCAAATTGTTGTAGTTTGAGGCCCCTTCAATGTTTTAATAACACAGTGAAATCTTATTTGAGGCTACCGGCTCTTTATACATGCCAACTTCCCCAGATGTTCAGAAGTTATTATGAGAAATACTTAATTCTCATATGACCACCAAATTAAAGGAAGGGTTTGATAACACCCGTATATTCCTAAAAGGTTTTCTATGGTAACTACTTATGTTGAAAGCCTAGTGCAATGATATTTTTAGATGTACCAATTGATGGCATCTTATCAAATAGGCTTTGCTCAATTCTAATTCTTTTTGCATGACATAGTCCATTTATTACTGTATTGTAGGTAATTTATTATTCAATTCATATAAGGAAACAAATAAGTTGTCTTCAAAGATATTAGTCTAAAGTATAAACTAAAGTCATCTTAATTTGGATTACCTGATACACCTTAACATCGATGGTATGTTGAGTCCCACGATAAGTAGAATACTGGTCCACTAAATGAGTACAAGGAGTAAAGCTCGAATCTACTTGGACAAAACCTGGGGAAGAAAGTATTGTAGCAACATATATTTCCACAATCAATCTGTTGCAATATATAATAATTATTAAATATTTGTAACTTATAATTGCTTAAAATTAAAATATATAAAAAAAAGGTGTAGGTTTCAATTTGTTGATCTTACAACTATAAATGCAAACTATCAAGTATCATTGTTATAACCACTAAAACCTAACTAGTAGTTCTAATTGATTTTCGTAGTACACTCAAGTACCACAAAGTTGATTAACTGTTGTAATGTAACTTAATACAAACATAAATGTGTAAATAAGGATAAAGAAATGTAAAGCATTAACACAAGATATTTACGTGGTTCGGCCGGAGCCTACATCCCCGGGGCCGGGGTAATGAGTCTGAGTTTTTACTATTGATCAATGAGGTACAATGGGATTACAAATTGGTATTTAGCTAAGGAAAAACACTCGTTCACAAGTTATTTCCCTTTATTCCTAGCTCTAAATACTTAATTGTGTTAGAGAATAGCTTGGTTGAACCCACCAAGCGTTGATATGTCAAGTTTGGTTGTCATATTTTAGTGAATCAAAACTCAATTTAAGAGTTGCTTCATTATGTACTAGAGACAACTTTGTATAGGTTAGGCTAGAAAGATTAGGATAATGAGACATACAAGTATTACTCGAAGACTTGAAGAATATGAAGAAGTAACAAGCTACATCGACGACATCATCCTTCCTCTTGAGGTTAGTAATATTTTGACTTGAACTGTTTATTCCCAACGTATCTTTCAAGTCGTGCTATATTGGAAACATAATTGCGAAGATGTGAATGATTATACTCTAGTAGACATAGTGTTAAGGAATTATAATACGAAGTATAACGCTTATCTTTTGAACTTTGTATATAAGACATCAACATAATCGTATGAATGCTATTGTGATTATATGTATGGGTATGGGTGAAGATTTCGTCCTAGGAAACAATGTTTACATTCGTTTAAAGGAAGTACATTCATGAACTTGTTTTATGAATCGAAAGGGAAATCGCTAGGCTTATTGGTATTGTTATTCATTGCATATCTTTGGATTACCAATATGTGTGAGTTAGTAGAACCGATCATAACTTGTTATGTATCTTGGTAAAACTAGTCACAATGACTGACTTATGTATTGGTATGAGTTTTATTAGTGTAACCGATCCTAAGTAATCACCTAAGATGGTATGATCGATATTTGTAATTGGTGTGACCGATCCTAGTAATTGGTGTAACCGATCCTAGTAATTGGTGTGACCGATCATAAAAGAGTGTGTAATCGATCCTTGTAATTGGTGTAACCGGTCCTGGTAATTGGTGTAGCCGATCTTGGTAACTGGTGTGACCGATCACAAGTAATACCATGATAATATGGTAACCGGTCCTGGTAATTGATGTAACTGATCCCGGTAACTTATGTAACCGGTCCCAGTAACCATATGGAGGTAGAACCGATCCTTGTGTTTGGTAGAACCGTAAACCCATGATTAGTGTATTGATATTTGATCAATCACATTGTTCTTGGAAATCAAATGAACCAGTTCTAAACTTGTTTGGAAGTGTGGTATAATCGGTTCCAAGATTGTAAATATGAAAAAGGATTTACAAAGAAATAAGATGTCGACATACTTTGACCATGTTCAGTAACTCTAATCTTTTATTGTTCAAAGATATTCCTTAATAACTAAAGGAGATCCCGGACCGAAATAAGTTGAGAATCTTTTAATTAAGGTTGTTAATTTTATATGCTTTTAATTACCAGCAATTAAAATGCATATCTCTGGAAAATAAAAATTGGTAATGTGCATTTACTAATTGGAGATTTTCTAGTAGGATTTCGGTTATTTTTGGACAGAGCATTTCTAGGAATTATGAAAACCGATTTGGAAATATATTGTATATCTTAAGAATATTTCGGTTTTGGAAATTCCTTGGTGTCCAAACTTCCTTGGTCTATAAATACCCAAGTTTGCATTTTGAGCAAACTATCCTAAGAGCCAGCAAAACTACCTTGTGGTGTTGTTACTTGTGAAGCCGTCTATTCAGAGAGGAAAGTACCCTAATTAGGCGAAATCTCTTACGACTGCTCGTTTAAAGACTTCTGTGGGATCAAGAAGCTCTACGAGTACCGTTGGTGGGAAACTAGATAATTGCAGCATTATTAGTTTTCAATTTGATTTGATTGACTAACGGTTGTTGAACTTTGATTGCACCTAGTTTGTTTATTCTTGGGAATATTCTCTTCTGATATAAGATTCTCTCAAACTAGATCGAAGTTTCGACGGGATCTTTAGAACTGTTTGTAGATCTAAAGACATCTTGTGATAATCCATTGTTAACAGACTCCGTTCTATGCGTGATTGATCACAAGAGATTCAAGTTTTGGTGTGCAGGTGTTTATTCAAGATTTAAGAAGATTTGAAGACAAAGAAGATTTCTTATTGGGTTTCATAATCTTTGATGTGTACAAAACTTGATCGGCTGGGATCCAACTATAATCGGTTTATCTTTGATATATTTGATTGATTAGTTGCGTAGATCGGTATCGGTATTTAGTATCTTGATAGATCCTATTATTGATTGCAAAATCTAATCTCAATTACTTTGGTAGTTGTTAATTAGATTGATCTAAACCCGACAAAGGAGTTTATTGGATTAAACAGAAGAGCCTTTGTCTAACTAATATAACTGAGATTGAATAGAGTTGTTACCGAACAGATTTGTTGTTCCTTTACTGTTTGGAATACGAACCAAAGGAATTGTTCCAGTGCGTACACTTATTGAATGTCGGAAGCGCAGGGATACTGAAGAAACTAGGTGAACTATAGGTTTAGTTGCTTGGTCTCAACTATACGAAGTTGATGTGATTTTGTATAGCGGCTTAATTCTGAGAGTATTCAATTCTGGACTAGGTCCCGTGGTTTTTCTGCATTTGCGGTTTCCTCGTTAACAAAATCTTGCTGTGTCATTTACTTTTGTTTTTCGCAATTATAATTGTTGTCATTATAATTTAAAGTAAATTACACAAACGTTAACTCCATATTACTTGATAGTGATCCTATAGAGTTTGGTCAAGTCCGAACCTATTATCAAGTAATTACACTTTGATTGTTGTATTTTATCGATCTCGTATCCATAGACGATCACACAAAGTGTGAATACCAATTCGTTTTATCGTCTCGACTCAGTCCATAGACAATCACTTTCGGTAAGAGGACTTATAGGTGGAAAAGTTTAAGATTGTGGTATATTTTGGTACCCTCATCTTTTCAAATTTTACAACCCCCCTTTCTGATCTCGATGCTTATATTTATAAATTATTGAGCATGGACATCAAAACGTTCATGTTATAGCTCATACCGCATAGCGGGTCTAGCTAGTTGTTGTTGAAGTTCCGCTTCAGTCTTTCTTGTTCAGGTGAGTGTCTACCACATGTTTGGTCAGGTTAGGTTGTACCACTAAATGTTGAGCAGGCCTGTCCATCATGCGTCAAACAACTATTTCCCTGATTTGTCACATCCGTTGCTAGGTGTCTTTACCCGGGCCGTATATTCGAACACACCTCGAGATTGGGTAAAACAAGTCTTTCCTTGGTTATGTGCTCCGTAAGTGTTTAGATCTTCGTTATTTTTGCCTTATGATTGCGCCACGTTGAAAAAGTGGGGGTACAACAACCTCACCCAATAATTCGCTTAGCAATCTGTATGGACTAACTCCAATATACTTTTAAGAGAATCAACTAGGCAGTCATACTCAATCTTAATAAAAAGTATATCAAGGAGTTATATCTCAATTTATCGATTCAATACTTACTCAAGCAAATAGAAATCTGCGAGTCTAATTGAATACAAGAGAAATTAACTTGAACGGTACCAAAGACCAATGTTCAAGTATCAATAGATTTCAATCAACAACCAAAGGTTGGATTTACCAATTGATCGATTCAACGCACAACCTGTGATATTTCAATTATATAACAAAATATAATGCGGAAAAGAAATAACACAGACACCAGAAGTTTTGTTAACCAAGAAACCGCAAATGCATAAAAACCCCGGGACCTAGTCCAGATTGAACACACATTGTATTAAGCCGCTACAGACACTAGCCTACTACAAACTAACTTTGGTCTGGACTGTAGTTGAACCCCAATCAATCTCACACTGATCCAAGGTACAGTTGCGCTCCTTACGTCTCTGATCCCAACAGGATACTACGTACTTGATTCCCTTAGCTGATCTCACCCACAACTAAGAGTTGATACGACCCAAACTCGAAAACTTTAATAAAAAAATCTGTATCACACAGAAAAGTCTACAGGAATAGATAAATCTGTCTCCCACAGAAATACCTACTAATTTTGTTCCGTCTTTTGATAAATAAAGGTGAACAGGAACCAATCGATAACCCGGACTTATATTCCCGAAGAACAACCTAGAATTATTAATCACCTCACAATAATCTTAATCGACTAGCGAAACAAGATATTGCGGAATCACAAACGATGAGACGAAGATGTTTGTGACTACTTTTTTATCTTACCTATTGGAGAAATTAATCTCAAGCAAATCTTACGATTGCACTCAATCACGATAGAAACAGCAAGATCAGATCACACAACTACATAGAAAATAGTTAGGTCTGGCTTCACAATCCCAATGAAATCTTCAAGTCGTTGACCTACAGGGTCTCGGTAGAAACCTAAGGTTAAAGTAGAATCGAATCTAGTCACAACTAGTAACACACAGGAAGTGTAGGGATTAGGTTTCCCAGTTGCTAGAGTTCTCCTTTATATAGTCTTCAAATCAGGGTTTATAATCTAAGTTACCTTAGTAACAAAGCATTCAATATTCACCGTTAGATGAAAACCTGATTAGATTCAACCTAATATCTTTCAACCTTTAGATCGAACTTAGCTTGTTATACACAAACGAAATGCACGTTCATTTAGGTTTGTGTAACCGTACCTAAACTTGTACACCTAGTTGGTTCAACAGTAGTTAACCAAATGGTTAGCCATATGAGCACTTTCATATCAACCATATTCATCTTCACCATAACTAGTTCAAATGACTCAAAAGAACTAGTTAGAGAGTTGTTCAATTTCTTAGATCTCATAGAAGTATACAAGACACAATCGAAGCAAAAACGATTTTGATTCACTCGGATCGATTCATGAACTTTATAGCCACGGTTTGCAAATATGCATTCCTTAGTTTATATAAGTTTAAGTTCACGAATAAACCGTTTTTAGAAAATAACCCACTCAAGTACGCATACCGGTACGCATACTTAAGTACCCGGATTGAGTTTGTTTTCAGTTCACAAACTCCAACAGAAATTCACGGGACGTGAACTTCCGGCAGTACGCGTACAGGTACGCGGACTTTAGTTCCGGTTATCCTGAGCAGCAAAGTACGCATACTTTGGTTCAAGGATTTTGGACTTACACACGTATGAGTTCACATACAATGTTTATATCCATTCAAGGTTATATATTCTAAACTCTCATTTCAATCATTGAAACATTCTTAGAGGATGTTAAATAGAGGTTATTCACACACTATTCTTCATCAAAGCAATTTTCAAGATATTGAAATAATCAACATGACTTTCGTCACTTGTAAAGATGAACTTGGACAAAGCGAAAGCTTACCAACACATATTTCGAGAAATAGATAAGCGAGATAAACTCGGCTCGAAATAGCAAATGTGTATAATCGAAGTCTATATAGCAATACGACTTTTGTCTCAAGATAGGAGATAGAGTAGATAGACTTTTGAGTGATAGATAAGTTCAAGTCTCCACATACCTTTTAGTCGATGAAGTTCCACCAGTTCCTTGAGTAGTTCTTCGTCTTTGTATGATGAACGCCGTGGAGTCTAGAGCTCAACTACACTTTTTATCCTAGTCCGAGACTTAGCTATAAGTAGACTAGAAATCAAGACTTATAGTTTTGGAAACTAAACTTGACAAACAAGTTTGAGATAGCAACGCTTGCGAGTTCGACCGAGCAGTGCTCTAACAATCTCCCCCTTTGTCAATTTTAGTGACAAAACTATCAATACATATGGAATACAAAATAAATAAACTTTGCATCTTCTCTTCCACATGCATGATCTCATTGGTTCTTCAACATTACTCGAAATCTTTGTCACTTCCAAGTACTCCAATGATTCCAAAGATATTCAATGCATCATCATCGTTGTTGAAGATCCGTAGCCATAACAGTGAGAAAACAAAATCTCTCAATCATTGTTACACAATGTCATAGTATTATTACACAGCATCAATGTTCAATTGTATCACAACTTCGACAACAATACTATGGTGATATGTATTACTCCCCCTTAGTCAATACTCCATCCCACATGGAAACCACTCCCCCTTACATAATGATCCGAAAACTATATGTATTTGTAGTGTGAACTACACAGTAATTCTCCCCCTTTTTGTCAATAAAATTGGCAAAGGTACGAAAACTAGTGGGATCCTAATGAAATTTCCATAGAGATATTTCATGACCAAAAGAAAGAACATATCAACTTTTTAGATGCAATCATATAGCCGAAACTAAATGCATTCATCAAGGAGTTTATAAAGATACAAGATAACCCCTACAATATTCCACAACCGCACTCCCCACAAAGATTTGGCAATTAAGCACAAGTTCAATTAAGAACTCTCCCTTATAAAATGTCATTCCCGAAAGAACAACAAGAGCTACCTTACTTTCACAAGAAAAAAAGGATTTCTTTTGGACAACAACAAATCATATAAGAATATGAATTTGTATCCAAAATACTCAATTAAATTAACCACAAGGGAACCCATGATTAATTCAATCGGAAATGCTCAATATAAGAAAACTTACGGAGCCGCACAGTATATACATAAAAATATGGATCAGGGAAGATCAATACTGCGGAATAAACAAAGATTCATTCTATCTTTCATCACTATTTGCACAATGACATACAATAGACTTAATATTTGTAAACAAAAGCTCATCCTTTCTTCCGTCAATATTTGCATAATGACATAAAAGCTTAACTTTTGTTTGTCAAAAGTTCATTCAATCTTTTATCAATACTTGCATATCGACATACGAAGGACTTAACTTTTGACCACATTATTTGACTTAACTTCTCATGGTTTTTACTCATTTAGCAGTTTACTTGAAACATTCAAGGATAAAATACCATTAAATTCATTACAATTTAACAGAAGTTCAACATAAATAACATAAGAAGGAGTTTGAACAACAATGAAGAAAAAGACACTAATCCAGATTGCGATAAAAATCCTCAGCAATCTTAGATATTGATTCAGCTAAGTCAAGGTGAACTGTCACAGCATGAGTCAATTGTCTCTCCAAACACTCATTCTTTTGAAGAAGACGAGCAACTTGAGGATTGGCAGGTTTCTTCATTTTGTTAATGTCTGTCTTGCTCAAGAAAGATGGAGTACCAACACAAATTCTGGGCAGAGAAATCTTAAATTGACTGCAAATCCGACTAATGAGGCAAGGAAAACCGGGATTTTTCTTCTGTGAGACCATGTGAATCATTTGACGAAAAATTAATCCACAGAAGTCCACCTCTTCACCAGAAACAAGATGGTAAACTAACTCAGCCAGATTTCTGCTCCAAGGATTTTTGTCTAGACTACTTGGTATTAAGTTAGCCACTGCCAGTTTACCAAAAATCTTTAAGTGAAAGATTAAGTTATCCACGGGGAGTTTGCTTTCAACCCAGGAAACATTATTTCCTATGAGCAGTTCAGACAACTGATTCTTATTTGGTTTTTGACCTTCTGGTTGAGGAACAACAAAAGAAGAATGCAAAGGTAAGTTTAATAACTCAGCTATGACACCACGGTTAACTTCAATTGGAGTTCCTTTGACTAGAGTCTTGAAAGAGCAGTCGATATTATTTGGTGAATGAAGATTAACATAAAATTCACAGGTCATCTCAGGATATGATTCCCCCAAACCTTTATGAATGTCACCCCACACAAACCGGTCCATGAACGTGTGAAATTCTGGTTCTTGGACCGACCGATCATATACCCTTTCCATGACAAAGTGACCACTAGAGAGTTTATTATATCTATCTTAGGCAGAGATATTGATAAAGCTAATTTGATGATTAGCATCAAAATAAGGTTGTCGAACGTCTACACCAGCATCATCATCAACCAACTCATCATCACTGTCAACCAACCTCCTACTTGAACTGGAATGGGTACCCGTACTCTCACCACGATTCAATCTTTTCCTAGACGCCATAAAAAGGATGAAGAAGAACTTACCCGGTTCGAGAAGTTCTAGTGTAAGTGAATTAAGGATACTCTTATCAAAGGATTTCCTGTCGACAGCAGAGACGGAGATAAAGAAGGTTTTGGAAGTTAACAAACTCTTTTGGAAGCTTTTTCGTATGCGTACTGTAGAGAATAAGGGATGAACCGAAAGAGATGGGTTCTTGCTCTTTTATATCTCAAGATGGTATCACGACACGTTTTGGAACACGGTTCATACTCGTAAGACCAGAGTACTTGAACCGTACGTGTGTGACAATGACTCGTTTGTTTTTAAACAACGTATTTTTATAAACATGCGTAAGCAAGTTGAAGCATAGCTCAATAATCCTTTAACGAGTACATTGTGATCATACGAGGAGAACTTCCTTGTTCGCCATGACACGAAGAGAGAGTTTCTTTACAACAACTCTTACATCTTATAGTGTTGACAAATGCCCAGAAAATTTTCTTTATAAGTCTATCAAAGAACTTGAAGAGAACCCAAAAAATATTGTGTTTCTGATTCCTCGTTTTCCAACTTATAACAAACAATTTCTGCAGATAGTTTTTAGTACTGCGAAGGGAAACCTTTTTGATAAAAAGAGACGTCCTTGCTTCTTCATAAAAGAAGACAATACTACTATCTTGATAGGAAGTATCAAGGATTGAGCAATGAATTGATTCATGCTTTGAGGTGATGTACTCAGATAACTGAGATTTAAATTCCTCCTGTAATTTGTTTAGTTTGTTACAACTAATTGGATTACGCAGAGGAGGAGTATTGCTGATTAGCAAATCAATATCGACCTCAACATAAATATTATTCATCATAACTTGATTTAGCCTGTCAAGAGACTCTTGTTCTTTCTGGAGAAATAAATCAACATCAGAAGATAAGCTATCAAGTTTCTTTTTAAGCCCTGAAAAAACTTCAAGGGATTTGAAACCTGGTGGAGGTTTAGATAATATTTCTTCTACAGATTTTATTAAATCAGTCATGGAAGAGAATTCTGGAATCCCTGGATCTGGTGGTGCATTTATTGAGATAGTACTACCGTACATATAGTCAGATCGTTACAAACACAGACTTATAAGGTCTTTAAATGTTTTTGCCCGCTCTGGTACCAATTGAAAAAGTGGGGGTACAAAAACCTCATCCAATAATTCGCTTAGCAATCTGTATGGACTAACTTCAATATACTTTTAAGAGAATCAACTAGACAGTCAGACTCAATCTTAATAAAAAGTATATCAAGGAGTTATATCTCAATTTATCAATTCAATACTTACTCAAGCAAATAGAAATCTGCGAGTCTAATTGAATACAAGAGAAATTAACTTGAACGGTACCAAAGACCAATGTTCAAGTATCAATAGATTTCAATCAACAACCAAATGTTGGATTTACACATTGATCGATTCAACGCACAACCTGTGATATTCAATTATAAAACAAAATATAATGCGGAAAAGAAATAACACAGACACCAGAAGTTTTGTTAACGAGGAAACTGCAAATGCAGAAAAACCCCGGGACCTAGTCCAGATTGAACACACACTGTATTAAGCCGCTACAGACACTAGCCTACTACAGACTAACTTCGGTTTGGACTGTAGTTGAACCCCAATCAATCTCACACTGATCCAAGGTACAGTTGCGATCCTTACGTCTCTGATCCAAGCAGGATACTACGCACTTGATTCCCTTATCTGATCTCACCCACAACTAAGAGTTGCTACGACCCAAACTTGAAGACTTTAATAAACAAATCTGTATCACACAGAAAAGTCTACAGGAATAGATAAATCTGTCTCCCACAGAAATACCTACGAGTTTTGTTCCATCTTTTGATAAATCAAGGTGAACATGAACCAATCGATAACCCGGACTTATATTCCCGAAGAACAGCCTAGAATTATCAATCACCTCACAATGATCTTAATCGACTAGCGAAACAAGATATTGCGGAATCACAAACGATAAGACGAAAATGTTTGTGACTACTTTTCTATCTTGCCTATCGGAGAAATTAATCTCAAGCCAATCTTACGATTACACTCAATCACGATAGAAACAACAAGATCAGATCACGCAACTACAGAGAAAATAGTTGTGTATGGCTTCACAATCCTAATGAAGTCTTTAAGTCGTTAACCTACAGGGTCTCGGTAGAAACCTAAGGTTAAAGGAGAATCGACTCTAGTTTATACAACTAGTATCACACAGGAGGTGTAGGGATTAGGTTTCCCAGTTGCTAGAGTTCTCCTTTATATAGTCTCCAAATCAGGGTTTGCAATCTAAGTTACCTTGGTAACAAAGCATTCAATATTCACCATTAGATGAAAACCTGATTAGATTCAACCTAATATCTTTCAACCTTTAGATCGAACTTAGCTTGTTATACACAAACGAAATGCACGTTCATTTAGGTTTGTGTAACCGTACCTAAACGTGTACACCTAGTTGGTTCAACAGTAGTTAACCAAATGGTTAGCCATATGAGCACTTTCATATCAACCATATTCATGTTCACCATAACTAGTTCAAATGACTCAAAAGAACTAGTTAGAGAGTTGTTCAATTGCTTAGATCTCATAGAAGTATACAAGACACAATCGAAGCAAAAACGATTTTGATTCACTCGAATCGATTCATGAATTTTATAGCCACGGTTTGCAAATTTGCATTCCTTAGTTTATATAAGTTTAAGTTCACGAATAAACCGTTTTTAGAAAATAACCCACTCAAGTACGCATACCGGTACGCATACTTAAATACCCGGTTTAAGTTTGTTTTCAGTTCACAAACTCCAACAGAAATTCACGGGACGTGAACTTCCGGCAGTACGCGTATAGGTACGCGAACTTTAGTTCCGGTTATCCTGAGCAGCAAAGTACGCATACTTTGGTTCAAGGATTTTGGACTTACACACATATGAGTTCACATACAATGTTTATATCCATTCAAGGTTATATATTCTAAACTCTCATTTCAATCATTAAAACATTCTTAAAGGATGTTAAATAGAGGTTATTCACACACTATTTTTCATCAAAGCAATTTTCAAGATATTGAAATAATCAACATGACTTTCGTCACTTGTAAAGATGAACTTGGCCAAAGCGAAAGCTTACCAACATATATTTCGAGAAATAGATAAGCGAGATAAACTCGGCTCGAATTAGCAAATGTGTATAATCGAAGTCTATATAGCAATACGACTTTTGTCTCAAGATAGGAGATAGAGTAGATAGACTTTTTAGTGATAGATAAGTTCAAGTCTCCACATACCTTTTAGTCGATGAAGTTCCACCAGTTCCTTGAGTAGTTCTTCGTCTTTGTATTATGAACGTTGTGGAGTCTAGAGCTCAACTACACTTTCTATCCTAGTCCGAGACTTAGCTATAAGTAGACTAGAAATCAAGACTTATAGTTTTGGCAACTAAACTTGACAAATAAGCTTGAGATAGCAACGCTTGCGAGTTCGACCGAGCAGTGCCGTAACACACGTAAATGATGATCATTTGCAGTTACCTTTTGCCCTTAGCCTTGTCTCATTTTCCAAGGCTAGTATGGGAAGGCTACATCCCACGTTCGTCGCCACTTTCGCACGATCACCAAAAGTGAAATAACAAAGTCAGAAATGAAGAGTACTTTTTGAATTCTACTATCTTGTTCCTGATCTATAGTTTAGAAACTACAATAATCAATAAAAACAAGGTCCGGATAACAAAGAACTATCATGTAAAAACTTAGGTCGGTCCGGAACCGACAAGCTTAAATTGGAGTTTAATTATCACAAGGCCAAATCCCTTCTTGACATGTCCAAAACCGTTCACGAATTAAATGTCATCTCGTAACTCAGGAAATTCTCAAAAATCAACTAGTTCGCAAACTACATAAATTTATTCATGTATTATTAAAAGAAAGATTATCCAAAACTATCTCAAAATCGACTAGTTGGCGAACTGAAAAAATCAGTTCATGTGTACGAGTTAATTGAGAACTAAAATCATTTTGTGAACATAAGAACTAACTTGATAACTCCTTGTAAACGTATTATGCAATTGTGACATCTAAAATAATGAATTGTTCTCAATATATTATGGAACAGGTTTTCGATTGCTTGAATTTCTTATTTTCAGTGTTTATCATAATACCAGAATCATATGACATGTATTTGTAGATATAATGGTAGATAATATGAGTAAATAGGATAGTCAATCTTCACATACCTTTGTTGATAAAGTTTCCGTTGACGCTGATGTTATTTGATCCTCAATCTTTAAGGTCGATTGTTGAATTATGAGATTCAACTACCATGCTCTATTCCAAGTCTGAGACTGACCCCAGTAGACTATAATTCAAGATATAGTTTTGATCAGCTAAACATGACAACAAGCTTGATATACAGAAACTTGTGAGTTTGACCGAGTGATGCTCTAATAGTCGCTTTGCTAATGTCCTTGAAGCCGGTTTTAATGTGATGAAAGTTTTTGTTGATGGTCATTCATATCTGCTCTCCTAGTTCTCTGGCTTCAACGTAAGCTTCGATCTGCCGAAGGTAGAATTTTGGCTCTTTCAATTAATTTTTATTTCCTTGCAGGTTGCAAAGGCACTGAAGTATAATTATAAGCTTTCGTAGTCTCATGATGCGTCTCAACAAAGCTTTCAAGGAGCGCGATATTATTTTTCTACAACCTTTTAAAGAGTGCAAAAGGACCATTGATTATTCAGAACATGAATAGAAGATTGAGAAACTCAAAGGTAAATTCCGATTGATAAATGAGAAGTTTTTTATTGCTGAGAAGTCATACAATAAGCTCAAGAAGTCTCATTCAACTGACTTGGTGAAGTTGACTGGTATGATACATTTTCTTTGTCTATTCCCGATCTCTCTCTGCTTGTTGTTTATTAAGAAATCCTGTTGGTGACCAATGGGAGATTTTTATGATTCCCATAATATTTATGGTATTAGAGGCCTCAAGGCCGAAGTAGATCAATCGTGGAAGCATTTATGACAAGGCTTGTCCACTTTTAAAGAATTGCGAAACGAGCATTCCAATCTCCGAGGCGATTATTCTCTCTTCAAGATGATTTTCGACGTTATTGTGTCGAAGCTTTAACAAACATAAAATGAAATGCTCTTCAATTTTCGAGATACGTAAAAAAGTGAATCATATGAAGTCTCATATAACACGCATCTTCATATGAGATAAGATGATGCTCGTGCTGAGACTCGAGCTCATGCTCTTGTTCTTCACGACGTACGTGGTAGATTGTTGAAGGTCCTTGATGAAAATATTATCCTTGGTACAAAATATTCCAAGATGGGACTTGAGAGTTCAAATGACAAGCGCAACCAGTTTATTCTCTATTTAAGACGATTTTTGACGTTAGTGTGCCGAAGTTTTAACTTTCGTAGAATTGGAATGTTCTTCAATTATCAAGATGGGTAAAAAAGTGAATCGTATGAAATCTCATATAACATGCATCTTCAGAAGAGTCAAGATGATGTCCGTGCTAAGACTCGAGCTCATGCTCACGCTTTTCAAGACGTTCGTGGTAGATTGTTGAAAGTCCTTGATGACAAACGAATCCTAGGTACAAAGTATTTGAAAATACGAGGGTACCCAAATACACCACAATCTTTTTGTTTCAACCTATAAGTCCTCTTACCAAGTGTGATCGTCTATGGACAAAGTCGAGACAATACAACAACTTCGGTATTCACACTTTGTGTGATCGTCTATGGATACGAGATCGAGACAATACGACAAACAAAGTGTGATACTTGATAATAGGTTCAGTAATAACCAAACTCTATAGGATCACTATCAAGTATGACGGAGTTAACGTAAAGTGCAATTTACTTTAATTAAAATAAAACAATTATAATGCGGAAAAGTAAAGTGAATGGCATCGCAAGATTTTGTTAACGAGGAAACCGCAAATGCAGAAAACCCCCGGGACCTAGTCTAGTTTTGAATACTCTCAGAATTAAGTTGTTATACAAAATCTAAACCAACTTCGTATAGTTGAGACCAAGCAGACTACCCCTAGCTACTTAGTTCCCTCAGTATCCCTGCGCCTTCTACTTCTAGAGTCATGCACGTGAATAACAAGTCCTTTGGATCGTATTCCAAACAAAAAAATGAAGAATCTGTTGGGTAACCACTCTAATCAATCTTTGCTAGAAGATATAAATGAGTCGTTGACAAAGTCTCTTATGTTTAATCTAATAAACTCATTTGTCTGGTTAGTTCAATCTAACTTTAACTACAAAATAGTCAAGTATAGATTCGCACTCAATCAAAATAAATCTCAAAGATATATATTGAGAATGCCGATCTCACGCAACTAATCAATCGAATAAATCTGATTCTTGTTGGATCCCAGTCGATCAAGGTTTGTGCACACAATTCACAAGATACGAAACAATAAGAAATCTTCTTCGTCTTCAAATCTTCTTTAATCTTCAATAAACTGCACAACACCACTTGAATCTCTTATGATCAATCACGCACAGAACGAAATATGTTAACAATGGATTATCACAAGATGTATTTAGATCTAACAACAGTTCTAAAGATCCCGTCGATACTTCGATCTAGTTTGAGTGAATCTTATATCAGAAGAGAAGATTCTAAAGAATAAACAAACTAGGTGCAATCAAAGTTTCAACAACCGTTAGTCAATCAAATCAATCGAAAACTAATAACACTGCAATTATCTAGTTTCCCACCAACGGTACTCGTAGGGCTTCTTGATCCCACAGAAGTCTTTAAACGAGCGGTCGTAAGAGATTTCACCTAATTAGGATACTTTCCACTTTGAATAGACAGCTTCACCAGAAACAACAAGAAATGAAGTTTGCATGGCTCTTAGGATAGTTTGCTAGAAATGCAAACTTAGGTATTTATAAACTAAGGATGTTTGGACATCAAGGAATTTCAAAAACCGAAAATATTCTCAAGATGTGCAATGAATGGCAGAATTCGGTTTTCATAATTCCAATAAATGCTTGTCCAATATTTCCGAAATCTCTCAATAGAAAATCTCCAATTAGTAAATGCACATTACTAATTTTTATTCTCTAGAGATATGCATTTAATTGTTGGTAATTAAAGCATATAAAACCAAAAACCTTAATTAAAAGATTCTTAAAATTTATCTCGGCACATGATCTCCTTGAGTACTAAGAAATATCTTTGAACAATAAATGATAAGAGTTACTGTACATGTTCAAAGTATGTTGACATCTTTTCACTGCAAATCCTTATTTCATATTTACATGGATTTGCATTCTTGGAATCGGTTATACCACACTTCCAAATAAGTTTAGAATTTGTTCACCTATTTTCCAAGACTACTTTGTGATTGATCAAATACCAAATTACATACATGGGTTCAATCGGTTCTACCAATCACTAGGATCGGTTATACCTAATTATGGAAATACTTGTGATCGGTCACACCAATCACTAGGATCGGTTCCATATTCACATGGTATTACTTGTGATCGGTCACACCAGTTACCAGGACCGGTTACACCGATTACAAGGATCGGTTACACATACTCATGATCGGTCACACCAATTACTAGGATCGGTCACACCAATTACAAGGATCGATCATACCATCACATGGTGATTACTTATGATCGGTTGCACCAATTAATAAAAACCATTCATACCAAATCATAAGTCAGGCATTGTGATTAGTTATACCAAGATACATAACCTAAGTTAAGATCGGTTCTACCATCTCACACATATTGGTCATCCAAAGATTTGCAATGAATAGCCGGACCAATAAGCCTAATGATTTTCCATTCGATTCACAAAACAAGTTCATGAATATACTTCCTTTAAACAAATGTAAAACATTGTTTCCTAGGATGAAATCTTCACCATAACCCATTAACATAATCATAATAATATATACAAAATAATGTCGATGTCATACCTACGAAGTTCAAAAGATAAGCGTTATACTTCGTAGTCTAATTCCAAATTACTATGATCATACAATTATGACCATGTCACATCACTAGAGTATTATACAATATGTACAGTATATTGAGCTTCTCACTTATGTTTTCAATATAGCACGACTTGAAAGATAAGTTAGGAATGAAACAGTTCAAGTCAATATTACTAACCACAAGTGGAAGGATGATGTCGTCGTTGTAGTTAGCTAATTCTTCACATTCTTCAGAGTAATACTTGTATGTCTCAACATTCCTAGACTTTATAGTCTAACCTAAACAAACTTGACTCTAGTATTTAATCAAGCGACTCTAGATGAGTTTTGATACTAAACTATGTCAACCAAACTTGACATACCAACTCTTGGCGATTTCAACCGAGCTATGCTATAACAATCTCCCCCTTTGTTAATTTTAGTGACAAAACTCTTATTACATAATAACTTGCATATATTCAATCAATAAATGTCGTTGTTGACATTTGAATTACCAAAGCTTTTACTCCCCATAAAGGTAAGCTAGGTAAACATTCAATCCAAACATCTTTGTTATTCCTCTTTTTGTAGTCATAAATACTACAACAGCAATATGATATGTTTATCCCCCTTAGTCAATGCTTTACTCTTTCGTTAGATATAACATTTAAGCACAATTGTCCTTTCCTTAGTGATTGAAAATCACTTGTTTACTCCATATATTTCTCCCTTTTTTTTTCACAAAATGACAAAGGTTCGAGCAAATAAAGGACAAACCGAAAGGATCATACAAATCTAAAAGACTTGTAAACAACCTATAAGAGTTAAGCACGAAGGTTTCACATACCACTTTAAATAACCAATATTAAAACCGAAACTACAAGTAATTTAGTTTTAATATGTTATCAAGGAAACAATTTCCCGAAGCAATTTTTCCTAATAGTTTAAAAAATCGACTAAGAAATTTAATTCCATTGTTAAACCAATTGACCAAAAAAAATTGATCAACGCATACACAATAGGTTCATTCGACAAGACCAAAATAAAGATTAGAATTAACTTTATTTCTCTTATCAGGCTCTAATTATTCACACAATAACTTAGACCTTTCCCTTTAGACAAGACAAACACTAGGTTAGTTAACTAGTCTTTCTTGTCAAGGCATTCGATTAGACTTGAATAACCGAATCCTCCAATTTGATAAGTCTAACTAAGATCCGAATTAACTTAGTTTCTCTTATCCGGAATCAACTTGGACTAAACAAATGATCCCGTATTTTGTTAAGCCATAAACAATACATATAAACAAAAATAAATTGACTTGCACAATCTTTTTCTTAACCAGAAGCAATTGAAACCAACATACACATTATAGCACCGCAATTGCACCGAATTTCGTTAAGCAAAAACACTTGATACCCAACATAAAGAATGAAAATACGAGGGTACCCAAATATACCTCAATCTAAAACTTTTCCACCTATAAGTCCTCTTACCGAAAGTGATTGTCAATGGACTGATTCGAGACAATACAACGAATTGGTATTCACACTTTGTGTGATCGTCTATGGATACTAGATCGAGACAATACAACAATCAAAGTGTGATTACTTGATAATAGGTTCGGACTTAACCAAACTCTTTAGGATCACTATTAAGTAATATGGAATTAACGTTTGTGTAATTTACTTTAAATTATAATAACAACAATTATAATTGCGGAAAAAAAAAGTAAATGACACAACAAGATTTTGTTAACGAGGAAACCGCAAATGCAGAAAAACCCCGGGACCTAGTCCAGAATTGAATACTCTCATAATTAAGCCGCTATACAAAATCTAAACCAACTTCGTATAGTTGAGACCAAGCAACTAAACCTATAGTTCACCTAGTTTCTTCTGTATCCCTGCGCTTGCGACATTCGATAAGTGCACGCACTTGAACAATTCCTTTGGTTCGTATTCCAAACAGTAAAGGAACAACAAATCTGTTCGGTAATAACTCTATTCAATCTCAGTGATATGAGTTTGACAAAGGCTCTTCTGTTTACTCCAATAAACTCCTTTGTCGGGTTATAGATCTATCTATTCAACAACTACCAAAGTAGCCGTGTTTAGACTAAGCAATCAACCAATATGGAATCTATCAAGATACTATATAGTGATGCCGATCTACGCAACTAATCAATCAAATCTATCAAAGATAAATCGATTATAGTTGGATCCTATCCGATCAAGTTTTGTGCACACCAAAGATTATGAAACCAATAAGAAATCTTCTTTGTCTTCAAATCTTCTTAGATCTTCAATAAACACCTGCACACCACAACTTGAATCTCTTGTGATCAATCATGCACAAAACGGAGTCTGTTAACAATGGATTATCACAAGACGTCTTTAGATCTACAAACAGTTTTAAAGATCCCGTCGACACTTCTATCTAGTTTGAGTGAATCTTATAACAGAAGAGAAGATTCTCAGGAATAAACAAACTAGGTGCAATCAAAGTTCAACAACCGTTAGTCAATCAAATCAATCGAAAACTAATAACACTGCAATTATCTAGTTTCCCACCAACGGTACTCGTAGAGCTTCTTGATCCCACAGAAGTCTTTAAACGAGCGGTCGTAAGAGATTTCGCCTAATTAGGTTACTTTCCTCTCCGAATAGACGGCTCCAATAGTAACAACACAACAAGGTAGTTTTGCTGGCTCTTAGGATTAGTTTTCTCGAAATGCAAACTTAGGTATTTATAGACCAAGGATGTTTGGACACCAAGGAATTTCCAAAACCGAATATTCTCAAGATATGCAATAAATGCTCAAATCGGTTTTCATAATTCCTGGAAATGCTCTGTCCAATTTCTTCTGAAATCTCACTAGAAAATCTCCAATTAGTAAATGCACATTACCAATTTTTATTCTCCAGAGATATGCGTTTAATTTCTGGTAATTAAAAGCATATAAAATTAATAACCTTAATTAAAAGATTCTTAATTTATTTCGGACCGGTATCTCCTTGAGTAATTAAGGAATATCTTTGAACAATAAAAGATAAGAATTACTGAACATGGTCAAAGTATGTCGACATCTTTTTCTTTGTAAATCCTTTTTCATATTTACAATCTTGGAACCGATTTACCACACTTCCAAACGAGTTTAGAATTGGTTCATCTGATTTCCAAGAACTATGTGATTGATCAAATATCAAATCAACAATCATGGGTTTACGGGTTTACCAAACACAAGGATCGGTTCTACCTCCATATGGTTACTGGGACCGGTTACATCAGTTACCGGGATCGGTTACATCAATTACCAGGACCGGTTACCATATTCTCATGGTATTACTTGTGATCGGTCACACCAGTTACTAGGATCGGTTACACCAATTACTAGGACCGGTTACACCAATTACAAGGATCGATTACACAACTCTTTTGTGATCGGTTACACCAATTACTAGGATCGGTTACACCAATTACTAGGATCGGTCACACCAATTACAAATATCGATCATACCATCTTAGGTGATTACTTAGGATCGGTTGCACTAATAAAAGTCATACCAATACATAAGTCAGGCATTGTGAATAGTTTTACCAAGATACATAACTGATTATGATCGGTTCTACTAATCCACATATATTGGTAATCCAAAGATATGCAATGAATAACAATACCAATAAGCCTTGCGATTTCCCTTTCGATTCACAAAACAAGTTTATGAATGTACTTCCTTTAAACAAATGCAAGCATTGTTTCCTAGGATGAAATCTTAACCTTTACCCATACACATAATCACAATAGCATTCATACGATTATGTCGATGTCTTATATACGAAGTTCAAAAGATAAGCGTTATACTTCGTATTATAATTCCTTAATACTATGTCTAACTAGATTATAATCATTCACAGCTTCGCAGTTATGTTTTCAATATAGCACGACTTGAAAGATACATTAGGAAGGAAACAATTCAAGTCAAAATATTACTAACCTCAAGAGGAAGGATGATGTCATTGATATAGCTCTTTACTTCTTCACATTCTTCAAGTCTTCGGGTAATACTTGTATGTCTCATATCCTTGTCTTTCTAGTGTTAGAGCACTGCTCAGTCAAACACGCAAGCGTTGCTATCTCAAGCTTGTTGTCAAGTTTAGTTGCCAAAACTATAAGTCTTGATTTCTAGTCTACTTATAGCTAAATCTCGGACTAGGATAGAAAGTGTAGTTGAGCTCTAGACTCCACGGCGTTCATCATGCAAAGACGAAGAACTACTTAAGGAACTGGTGGATCTTCATCAACTAAAAGGTATGTGGAGACTTGAACTTATCTATCACTCAAAAGTTTATCTACTCTATCTCCTATCTTGAGACAAAAGTCGTATTGCTATATAGACTTCGATTATACACATTTGCTATTTCGAGCCGAGGTTATCTCGCTTATCTATTTATCGAAATATGTGTTGGTAAGCTTTTGCTTTGGCCAAGTTCATCTTTACAAGTGACGAAAGTCATGTTGATTATTTCAATATCTTGAAAATTGCTTTGATGAAGAATAGTGTGTGAATAACCTCTATTTAACATCCTCTAAGAATGTTTCAATGATTGAAATGAGAGTTTAGAATATATAACCTTGAATGGATATAAACATTGTATGTGAACTCATACGTGTGTAAGTCCAAAATCCTTGAACCAAAGTATGCGTACTTTGCTGCTCGGGATAATCAGAACTAAAGTCCGCTTCCCCGTACGCGTACTGCTGGAAGTTCACGTCCCGTGAATTTCTGTAGGAGTTTGTGAACTGAAAACAAACTTAAACCGGGTACTTAAGTATGCGTACCGGTATGCATAATTGAGTGGGTTATTTTCTAAAAATGGTTTATTCGTGAACTTAAACTTTTATAAACTAAAGAATGCATACTTGCAAACCGTGGCTATAAAGTTCATGAATCGATTCGAGTGAATCAAAATCGTTTTTGTTTCGATTGTGTCTTGTATACTTCTATGAGATCTAAGCAATTGAACAACTCTCTAACTAGTTCATTTGAGTCATTTGAACTAGTTATGGTGAAGATGAATAAGGTTGATATGAAAGTGCTCATATGGCTAACCATTTTGTTAACTACTGTTGAACCAACTAGGTGTACACGTTTAGGTACAGTTACACAAACCCAAATGGACGTGCATTTCATTTGTGTATAACAAGCTAAGTTCGATCTAACAGTTGAAAGATATTAGCTTGAATCTAATCAGGTTTTCATCTAACGGTGAATATTGAATGCTTTGTTACCAAGGTAACTTAGATTGCAAACCCTGATTTGGAGACTATATAAAGGAGAACTCTAACAACTGGGAAAGTTAATTCCCATACCTCTTGTGTGATACTAGTTGTTTAAGCTAGAGTCGATTTTCCTTTAACCTTAGGTTTCTACCGAGACCCTGTAGGTTAACGACTTGAAGAATTAATTGGGATTGTGAAGCCAGACCCAACTATTTTCTCTGTAGTTTCGTGATCTGATGTTGCTGTTTCTATCGTATTGAGTACAATCGTAAGATTGGCTCGAGATTAATTTCTCTGATAGGCAAGATAGAAATGTAGTTACAAACATCTTCGTCTCATCGTTTGTGATTCCACAATATCTTGTTTCGCTAGTCGATTAAGATTATTGTGAGGTGATTTATAATTCTAGGATGTTCTTCGGGAATATAAGTCCGGGATATCGATTGGTTCATGTTCACCTTGATTTATCAAAAGACGGAACAAAACTCGTAGGTATTTCTGTGGGAGACAGATTTATCTATTCCTATATACTTTTCTATGTGAGACAAATTTGTTTATTAAAGTCTTCGACTTTGGGTCATAGCAACTCTTAGTTGTGGGTGAGATCGGCTAAGGGAATCAAGTGCGTAGTATCCTGCTTGGATCAGAGACGTAAGGAGCGCAACTGTACCTTGGATCAGTGCGAGATTTATTGGGGTTCAACTACAGTTCAAACCGAAGTTAGTTTGTAGTAGGCTAGTGTCTGTAGCGGCTTAATACAGTGTGTGTTCAATCTGGACTAGGTCCCATGGTTTTTATGCATTTCGGTTTCCTCGTTAACAAAACTTCTGGTGTCTGTGTTATTTCTTTTCCGCATTATATTTTGTTATATAATTTAAATATCACAGGTTGTGTGTTGAATCGATCAATTGGTAAATCCAACCTTTGGTTGTTGATTGAAATTGATTGATACTTGAACATTGGTCTTTGGTACTGTTCAAGTTAATTTCTCTTGTATTCAGTTAGACTCGCAGATTTCTATTTGCTTGAGCAAGTATTGAATCGAGAAATTTAGATATAACTCTTTGATATACTTTTTATTAAGATTGAGTCTGACTTTCTAGTTGATTCTCTTAAAAGTATATTGGAGTTAGTCCATACAAATTGCTAAGCGAATTATTGAGTGAGGTTGTTGTACCCCCGCTTTTTCATCTAGTTTAACCTATACGAAGTTGACTCTAGTACATAATCAAGCGACTTTTTAAATGAGTTTTGATTCACTAAAATATGACAACCAAACTTGATATACCAACGCTTGGTGGGTTCAACCGAGCAATGCTCTAACAAAGAAGATACCAAACAATAAGCCAAATAAATTGACACAGTTTTTCTTAACCGGAAACAATTGAATCATACATACACATCCATACACAATATAATGGAATATATCAATTGTACCGAAATTTTGTTAAGCAAAAGCAAAATATATGCAATATAAAAAGACTTTTCTTAAACAGGAAAACGATTAACTAACAAATTTGTTACCTCAAATTCCGCAGCCACTCTCCCCAGAAAGATATGTCATTAAGCGCAAGTTCAAATAAGAACTCTCTCCCAGTGTGTTGTCATCCTCTCGCAAGAACAAAAGAACAACAACAAAAGCAACCTTTACCAGAGAAAGGTTGAATCGGTTTTAACTAATGCGTGCCAATAGCAAAAGTTGAAAACCCGAAACACATATGTTATGCTAAACACAACTCATGTAAACATAAATTGATTCAATATATTGTGACTTTTCACATATGAGTTTCAATCGGAACACCTTATGATCCTTTGATAAAGCCTACCAACATGGTCTAGAACTTAATCCCGCTAAATCAAAAAGCCACACAAACCATGAGGGTCACCTCATATGAGATCAAATATTAAGGTTAATGAAAACCGAAATCAGATATCCCATAAACCGAATACACACATCAAAAATATAAACATTCATTCACAGGCTATGTAATCGGTAACTATCACAAGAAAAATTATAAAATAATAATTTTATTTATAAATAATGATGAAAGTTTTATTCAAAAATAGACCTTATACAATAATTGAAGTAAATCACATTGATGTCTATTTTTCTCTAAATAAGAATCTAATCTTATTCATCTTTGTTATCCCCAGTCTACATGATTTCATCAAGATTTTCTTCAAAAATTTCCCGATTGGCAGAGTGGAATCTAATCATTTGAAGATCATGAAAATCTCTATAGGATGCTTAACATACAACATGAAAAATGATTTCTTTGTGGGCAACTGAGAATAGTTCTTTCAGGAGTTCTTTTCTTCCAATCAGCTCAAGAACTCCTTCACAAAGACTAGTTGCCCTAACTTCTGTAAGGGAGGGCATAATCTGATATGAGCATAATTCAGAACAGAGTTCGAATCTTCCCTTATTAGAGGTATCCAGGACACCTTCTACTTGCTGAATATAGTATTCTCCAACAAATTCACTGTAAACTTTCTCATTCTTAGTGAAAAGAATTATATGAAGTTTTCTAGTTAACAGATCTTGAAAGCTACACGAGTATATCGGATTTGATATAGCATTTTTTAGATATTTCATCGTCTTTCCGAGGAAATCATGAAAGATTCGAACATAAGTTAGATTCTTATAAGATTTTGACTTCTTATAAAAAGAAACTTTTTATTCGAAATAATTGTAGATCTTTCAGAAATCTTTATTAAGAGGAAACAAATAGAATTACCCATTGTTCAAACAAATCTCTAAAACATAGAATAGTGTTTGGGTATGAGGAAATTTGTTTGGATTATAAACAGATGTACACCTATATTTACATCCGACTTAAAAATGTATCCCTGTTTTTTTCCCATTTACAAATGTAGGCCTGTTGGATGGTTTCCATCCAAAAACGTTAGAAAAGTCAATTTCTCGGTCATATGGTCAATTTATCCTTGACCGAGATGAGAAAATGATGCCACGTGTTTGTATGACGTGTCACAGATCTCAGACACACATCTATGTCAAGAAGATCCCTAAGATATTTGATGGTATCAACACGTGTTACTTTGTTTTCTCCGCTAACACGTGTGGGTTTTCTGTATCATTAACATGGGAAAAGAAGAAAGAAACTCGTCAGTATCTTCTTCATCCCTCTTTCCCTATTTTCCTCTCTGTTTCTGTCTGAAATCGATTCTCTCTGAAATCAAACCCAAAGGAACCCTAAAATTAGTTTGTTGAGACGATTATAAGTGAAGATGGTGAAGTTAAGACGTGGAAAGAAGAAGGAGAAGAAGAAACCAGAAAAAGAAAGGTTAGTTTATGTGGGTTTTCTGTTTTAGGGTTACGATTGAATTTTTGGGTTTCTGTTGATGTATTTGTACGATTATTGTTTTATAGGATTGATTTCAGTAACCAGATATTGGGTTTCTGTATATTTGTTTTTAGGGTTTTCTGTTCTTAGGGTTTCGACTGAAGTAATCGATGATAGGGTTTCGATTGTTTGTGGATTGATTTTAGGTTTGTGAAATAGTTCATAGTATTACGAAATTGATGCTAGGGTCTGTTTTTATTCATTGATTTGTAGGGTTTTGTCTATATTCGATTATTGTAATTGATTGATTTGTAAACTAATGGAATTAATGGATGAGCACTACTAAATTACATGGAAAATGGGTTGGCTATGTCTGTATGATCATCACCACTAAATTAATGGATGAGCAAGACAAAGCATTTTAGTTTGTTAATCCTTAAATTGATCAGCATGTATTTGAGTCTTTGACTGATGATAAATTTTGACTCATTTTAGTTTTTTCCCTTTGTAGTGGGTTTGGCTGTAACTCTCTGTATCCAAATCAGATTACTCATAGTGTTTGCAATGAAGAGTCATGATATTAGCTTTAGCTTCAATTCTCTAATGTCTCTGCTGATAAGTCATAAGACTCATAATACCAGCTTCCAATCTTGGATTCACAGGACTTGGCCTTATTTAATTTTATAGATGCTTGGGGTTTGATGTTTCTCTATAGGTACAATGATAAAAAGAAAACTATGTATACTTTCCAGGGTAGAGTTTTGTTTAATTTTCGGCCGCCATGTACTTCTAATTCAAGTTACCAGGGGAGTATTACATTAAGCTAGTGCAGTTCTGTAGCTACAGGTTTCTGTTTAGTTAAAAGCAAGCTTATTGGATTTTTGTTTAACGTCTGTAAGCTCATCAATATTTTGTTGTAGTGGTTATTTTAAGTAGTCAATTCTATGTATGGGTCTTGTTCATTTGGTGTAGACATGAACTAATACTATGTCTGTATGTGTTGGTGTAGACATGAAGTTGAAGACAAGTATCCTGAGAGAGACATAAAGGTGAAGGTTATGAATACTGTGATGAGTTTTGAATTCAAAGGGTTGGCTAGAGCAGATATAGGTCTGGTTCAATTGAAGGAAAAGATCAAGCCCCTACTACATTGCAGCCTAATGAGGAAGTGGACTTGGTATGGCTTAGTGACCCCTGTTTACCAGAATCATTGTTTACTCAAGAAGAATTTTGGAGGTTTTGGGATAATGCAGAAGTACATGAGAATTGGACTACACTGCATATGCAAGTTATCATTCCTCATGAGTATGGTGCCCTTTCTGAATTAACAGAGATAACTGCTCCATACATGTATTTGACACCAACAAAGTCTTCAATACCAAAGAAACCAATGAGCAAAACCAAGTAAGCTCCTACAAGAAGAAGTCCTAGACTATCTAAGAAGAAGAACCAAAGTCAGTCTGCAAGCAAGAAGTTATTCATTGACTTGGATGAAGAAGAAGCATATGTTCCTCAATTTACACAACAAACACCGTTTAGTGTGTCTGACAACTTACCTAAATCACAGTTTATACCTGAAGCAGAGTTTGAGCATTTTGATCCTGATTTTTGGGTTGAAGCAACACAAGCAGCAAGTGTTGTGGAGGATGATCAGTATGTTGTACAACTTCCTAATGAAGAACCTGATGAATGTCATCCTGAGCAGGATTTAGAGAACTTCAACTCTGGGTATGATAGTGAAGAGCAACATGAGAATGAATTCAGGGAGTTTTTGAGAAGGGCTGAGACTGGTGGCTTGGCAGATAATTGTGATGATCCTAACTATGGTGAGGTGGAGGTTGAAAATGACGAAGAAGGTAATGTTTTCTCTTACCTGATTGTTTATGCTTGTTTGCTTTTGATTTTGTTTTGTGTTTTCTCTTTTATTTATTAGTATCTCAAGTATCTGACAAATTTTATTTGTATGATACTTTTGTTTCAGAGGACCATTATGGGGATATATTGAGTTCTGATGGAGAAGATGAAGGTAATTTGTTTATTACCTTATTGTTTAATTTGTTTAACTTTATTATTAATTTCCAAAATAAGCTAAGATGAAGGTACCGACTTATCCTTATTGTTTGTTTGTTAGGTGGACCGGGACAAGCTAAACCAAGTGGGCCTGATTGTAATGCACCTGACCAGTTTAATGGACCTCAAGCTAATGAGCCATGTCCCACAGCAGAGTTTGAGAAAGAACATGAAGAGCACTTTAGGCAAGAAGAAGAGGAAGACTTGTTCCCAGAGGAGATAGGTGAGGAATTTGATCCTACTAAACTTGTAGTTGGTACCAAATATGTAGATAAGAATGAATTCAAAAAACATGTTAGGCATTTCTGTGTAATGAATGAACATGAATTTGTGTGGAATAAATGTGATAATAAGAAACAAAGAGCAATATGTGTTAATGCTGAGAAGACAGATTGTAAGTTCATGATATATGGCATCAACAAGAAAGGTGAAGGAGAGACCTTCACACTCAGAGGATATAAACTAGAACACAACCATCGAGGTCGTGGAGATGGGTACAACAAGAGTGCAAATCCTACTTATGTGGCTGATTGGTACATGGACAGAAGACAAGAGACAGGTTGTGATGCAGCAATTCCTTGTCCTTATGACTTAGCAGCGCAGTTCAAAAAGGCAACAAATGTTACCATTGCCTACCATACTGCATGGAGGGCAAGGGTTATGGTGTTGGAGAAGCTTTATGGGAGTTATGAGAAGAGCTACCAACAAGTTCCTAACTTCTGTGAAATGGTTAAGGTAATGTTACTTTTTTTTTTCTTGTTAGTTGTTTTTGCAAGTTATATTCATTTTATTTTTTTCTTTTCTTGTTAGTTATTTACTCATACTATGTTGTATGCAGAGGAGAAACCCAGGAAGCCATTGTTCGTTCTCATATGGCACTGAAGACAATACCTTCCTCTATTTAATCATTTCATTTGCTCCTGCAATAAAGGGGTGGAAGGCTGGCTGTAGAAGGGTTATTGGTTTGGATGCTTGTCACTTGACAGGCAAGTTTGGTGGTGTGCTGCTATGTGCAACAGGTAAATTCTTCTTCTTCTTCACTTATATATTCTTTGTAATTCAGTTTATATGTCTTTTTTGGATTATAATTCACTTGTTATGTGCAATCAGGTCTGGATGGTCAGAATGGCTTAGTTATGCTAGGTATAATGGTGTGTAGGAATGAAACCATAGAGAATTGGAAGATTTTCCTTGGAGATTTGAAGCCTCAGATAGATGAAGATGGTGTGCGTATCTGTTTCATCTCAGACAAGCAAAAGGGAATCTTGGAGGGTGTTGACTATCACTTTCCTTTAGATGAACACAGATATTGTTTTAGGTAAAATGTTTATGATTGCAGACTACTATTCCCTAGTTTCTTTCTATATCACTTGTAATATTCATATTTTGTTTACCTATAATGTGTTTGAATTCAAATGTGACAGGCACTTGCTTGCAAACTTCAAGAAGTACTACAAGGGTTTTAGTTTGTAAAATCATCTTTGGAATGCTGTTAAATGTTACAAGAAAAGTCATTTTGAGGTAATGCATAAGCACATTTCACTTGTTTAAGTACATTTCCTCAAAATTCTTAAGTTGTTATGTAACAATAAGCATTGTTTTTGTGTTAGGAACATATGGCCAAGATGAAGGTTGAGAATGCTGATGCTGCTTGGTATCTCTTGAAAGAAGAAAAACCAGAAACCTGGTCCAGGTCCCATTTCCCTAATGACAACAAGTGTGAGCACATTAACAATAATTTTTCGGAGTCCTTCAACAATATGATAAAGAAGATGAGGGATATAAGCTCATTTGCAAGTTAGGCCTGATGTATGGAGAGCTGGTGATGAATACATGGTGTAAGAGAAGAAATGAGTCGGCAAAATGGACAGATGGTGAGATAGTTCCTAAAGCAATGAAGTTGATAGAGAAGATGATAGCTTTGAATCCTAATTTTAAGTTGGTTCCAGCTATAACCGATCCTGGTAATTGATGTAACCGGTCCTGGTAGCTTGTGTGACCGATCACAAGTATTTCCATATTGAGGTATAACCGATCCTAGTGATTGGTAGAACCATTTGAACCCATGTATGTGATTTGATATTTGATCAATTACATAATAATCTTGCTTGGAATACAGGTGAACCAATTCTAAACTTGTTTGGAAGTGTGGTATAACCGATTCCAAGAATGTAAATCCATGTAAATATGAATAAGGATTTACAATAAAAAGATGTCAACATACTTTGAACATGTACAATAACTTCAAAGATATTTAAAAGATATTCCTTAATACTCAAGGAGATCACGTGTCGAAATAAATTGAGAATCTTTTAATTAAGGTTTTAGGTTTTATATGCTTTAATTACCAGCAATTAAATGCATATCTCTAGAGAATGAAAATTAGTAATGTGCATTTACTAATTGGAGATGTTCTATTGAGAGATTTCGGAAATTTTGGACAAGCATTTATTGGTAAAATTCGGTTTTCATAATTCCAATAAATGCTTTCCCAATATTTCTGAAATCTCTAAACAGAAAATCTCCAATTAGTAAATGCACATTATTAATTTTTATTCTCAAGAGATATTGTTAGAGCATAGCTCAGTTGAACCCACTAAGCGTTGGTATGTCAAGTTTGGTTGTCATATTTTAGTGAATCAAAACTCATTTAAAGAGTCGCTTGATTATTTACTAGAGTCAACTTCGTATAGGTTAGCTAGAAAGTTACTAGGATATGAGACTTACAAGTATTACGTGAAGACTTGAAGAATGTGAAGAAGTAAAGAGCTACATCGACGACATCATCCTTCCACTTGAAGTTAGTAATATTTGACTTGAACTGTTTCATTCCTAACGTATCTTTCAAGTCGTGCATATTGAAAACATAACTGCGAAGCTGTGAATGATTATACTGTAGTTAGACATAATATTAAGGAATTACAATACGAAGTATAACATTTATCTTTTGAACTTCGTATGTAAGACATCGACATAATCATATGAATGCTATTGTGATTATGTATGGGTATGGGTGAAGATTTCTACCTAGGAAACAATGTTTTACATTCGTTTAAAGGAAGTAAATTCATGAACTTGTTTTGTGAATCGAAAGGGAAATCGCTAGGCTTATTGGTATTTGTTATTCATTGCAAATATTTGGATTACCAATATGTGTGTTTAGTATAACCGCTCATAACTTGTTTATGTATCTTGGTAAAACTATTCACAAGGCCTGACTTTTGTATTGGAATGACTTTTATTATTGAAACCTATCTTAAGTAATCACATGAGATGGTATGATCGATTTGTTATAATTGGTATGACAAACTCTAGACATTGGGGAACCGATCCTAGTAAGAGGTGCAACCGATCGAAAAAAAGGGAACCGATCCTTGTAAGAGGTGCAACAAGTTTTTAGTTATCGGGGAACCGATCCTATGAACATGTGCAACAAATACAAGTTAGATACCATATATATGTGGGAACCGATCCTAGTACCTAGTCAACCAAGTTTTGGTAACTAGCGTGACTAATTCTAGTACCCACATGGAGGTAGAACCGAAACTTGTTTTGGTAGAACCGTGAAACCCATGATTGGTGATTTGATAGGATAATCAATCACATAGTTCTTGGAAGTCAGATGAACCAATTCTAAACTTGTTTGGAAGTGTGGCAAATCGGTTCCAAGATGGTAAATATGAAAAAGGATTTACCTAGTAAAGATGTCGACATACTTTGAACACGTGCAGTATTCTTGCCTTTTATTGTTCAAAGATATTCCTTAATAGCTAAAGGAGAATCTCTGATCGAAATAAATTGAGAATCTTTTAATTAAGGTTTTTCGTTTTATATGCTTTTAATTTCTAGCAATTAAAATGCATATCTTTAGAAAGTAAAAATTAGTAATGTGCATTTACTAGTTGGAGATTTTCTAAGAGATTTCGGTCAATATTTGGACAGAGCATTTCCAGGAATTATGAAAACCGAATTTGGAAATATATTGCATATCTTGAGAATATTTTCTGTTTTGGAAATTCCTTGGTGTCCAAACTTCCTTGGTCTATAAATATTGAAGTTTGCATTTCGAGCAAAATAATCCTCAGAGCCAGCAAACCTACCTAGTTGTGTTGTTACTGGTGGAGCCGCCTATTCGGAGAGGAAAGTAACCTAATTAGACGAAATCTCTTACGACCGCTCGGTTTAAAGACTTCTTTGGGATTGAGAAGCTCTATTAGTACCGTTGGTGAGAAACTAGACAATTGCAGTTTATTATTAGTTTTCGATTGATTTGATTGACTAACGGTTGTTGAACTTTGATTGCACCTAGTTTGTTTATGCTTGAGAATCTTCTTTTCTGATATAAGATTCACCCAAACTAGATCGAAGTTTCGACGGGAGATCTTTAGACTGTTTGTAGATCTAAAGACGTCTTGTGATAATCCATTGTTAACAGACTCCGTTCTGTGTGTGATTGATCACAAGAGATTCAAGTTGATTGTGTGCAGGTGTTTATTGAAGATCTAAGAAGATTTCTGATTTGGGTTCATAATCTTTGGTGTGCACAAAACTTGATCGGCTGGGGATCCAACTATAATCGGTTTATCTCTGTGATAATCTTGATTTATTAGTTGAGTAGATCGGCATCAATACGTTTCTTTGTGATTCAAAGTATTGATTGCAAAATCTTGACAGTTACTTTTGTAGTTGTTATTGGATAGATCTAAGAACCTGACAAAGGAGTTTATTGGGATAAACGGAAGAGCCTTTTGTCAAACTCATATCACGTTGTTTGAAAAGAGTTGTTACCGAACAGATTTGTTGTTCCTTTATTGTTTTGAATACGAACCAAAGGAATTGTTCCAAGTGCGTGACTTACTGCAAGTTGGAGGCGCAGGGATACAAACGGAACTAGGTGAACTATAGGTTTAGTTTCTTGGTCTCGACTATACGAAGTTGGTTTGATTTTTTATAGCGGCTTAATCCTGAGAGTATTCAATTCTGGACAAGGTCCCGGGGTTTTTCTGCATTTGCGGTTTCCTCGTTAACAAAATCTTGTTGTGTCTTTTACTTTTCTATTTCCGCAATTATAATTGTTTTATTATAATTAGAAGTAAAATACACAAACGTTAATTCCTATTTACTTGATAGCAATCCTATTGTGTTTGGTTAAGTCCGAACTTATTATCAAGTAAACATACTTCGTTGTTGTATTATGTCGATCTTGTATCCATAGTCAATCACATAAGTTATCTTGTTGTCGTATTGTCTCGATCTCGTATCCATAAACGATCACACGAAGTGTGAACCGATTAGTTGTATTGTCTCGACTCAGTCCATAGACAATCACTTTCGGAGAAAGGACTTATAGGTGGAAAAGTTTTAGATTGAGGTATATTTGGGTACCCTCGTCTTTTCAGATATGCATTTAATTGCTGGTAATTAAAGCATATAAAACCAAAAACCTTAATTAAAAGATTCTTAATTTATCTCGGCACAGGATCTCCTTAAGTACTAAGGAATATCTTTGAACAATAAACGATGTACGTGTTCAAAGTATGTTGACATCTTTTCACTGCAAATCCTTATTTCATATTTACATGGATTTTCATTCTTGGAATCGGTTATACCACACTTCCAAACATGTTTAGAATTGGTTCACCTGTTTTCCAAGACTACTATTTGATTGATCAAATACCAAATCACATACATCGGTTCAATCGGTTATACCAATAACTAGGATCGGTTATACCTAATTATTGAAATACTTGTGATCGGTCACACTAGTCACTAGGATCGGTTACACCAATTACAAGGATCGGTTCCATATTCACATGGTATTACTTGTGATTGGTCACACCAGTTACCAGGACTGGTCACACCAGTTACCAGGACTGGTTACACCAATTACAAGGATCAGTTACACATAATCATGATCAGTCACACCAATTACTAGGATCGGTCACATCAAATACAAGGATCGATCATACCATCACATGGTGATTACTTAGGATAGGTTACATCAATTAATAAAAACCAGTCATACCAAATCATAAGTCAGGCATTGTGATTAGTTATACCAAGATACATAACCTAAGTTAAAATCGGTTCTACCATCTCACACATATTGGTCATCCAAAGATTTGAAATGAATAGCCAGACCAATAAGCCTAATGATTTCCCTTTCGATTCACGAAACAAGTTCACGAATGTACTTCCTTTAAACAAATGTAAAACATTGTTTCCTAGGATGAAATATTCACCATAACTCATTCACATAATCATAATAATATATACAAGATTATGTTGATGTCATATCTACGAATTTCAAAAGATAAGCGTTATACTTCGTAGTCTAATTCCCTAATACTATGATCATACAAATATGACCATGTCACATCACTAGAGTATTATACAATATGTAAAGTATATGGAGCTTCGCAATTATGTTTTCAATATTGCACGATTTGAAAGATACGTTAGGAATGAAACAGTTCAAGTCAATATTACTAACCTCAAGAGGAAGGATGATGTTGTCGTTGTAGTTCTCTTATTCTTCACATTCTTTAGGTCTTCGGAGTAATACTTATATGTCTCAACATTCCTAGACTTTCTAGTCTAACCTAAACGAAATTGACTCTAGTATATAATCAAGCGACTTTAGAAGAGTTTTGACATACTAAAATATGACAACCAAACTTGACATACCAACGCTTGGTGAGTTCAACCGAGCTATGCTCTAACATACCTATAGGTTGAAACAAAAAGATTGTGGTGTATCTGGGTACCCTCGTCTTTTTCAATTGGTATCAAAGCAGGCAAACGCCAAAAGATCTAACAATCTGTGTTTGTTGCGATCCAACCTTTAAGTTATGGGTCAAGCAAAGACTAAGCGAATATGAAGAAAGTCAAAAGACTCAATTAACAAACTGCAGGATATATGCTCAAAAGAGGATCTCTCATCAAGTTCATCTTGCTCAATTGAAGATATCCCTGACAAGATATTACTGAGCTCTATGTTTGAAATTCCTGATGGACGATCAAGTGTAAAAACCTCCGAACTAAAAGAGTTGAGCAGTCAATTTCTTCATTGCTCTAATGAACTTCTTTCATTACTTGAACGTGAGCAACTCGCAACTACCATGTATGAAAAACTTGGTAAGGAGCATGATTTGTTGAACGATAAACTCTCTCAACAAGTACTTTGTCTCGAAGAAAGACTAAGTGCTGAACTTTATTGGGCAGAGGTTACTATGAAAGAAAGGGATGAAAGCCTCAAAAAGATTCATCTTTTAGAGGAGGAACTTGTTGACTCTAATACAAGATCTAATTCTCAACAAGACTGTTTCAAGGAGAAAGGGAATACCTTTTTATCCCATATAAAGCTCATAGAAGATAATCTCAACTCTTCCATTGATAAGAATAAATCATTAGAAGAAGAAATCTCTAAGTTGAAAAAACTTAATGATAGCACAAACAATCTATCCTCTCTGTTGGAAATAGGAAGAAGTCATGGTGATACACGTGGCTTGGGATATGAAGGTCGTAATACCTCAATCGATAACAAAGAGATAAAGTACTGATCGTTAGATCAAGGTGAGATAGGAAATCATTTGTAGTAGACTAGGTCTAGCAAACCTCAAAATCCGGTACTTACGAATCTCGAAGAGCAGCCTAGAGTATTATTCACCTTACAAGTAAAACCTACTCCGATTTCAACAAAGAATCGTTATAGAGGAATACACTTGTGGAATCACAAAGTCTGAGGCGAAGAACTTTGTGATTTCTAACTATCTTGCTTGATCGGAGTGAGACTCAAAAATCAGTAGCAAGATCAGGATACACGAACTATCAAGATAAAGATAGTCAGACCTGGCTTCACGAATCCCTAAGCGAAGTCTTTTTAGTAACTAAACCTAAAAAAGTTTAAATTAGAGGATGACTCTAGTTTACAACTAGGACACACAAGAAGAGTGTCAGGGATTCAATTTTCCCAGTTGCTTGAGGTTCTCCTTATATAGACTTTTAAGATCAAAGGTTGCTTTAGATTTAAGCTAAGGTAGCTTTGGAATCACACAATATTTTTCTACCGTTAGATTAAAATTCTACTTGAGATAAACACAACAAAATATACACTCTGGTTAGGATGAACCGTAACCGAACCGCTTATAATTACTTGTCCATGAAAGGTTAGCCGAAACTAGCCAGACGAACTATAAGCTTAACCATTTTCATATAACACTTTTAGATTTTAATCTCGAGTCACAACCATAGGTTATAATATGATCAATTATGTCTAGAGGTGTTTTAGAGAGTTATTCAAATGATGATTATCTCATAGAAATAATTTTAATGCATCTGAAAATATTCGATTGGGTAAGTACGTATTATTGGTACGTGTACTTACTTTCCAGTTCGTGAGTTATTTTTGTCATAGTACGTATACCGGGTATGTGTACCCTTAAGACAAAAACACTTTAGGAACTTTTGGTATCCATACTAGGTATGTGTACCTTCATGAGTGCACGAGTCAACATGAATTTTTGGTATCTATAATGGGTATGTGTACCAAAGGTCGTTGCCGAACTATAACTACGTCGATACATGTACTGCGACTCCGGACCTATAACAGCTACCCCAGTACGTGTACTGTCCTGTATCCGTATTTACTGTAGTTCTATATCTCTCTAATAATAAATTTGAAACGTTCCCGAATAACATTAATGACACGTATCACTTTTCCAGGCTATTTTCAAATGATTAACTTGAATCATGATTTAGGTCATAAGCAATAAATTGTTTTTAACCAAATTCACCGAGTTTGAAATAACATATTATTAAGCTTAGTCATTCATATTTCGAGAATAATTAACATGATAAACTTGACTGGAAATTTCTATTGTGTATTTTAAAGTCCACTTAGTCATGCGACTTAGTCTCATATATAGAAAGGTGAAAAATTGAGTAATATGTTGGTTCAGTCTGTAAATACCTTTTGTCGATGAAGTTCTCCAAATGTCTTCAGTTGATCTTCGTCTTCAAATGGTATAACGCAGTGATGTATGATACTCTACTACACATTTCTAATCCTAATCCGAGACTTGACTAAATGCAGACTAGAAATCAAGGTATAGTTTTGATTAACCAAATTTGACAACAAGCTTGATATAACAACACTTGTGAGTTCGGCCGAGCAATGCTCTAACAGAATGTAAAGTATTGGCACAAGTTATTTATATGGTTCAGCCGGAGCCTACATCCAAGGGGTAATGATTCAGAGGTACAATGGGATTACCACTTGGTATTTGATTAAGGGAAAACACTCGGTGTTACGAATTTTCTCCGTCTATTCCTAACTCTAACTACTTAATCGTCCAACCCCTTTTTCTGGTTTCAATGTTTCTACAAATAGAGTTTCGAGTGGGGTCCTCCAAAATTGAAGGGTTACTGCAGTTTAAACTTAGCCTGAAAAATTGAAACTTTTTATATACTTTATATATATATAATAAAACTTAAGGTAGAAACACCTTAAAATAAGTATACAATTTCAACAACACCATAATAGAGATACTATAAGCAACATTAATTACAAAGATAATGTGAGCAACAACACTTACAGATATTATGTAAGAAACTTGAGTAAACTTGCCTAATAAGGACACTAACAACTCTAGAGACATAGGAAAGAAGATCACCGAATAATACAACTAATTGAATCCTTTCCTTGTGAAGTTTAGATGGTATTATTCGGAAATAATTAATTTCTTCCAAATCAATTAACAATTTTACACTGGGCAAAAAGTTAGGTCCAAAAAAGATCCATCCGTCTCCCAAGGTTTTGGTTTGGTGGCAATGAACTTCCACATGTAACACTCCTTTCATGATCACGAACACGAGAAGCGAGACATACAATGATCCACTTTTTGTAACAAAGCAACTGAAAAGAACCAAAACGGGGTACACATTAGTGATAAAACCACGCTTCTTTTTCTCTTTGAATCAGATGTTATGTTTATTGATCTTAGAGTTGAATATGTGATTATTGTTGTTTCTATGATTTTTATTGTTGATTATGTGATTATTGTTGCTGTTGTAGTTGAAACTCTTGTGATTTCTGCTGCTACTTTTGAAATGAGTGAGTTTGTCGTTGTTATTGATCCTGGTGTAAGAGATGCTGGAGGAGAAGGATTAGAAATTGAAAGGGCTGAGTCTGTTGATGAAGAAAAATAAGTTGTGTTGAGACGATGAAAAATTATCGATTTCCTTTGCAAAGAAAGAAAACCCATATATCATAAGAAGTATCCACACAAACAAGTGAAAATCAACCAAATCCAGCAAGTAACCGATCTAAAAACTAAACAGGAAAAGGGGATATAAAACCAACTAGATTTGAAAAAGATATCAATAAGATTCAAACAAAAAACTAACTGAAAAGAGATGAAATCAAAGCAGTAAAAGGTGAGGAAGCAAAGGGAGAAAAGAGCTTCATTGGGTTTTCAGAAGAGAGTTTTTTCTGGAAAGATAGAGAGTGTTTTCTAATAAATGATTATCTCAAACATCACCTACTTACCTTTTTAGCTTTGAGGGAGGATCCTGTTACAGAGTGACAGTTAGAGTTGTTACTACTTGGTCGTTAGAATAGTTACTGCAGAGTCTGTTGTTAGTAATTAGCTAGGTTGAGTGCCCAATCGAGTGTTGATTGGAGGAATAGGATTGCGACATGTGTGTTGCATCCATTGAGTCTTAGCTAGGGTTATTGATTGGTACTTAATCCTGTAAGAGAGACTCTTCTCTATCTATCTGAAATTTAATGAAGTTTTACTTCTCTGGCTGCGCTACTAAGCACATATTTAGGCCTGAGTCTCGATTCAGGAGGTGATTCATCACCATCTTATCCGAATTCCATTCATCTGCTTGTCTAATTGTTGTAACTACGCAACAATTGACATCAGAGCCGTTTCATTCCGTTCAAATCGATTCATTTTTTTTTCCATCATGACCTTAAAGGAAGTGGAAGCATATGTGGAGAAACTCATGGGATCTTATGATAAACTTACTACAGAGATGACAGATGTACGTTGAGAAATTGATACACTAAACAAGAAGTTTGACACTCTGCTGAAGTTTTTGGAGAAATCCCAACACACTCCTGAGAACCCGAGTGGATCTCAATCGGAAACTAATGATGATCAATCTTTCATTCATAAGCCACCACCGTTTTATCATTCTCACCAATACAGAGTTCCAAAGAAGAATTTCCCGAGATTTTATGGTGACAATCCTAGGGGCTGGATTCAGAAGAGTGAAAGGTATTTTCAACTCAAAAGTATTGAAGACCATTTGAAGGTAAATATTGCTGCTATTTACTTGGAAGGTAAGGCCGAAAAATGGTTTTAAAATTTTCAAGTCAATAGAAATCGCATTACATGGTCATATTTAGCTACACATTTAATTGCCAGATTTGAAAATCCAGTTGAGGAAAATTTTGTGGTTAGCTTCAATAAACTGATTCAAAACTCAACAGTTGATGATTATTATGAAGAATTTGAATCTTTAAAGGCCTTAATGTTAAACATGAATCCCTCTCTTACTGAGGCCTATTTTGTTATGAGTTTTCTTAGTGGTCTCAAGGAAGAAATTGGTAAATCTGTGTCCATGTTTCAACCTGAGACTCTTACTGAAGCTTTTTCACTAGCTAGGCTGAAGGTCAATCTTGCAGCTGCAGCTACAAAACCATTCACTAGATCCTTCAATACCTCATTTACTTCTAACAGACAGTATTCTTCACCATCATTTCCCCCTAAGCCCATTCTCACTTCACCTAAGTCCACCTCTAAAACACCAAAGTCTTTTTTCACCCCTCAATACAAACCTACCACTGCAAGCCCTACAATTAAAAGAGTCACTCCAGAGGAAATGCAGAAAAGAAGGGATCAAGGACTTTGTTACAATTGTGATGTTGTTTATAAGCCAGGCCATATTTGCAAAGGAAAACAAAAGATATTCATGTTACAAATGGAACATTATGACTCATAGGAGACAGAAGAAGAAGTTTTTGAAGAGGCTGTAGAATCACCAGTCCAATCTAACATGGAAATTTCCTTACATGCTCTCACAAGCACTGCTACAGGGGACACAATAAGAATTCATGGCATTCTACATAAGCACAAGGTCTCCATCTTAATTGATTCAGGTAGCACAACTAGCTTTATTGATAGTACTTTAGCTTCTACCATCAACTGCAACATTAGTCAAACTGCTCCTATGATGGTCATTGTTGCCAATGGTGAAAAAACTGTCAGTACTGGTGTTTATACTCAGCTGCAATGAAGTATGCAGGGACATAAGTTTGTAGAATACTTGAGAATTTTACCACTGGATGGGTGTCATATTGTACTTGGAGCAGATTGGCTCAGGAAACTAGGTTATGTACTCTTTAACTTCTCTAAGTTGAGCATTTCTTTCAAGCACAATAATAAGAAAATTACACTCCAAGGAGATCCTCCCCACACTTCCTTACTCATGATGAGTGGTGTAGCTGTGAAGAAATTCTTTTCCAAAACTACTCATGATGTCACCTATTTTCTATTTCTGCCACTCCTACAGATACTACAACTCATGTAGCTCTATCACCATTATTACAATAGTTCAGTGATATCTTTCAAGAACCTACCCAACTTCCCCCTCAATGAAGTTTGGATCACAAAATTCCATTGCAACCACTTTCAACTCCTGTTAACCAAAGAGCTTTGTTGATGGTGGATTTTCAACAAGGGTTAAAATCGTAAAATCATGATACTGCATGTTTCTGACCCGGCTTCAGGAACGCATGTGACGATTTATATTTCATGATCCGTGAACCGTTTCACGATCTCTGACCGAGTGAGCATTCCTCTCAGAGCCATGATGAATATGTTTCTCGAAAGGCCTCCCTGCTGAGCGTTTGATGCTGCACACATTTCATCGTGACCTCTACGTAGAATCAAATGATTGGGCGACTCTTTAGACATAATTGTTTGTTAGAGGGCTTAACGCCTTTAGGACGTTAACGCTGCTCGTTATTCCCTGACTACGTAGAGAGATCCACCTCTATATAGAATCTCGAGGATTGGGCGGTTCTCTAGACATAATTATTTGTTAGAGAGCTTAACGCCTTCAGGACGTCACTTCCCTGACTATGTAAAGAGACCGTGTATAGATTCAGGCGGTTCTCTAGACATAATTGTTTGTTAGAGGGCTTAATGCCTTCAAGACGTTAACGCTGCACGTTGTTCCCTGACTATGCACCCTTCAGAATGTGTATGATGCTTCAACTATCTCATATCTCGATTCTACAATAGATTAATTCTAGCGTGACATTCACTGACTTAATTCCTAGAAAGTAATCTATTTTATCTCATTACTCCGTTCCATGGCTGATACCCGGCTGATTCCATGGATTAGTTATAGATAACCATTTTATCTGATTACTCCGTTCCCTGAATCCCTCGGCTGGATTCCATGGATTAGTAATAGATACTCAACTCATTTTATTACTCCGTTTCATGAATCATTCCCAGCTGAATTTCATGAATTAGTAATAAATATTCAACAGCCGGGCGTTTGAGCCATCACCGAGTAAGTCCCGAGAAAATGGTGCGAGTGTACTTGACAATAAGGCACGAACAAGCACCCAAACGCATGAACGAGCATTCAAAAATATGGACGAACGAGCAACTGATAGAGGAAATAATTTTAAATAAAATAAACAAGAGGCATGGGACCGGGCCCACAGGCTGGCCGGCCGAACATGCCGCCGTGGACGGTCCCCTCTCCCGTTATTTTATTTTACTTTAATTTATTTTCCCTCATCTTATTGAGATTCCCTCACTTGAGCAAACTCCCTCACTTGAGCAAACTCCCTCGTTTGATCGAAACTCTTAGTTTCTCCATACTTTTATCAAAGAAAAATAGGGAAAGGTGTCGCGGGACCGGGCCACCTAGCCGGCCGGCCATGCCCTAGTCGTGGTCGGTCGCACACCTCACAATCCCTTATTTTCTCATATTATTACTTCCATCATCTCATGGAATACCACACTGTATTAAGACGCTACAGACACTAGCCTACTACAAACTAACTACAGCCTGGACTGTAGTTGAACCCCAATCAATCTCACACTGATTCAAGGTATAGTTACGCTCCTTACGTCTCTGATCCAAGCAGGATACTACGCACTTGATTCCCTTAGCTGATCTCACCCACAACTAAGAGTTGCTACGACCCAAAGTCGAAGACTTAATAAACAAATCTGTATCACACAGAAAAGTCTATAGGAATAGATAAATCTGTCTCCCACAGAAATACCTACGAGTTTTGTTCTGTCTTTTGATAAACTAAGGTGACCAAGAACCAATCGATATACCAGACTTATATTCCCGAATAACATCCTAGAAATATCAATCACCTCACAATAAACTTAATCGACTAGCGAAACAAGATATTGTGGAATCATAAACTATTAGACGAAGATGTTTGTGACTACTTTTCTATCTTGCCTATCGGATATATAAATCTCAAACCAATCTTACGATTGTACTCAATCACGATAGAAACAGCAAGATCAGATCACGCAACTACAGAGAAAATAGTTTGGTCTGGCTTCACAATCCCGATGAAGTCTTTAAGTCGTTAATGTACAGGGTTTCGTGAAAAACCTAAGGTTAAAGGAGAATCGAATCTAGCTTATATAACTAGTATCACACAGGAGGTGTGGGGATTAGGTTTCCCAGTTGCTAAAGTTCTCCTTTATATAGTCTCCAAATCAGGGTTTGCAATCTAAGTTACCTTGGTAACAAAGCATTCAATATTCACCGTTAGATGAAAACCTGATTAGATTCAAGCTAATATCTTTCAACCGTTAGATCGAACTTAGCTTGTTATACACAAATGAAATGTAACTTCATTTAGGTTTGATTAACCGTACCTAAACGTGTACACTTAGTTGGTTCAACAATAGTTAACCAATGTTTAGCCATATGAGCACTTTCATATCAACCTTATTCATCTTCAACATAACTAGTTCAAATGACTCAAATGAACTAGTTAGAGAGTTGTTCAATTGCTTAGATCTTATAGAAGTATACAATACACAATCGAAGCAAAATCGGTTTTGATTCACTCGAATCAATTCATGAACATTATAGGCACGGTTTGCAAAGATTGCATGCATTCCTTAATATATAAATGTTTTAGTTCATGAACAAACCGATTTTAGAAAGTAACCTACTTAAGTATGCATACGGGTACGCGTACTTAAGTAACCGGATTGAGTTTGTTTTTCACTTTCAAACTCCAGCATAAATTCACGGACATGAACTTTCCGCCTGTATGCGTACGGGTACGCATACTTACCCGGATTTCCAACAACCGCTAGTACGCGTACGGGTACTCATACTTTGGGTTCTCAGTTTTGGACTTTTACACAAATGTGAGAACACACCATGTTTATATCCAAAGATGGTTACATGTTCTAAACTCTCATTTCAATCATTGAAACTTTCTTAGAGGATGTTATATAGTTGTTATTCACAAACTATTTTTTATTAAAGCGATTTTCAAGTTATTGAAATAATTAACATGACTTTCGTCACGAGTAAATATGAACTTTTCCAAAGCGAAAGCTTACCAACACATATTTCGAGAAATAGATAAGCGAGATAAACTCGACTCGAAATAGCAAATGTGTATAATCGAAGACTATATAGCAATACGACTTTTGTCTCAAGCTAGGAGATAGAATAGATAGACTTTTGAGTGATAGATAAGTTCAAGTCTCCTTATACCTTTTTGTCGATGAAGTTCCACAAGTTCCTTGAGTAGTTCTTCGTCTTTGCATGATGAACGTCGTGGAGTCTAGAGCTCAACTACACTTACTATCCTAGTCCGAGACTTAGCTATAAGTAGACTTGAAATCAATACTTATATTTTTGGCAACTAAACTTAACAAACAAGCTTGAGATAGCAACGCTTGCGAGTTCGACCGAGCAGTGCTCTAACAATCTCCCCCTTTGTCAATTTTAGTGACAAAACTATCAATACATATGGAATACAAAATAAATAAACTTTGTAGCTTCTCATCCAAATGCTCTATCTCCTTGGTTCTTCAACATTACTCGAAATCTTCGTCACTTCCAAGTACTCTAATTATTCTAAAAATGTTTAGTTCAACATCATCGTTGTTGAAGATCCGTAGCCATAACAATGAGAAAACAATAGCTCTCAATCATTGTTATACACTGTCATAGTATTATTACACAACATCAAAGTACAATTGTATCAAAACTTTGACAACAATACTATGGTGATATGTATCACTCCCCCTTAGTCAATACTTCATCTCACATGAAAACCACTCCCCCTTATGTAATGATCCGAAAAAAATATGTATTTGTAGTGTGAACTACACATTAATTCTCCCCCCTTTTGTCAATGAAATTGGCAAAGGTACGAAAATTAGTGGGATCCTAATGAAATTTCCATAGAGATACTTCATGACCAAAATAAAAGCACATGCCAACTTTTTTAGATGCAATCATATAGTCGAAACTAAATGCATTCATCAAGGAGTTTATAAAGATACAAGATAACCCCTATAATATTCCATAGCTGCACTCCCCACAAAGATTTGGCAATTAAGCACAAGTTCAATTAAGAACTATCCCCCATAAAATGTCATTCTCGAAAGAACAACAAGAGCGACCTTACTTTCACAAGAAAATAAGGATTTCTTTGGACATTAACAAATCACATAAGAATATGAATTTGTATCCAAAAATCTCAATTAAATTAACCAAAAGAGAACCCATGATTAATTTAATTGGAAATGCTCACATAAGAAGACTTACGGAGCCGCACAATATATTACATAAAAATATGGATCAGGGAAGATCAATACTGCGGAAGAAACAAAGATTCTTTATATTCTTCATCACTATTTGCACAATGACGTATAATAGACATAATCTTTGTAAACAAAAGTTCATCCTATCTTTCATCAATATTTGCATAATGACATAATAGGCTTAACTTTTGTTTGTCAAAAATTCATTCAATCTTTTATCAATACTTGCATACCGACATATGAAAGACTTAACTTTTGACCACGTATGGGACAATTATAGTTCATGGACGCAAACACACATATCTCATAACAAGTTGCAATATATGAAACCATAAAGATTAAAACTGCAAAATCATCTTCCAAATAAACTTTAGAATTTAAATAAATAAATCTAAAAACATTGCAAGATGAAAATCGTTGGAAATAGCTATGTGTACTCACAATAATGGCTATTCCAAACCCTAGTTATCCTTCTTAAAAACACAAGAATAAATTCTCATAAGAAGTTTCCTAGACATTAAGACCTTTCAAAAATTCTTTATCGTCTCTGAACTCCTTGTCGTCAACAACCATTGGGACATAAGGTTCATGAAGAAAGGAGTTGATATCAACAAACATTCTTGACTGATGCCGAACCAGGGACTTCTGAATTTCAAGGGTCTTAAACACAAAAGCCTTTATTTGTTGCACTTCCCTTCTTAATTCCTTCAATTCTTCAAGAACACCAGAAAATTTCTGAAGATTTGAAGAGGCAGCTCTTGGTTTTCTCTCATTCCTCCTTTTTCTTTTCAGGTTTGGGTAAACAGGAGGAATGTTTTTTTCCTTCATGATTGATGGCTTAACAATCATTGTAATGACCCGTCCCTCCACCGATACTATCCCCACTTAGCAACTGCGGTTATCCGGCATTGTGGGGTTTTCAACGGGCATCGCTGCGGTAATCCGGCAGTAACTTCCCGGGAGGTCACCCATCCCTGGATTGCTCCCGCCCGAGCACGCTTAACTGCAGAGTTTTCTGCCAACTCTGGAGCCAATTGCGCTGAAAAGGCCTCGGTGTAATGTATACGTTCCTTGCCTCTTGTGAGACCAGTAACTAGCTCAACGGCCTAGCATACTCTCTCATCCGACCACAAGCGATTTTTCCCTAGTTGTATCCCAACTAACACCGATATTGTTCCCACTTATCCACTGCGGTTATCCAGTAGTATGGGATTTTTAACGGAACTACTGCGGTCATCCAGCAGCAGCTTCCCGAGAGGTCACCCATCATGTGACTACTCTCGGCCGAGCACGCTTAACTGAGAAGTTTTTCCCACAACTCAGTCAAGTGAACCCATCAGGCCTTGGTGTTAGTAAAGGAAAAATCATTACTTTTATTCCATTCGGCCAACTACTGCCGAATATCGGGGTGTTACAATCATATTAACATCTTTCCCATCAGAAGTTATGATGCTTGGAGTCTCCATAGTAATATGGTTTTGTGAGAGGAATTTCTCAGAACAAGCTCTACAAGCAAAACTTATGACAAAAGAGTTTCTTAGAGAAAAGGAAAAAGGAATGTAGGGTCACGGAACCTTTATACACTTAAAGGATTCACGTACGCACAACTCTTACCCTAAAAAAGGCAGAATTGTCAATTTTAACCCTCTTTTATTGATTAAACAGGGAAGACTTTTCCAATATCAATTAGATATGAAAAGCGGCATGAATTCCATACTTTACAATGCTCATAGAGCAAAAACATGAAAACAAAAATAAAATCAAAACAAACTAGAAGAATTTTCTTTTTCTAAAGCCTGAGGTGTGCTAAATCTTGTCTCTTTTGATCAGGCACATGAGACAAGATGCACAAACCAACACAATTTAAGTTGTGCTGGGGTGAACAATGATCTTTCCACCATATCCTTTTCGAATGGAATTCATAGAGCCCTGTTTCTCATAGCGTTTAGACCATAAATCTCTTTCTAATGATCTAGTCTTTTTTTTTGGAAACTAACTTATTTGAAGAAGAGATGCGTTTACATACCTCTGATGATTCTTGCACAAGTTTTAGCTTGTTTGCTAATCGATTCACTCTTCGTTGAAGTTTGTTGACATATCTCATTTTGTGTTTGAACTTGAAACACTTTGATAACTCATGACCTCTTAGAGAACAATAAGGACATGTCAACCTGGAAGAAGATTCAGACGCCCGAGATGTGTATGCGGATAGACACATAATGGAACCTGAAAATCAGAAAAAGAGTTTCCAATAGAAACAGGTATATCAATTTTTTCTTCCAGATTGGTTGAGATTTCTTCTGAAAGAATATCAAGATTGATGTATGTATTGCTACAATTATCAAAATCAATATTTTCACACAGAAGTGCAACACTTGACTTTTCGTCTTCATTAGAATCATAATTGTCAGACATTTCATCAAGAGTTGCAGCCAGACCTTTGTTCCCAGTGTAATTTTTACGATTTGGACACTCATTTGCAAAATGGCCAAAACCTTTACAATTAAAGCACTGAGGCATATCCTCGTCATCAGTTTCATCATTATCCCTGTTTTTAGGAGGAACACGGTTATGGGGTTTAACTGATGACCTGGGTTTATCTCTGGAGAATCGTTTACTTCTCTTCAAAAGAAGGTCCCTAAACTGTCTTGTGATCAAGGAGACTGACTTGTCAAGATCTTCATCTGATGAATCAGCCTCATAAAGATCATCTTCAGAGATACAAACACTTTTACTTTTGTCAAGTAATTTAGTGTTCTTTTGTGCTTTGAAAGCAACATCCTTTCCGGATTTGGATGTATGCTCATGATAAAAGATCTTTAACTTCCCAACCAGAGTATTTCTTGAAAGAGTTGCGAGATTATTTCCTTCAACGATGACATGCTTCTTAGAATCGTATCTAGATGGCAGTAATCTGAGAATTTTCATCACAATGTCCTTTTCAGGAATAGTCTTACCCAATGCAAAAGATGCATTAACAATTTCAAACACTTTGTGATTAAACTCATCAAACGAATCTTCATCTGCCATACGAAGGTTTTCCCAATCAGAATTTAGGTTTTGAAGCCTAGCTTCTTTTTCAGAGGTATTTCCTTCAAGTACAGTTTCTAAGATATCCCAGGCTTCTTTAGACTTTGTGCACGTAGTCACAGGATAATGAAGATCTTGGGTATTGGCATGTATGTTAGCATTTAATCCGTCAGAATTTTGCTTTGCAGCAAGGATTTCTTCTGGACTATATCTACTAATATCCTTTGAAAAGATGAGGGTACCCAAATATACCTCAATCTAAAACTTTTCCACCTATAAGTCCTTTCTCCGAAAGTGATTGTCTATGGATTGAGTCGAGACAATAAAACTAATCGGTTCACACTTCGTGTGATCGTCTATGGATACGAGATCGAGACAATACAACAACAAGATAACTTGTGTGATTGACTATGGATAAAAAATTGAGACAATACAACAACGAAGTATGTTTACTTGATAATAGGTTCGGACTTAACCAAACACAATAGGATTGCTATCAAGTAAATATGAATTAACGTTTGTGTATGCCACTTCTAATTATAATAAAAAAATTATAATTGCGGAAATAGAAAAGTAAAAGACACAACAAGATTTTGTTAACGAGGAAACCGCAAATGCAGATTGTCCAGAATTGAATACTCTCAGGATTAAGCCGCTATACAAAATCAAACCAACTTCGTATAGTTCAGACCAAGCAACTAAACCTATAGTTCACCTAGTTTCGTCTGTATCCCTGCGCCTCCAACTTGCAGTAAGTCACGCACTTGGAACAATTCCTTTGGTTCGTATTCCAAATAGTAAAGGAACAACAAATCTGTTCGGTAACAACTTTTTTCAAACAATGTGATATGAGTTTGACAAAAGGATCTTCCGTTTATCCCAATAAACTCCTTTGTCAGGTTCTTAGATCTATCCAATAAACAACTACCAAAGTAATTGTCAAGATTTTGCAATCAATACTTTGAATCACAAAGAAACGTATTGATGTCGATCTACTTAACTAATAAATCAAGATTATCACAAAGATAAACCGATTATAGTTGGATCCTCAGCCGATCAAGTTTGTGCACACCAAAGATTATGAACCAAAATCAGAAATCTTCTTCGTCTTCAAATCTTCTTAGATCTTCAATAAACACCTGCACACAATCAACTTGAATCTCTTGTGATCAATCACACACAGAACGGAGTTTGTTAACAAAGGATTATCACAAGACGTCTTTAGATCTACAAACAGTCTAAAGATCTCCCGTCGAAACTTCGACCTAGTTTGAGTGAATCTTATATAAGAAGAGAAGATTCTCAAGCATAAACAAACTAGGTGCAATCAAAGTTCAACAACCGTTAGTCAATCAAATCAATCGAAAACTAATAATAAACTGCAATTATCTAGTTTCCCACCAACGGTACTAATAGAGATTCTCAATCCAAAGAAGTCTTTAAACCGAGCGGCCGTAAGAGATTTCGCCTAATTAGGTTACTTTCCTCTCCGAATAGGCAGCTCCACCAGTAACAACACAACTAGGTAGTTTTGCTGGCTCTGAGGATTAGTTTGCTCGAAATGCAAACTTCAATATTTATAGACCAAGGAAGTTTGGACACCAAGGAATTTCCAAAACCGAAAATATTCTCAAGATATGCAATATATTTCCAAATTCGGTTTTCATAATACCTTGAAATGCTCTGTCCAAATATTGACCGAAATCTCTTAGAAAATCTCCAATTAGTAAATGCACATTACTAATTTTTACTTTACTTAGATATACATTTTAATTGCTGGAAATTAAACACATATAAAACTAAAAACCTTAATTAAAAGATTCTCAATTTATTTCGATCCGGGATTCTCCTTTAGCTATTAAGGAATATCTTTACACAATAAAAGGTAAGAATTACTGCACGTGTTAAAAGTATGTCTACATCTTTACTTGGTAAATCATTTTTCATATTTACCATCTTGTACCTCTTACAAGGATCGATTCCCCTTTTGTTATTGGTTGCACCTCTTACTAGGATTGGTTCCCCAATGTCTAGAGTTGGTCATATAAATTACAATAAATCGATTATACCATCTCAGGTGATTTCTTAAGATCGGTTTCACTAATAAAAGTCATACCAATACAAAAGTCAGGCCTTGTGAATAGTTTTACCAAGATACATAAACAAGTTATAAGCGGTTATACTAAACACACATATTGGTAATCCAAAGATTTGCAATGAATAACAAACCAATAAGCCTAGCGATTTCCCTTTCGATTCACAAAAGAAGTTCATGAATTTACTTCCTTTAAACGAATGTAAAACATTATTTCCTAGGACGAAATATTAACCCATACCCATACATAATCACAATAGCATTCATACGATTATGTCGATGTCTTATATACGAAGTCCAAAAGATAGACGTTATAATTCGTATTGTAATTCCTTTTTACTATGTCTAACTAGAGTATAATCATTCATAGCTTCGCAGTTATGTTTTCAATATGCACGACTTGAAAGATACGTTAGGAATGAAACAGTTCATGTCAAATATTACTAACCTAAAGTGGAAGGATGATGTCGTCGTTGTAGCTCTTTACTTATTCACATTCTTCAAGTCTTCACGTAATACTTGTAAGTCTCATATCCTAGTAACTTTCTAGCTAACCTATACGAAGTTGACTCTAGTAAATAATCAAGCGACCCTTTAAATGATTTTTTACTCACTAAAATATGACAACCAAACTTGACATACCAATGCTTGGTGGGTTCAACCGAGCTATGCTCTAACATTCTCCCCCTTTGTCAATTTTAGTGACAAAACTCTTACATCATATGGATAAACAAATTACAAGAATGCATTACACATACGCTTGATTCCAAGTTTCAACAACAAAATAACCTATATACATTCAATCCATAAAATGCCGCTGTTGATATTATAATAACAGAGCTAATACTCCCCCTAAAGGTAAGATAGGTAGATTTTCAATCCGCACGTCTTTGTTATTCCCATCATCATATGATATGTTACTCCCCCTTAGTCTATGCTTTACTCTTTCGTTAGATATAACGTTTAAGCACCATTGTCCTTTCCCTTAGTGATACCAAATCAATATAAAATCACTTGTTTACTCCATATATTTCTCCCCCTTTTTGTCAATAAATGACAAAGGTACGAGAAAATAAAGGACAAACCGAAAGGATCTTACAAATCTCAAAAGACTTGCAAAACCTATAAGAGTTAAGCACGAGGGTTCCACACACCATTTTTGATAACCAATATCAAAACCGAAACTACAAAGTAATTTTGTTTTGATATGTTACCAAGGAAACAATTGCCCGAAGCAATTTTACCTAATAGTTTAGCAAACCAAAAAATAGACTAAGCACCTTAGTTCCTTTGCTAAACCGATTGTACAAATACAATCGCTTGTTCGATAAAACCAAAATAAAGATCAGAATTAACTCTATTTTTCTCACCAGGCTCTAGTTATTCATATCAATAACTTAGACCTTTCACTTTTAAACAAGACAAATACTAGGTTAGTTAACTAGCGTTTCTTGTTAAGGCATTCGATTAGACTTGAATAACCGAAACCTCCACTTTGATAAGTCTAACTAAGATCAGAATTAACTTAGTTTCTCTTATCCGGAATCAAATTGGACTAAACATTTCATCCCGAAAACCATTCAATTAAGCCATAAACAATTCATACAAACCAAATAAATCAACTTGCATAATTATTTACCTCAACCGGAAGCAATTGAAACAAACATAGACATTATAGTACCGCAAATGCACCGAAATTTTGTAAGCCTAAACAATTGATACCAAACAATAAAGCAAGATAACAATAGTTTTTCTTAACCGGAAACAAATGAATCACACACATATCCACAAATAATGGAATAAACATCAATTGTACCGAAATTTTGTTAAGCAAAAGCAATAAATATATGCAATAAAATCAGACTTTTCTTAAACAGGAAAACGATTAACTAACAAATTCGTTACCTCAAATTCCGCATCCTCTTCTCCCCTTAAGATATATCATTAAGCTCCAGTTCAAGATAGAACTCTCCCCTGTTGTGTTGTCATCCTCTCGCAAAACAAAAGAACAACAACAAAGAGCAACCTTTACCGGTGAAAGGTTGAAAACCGGTTTTAACTATTGGAATGTGATAGAGGTATTATTGTGTCTAATATGTCTCAATTGTATATATTGTTAGTATTCAATTTTGTATTTATTTTGTTATTTTATGTCTTTGTAGGTATTTTTAGAGAAATAAGCTCTTTCGGCGAAATTGGCTCGTAAATTGGTGTTTTACACCCCAGGATAGAGTACTAAAGGCACCCCAGAAATGCACCGGAAGCACCCCATAAATACATCGGAGGAACCCCGAAAAAGTGTTGAAAACACCCCAGAAAAAGTGTTAAAGGAACCCGTGTTTTGGATTCAGGGCACCCCTTCTTCTTAATTTGAATTTCTTGTTTTGGCGGGAAATCATATCATTCACTTGCAGAATTTCGATCAAAGATTTTATGGGGTTGGAGGTAGATTCAAGGGCTGATTTTTGATGGGTAGTTGCTATATGACCTAATAAACATTTTTGGGCTTTAGTTTCGACTGAATTTGGCTAGATAATCCAAGAGTTGAGAACAGGGCAGTCCGTGCATGGAAAAGATATTCACGGGATTTGGAGAAGTTTAAACGAGTTATGTGCAAGTTTGTTGGCTCGAGCAACACTTTGGAGCGTGGCAGAGATAAATATGGCAATTTGGCAGCTTCAGAACGCGTGGAGAAATCAAAAATATGAATTATTTCCTAAACAGGCCGTGAAGAATAATGGAGAATTATATGGAGTTATTACGTGAGATTTCGATGCTATTGGGTTATAAATAGTTTTTGGGGACTCAGAGAAGAGGTGTCGAGAGTTCGGGGAGCTGAGGAGAGCCAGAGAAGAAGAAATCCGAGTTTTACAAAACTCGGTTTCTGCTGCTGCTGCTGCTGATGAACATCAAGAACACGAAGAACAAAAGCCCATAAAGGAAAGTCGTTGAAAACTGTCGCTTAATTGCGGCAGTTCCCAACTCCTTTCCAGCGACTGTGCAACAGTGTTTACAACACTTGTCTTTTATCGTTCATTTTGTGACGATTTTTGTGCGTCGCAAAATCCTGTTCTACACCATTTTCTCTTTATTTCATCTTTGTAAACCATTTTTGAGCCTAAATAAATATTTTGAGAGCACGTTTACTATGATGAGCTAAACCCCAAAATTG
>JAJJMB010003724.1:1292064-1339545 GCA_023531105.1 Papaver atlanticum | reverse complement strand
TTCTTTTCATGACTTTTGCACTAATTTTAATTGAAATTATGATTTGAATTAATTAGTTGTCATTTGATTAGATGGGTCATGCTTAGCTTAGGTGATTTGATGTCCCATGCTTAACATTTACATCTAATATTTTGAGAATCTATCTTGGCAAAAATAAGAGTCACTTTATTTTATATTTTTATTGAGCTATAATTGTTAAAAGAATTATTATTTGAACCTTAAGAAATGAATTTGGTGGAATCCTAAGACCTAGTACCTCTCGCCCACTTTGTTAATATTTTTGTATATAATTTTTATTAAATTTAAAAACTCGAATTTTCACAAGTCTTAGAGTTCGAATCATTTTTACTACAACTTCAAAATCATATCATTTGACAAACTTTATTTCATTGTTAGGAGCTACAGTATTACTACCTTCATATCCTAAACCACGTGTGTCACCATGACTTCTCCCTGTATCCAACAAGAAAGATAAGTTGTTTGAGCTGTCATTAAGTTTTCTCAACATAGAGATTTCCTCTTTTAATGAATTATTTTCATCAAGAGTAAGAGTTTCCTCTAAACATTTTATGTTGGAAAGAAGACCTTTTTCTTTTTACTTGAAGTTCTCTCATTGAGAATTCAATTTTATTTTAGAGTCATCAAGCTCTTTTTCTAAAAGACAAATCTTTTATCGAGTTTTATCCAGATCATTTTCATAAGTTTATACATGATGACGTTCAGTATTCATCTTTTCTTCGTAGTCATAAACTTTTTGTGTGATTTCTTCTTTTAGCAATTTATGCTCTTCATAGAGATTTTCAAACTTTAAAGTTAAATCTCGATCTATTTCAAGTGTTGAAAGAAGTTCATTGGAGCACAAAAGGAATTGTTTACTTAATTCCTGTAGTTCGGAAGTTTTCACACTTGATCTTTTGTTTGAGATCTCAAGTATAGAACTCAAATATGTCTCGTTAGAAATCTCATCAATTGAGAAGTCTGAAATTGAAGAGCAATCTCCTTTTGAGCACATATCTTGTAATACGTTAACTGAGCCTTTTTTCAGTTTTCGCTCTCGCTTAACTTTACTTTGGCCCATAACTTATAGGTTGGATCGCACCAAACACAGATTGTTAGATTTTTTCGTGTTTGCCTGTTCTGATACCAATTGAAAAGACGAGGGTACCCAAATATACCTCAATCTAAAACTTTTCCACCTATAAGTCCTTTCTCCAAAAGTGATTATCTATGGACTGAGTCAAGACAATACAACTAATCGTTTCACACTTTGTGTGATCATCTATGGATACGAGATAGAGACAATACCACAACAAGATAACTTGTGTGATTGACTATGGATTCAAGTTCGATACAATACAACAACGAAGTATGTCTACTTGATAATAGGTTCGGACTTAACCAAACACAATAGGATTGCTATCAAGTAAATAGGAATTAACGTTTGTGTACTTTACTTCTAATTATAATAAAACACTTACAATTGCGGAAATAGAAAAGTAAAAGACACAACAAGATTTTGTTAACGAGGAAACCGCAAATGCAGAAAAACCCCGGGACTTTGTCAAGAATTGAATACTCTCAGGATTAAGACGCTACACAAAATCAAACCAACTTCGTATAGTTGAGACCAAGCAACTAAACCTATAGTTCACCTAGTTCCGCCTGTATCCCTGCGCCTCCAACTTGCAGTAAGTCACGCACTAGGAACAATTCCTTTGGTTCGTATTCAAAACAGTAAAGGAACAACAAATCTGTTCGGTAACAACTCTTTTCAAACAAAGTGATATGAGTTTGACAAAAGGCTCTTCCGTTTATCCCAATAAACTCCTTTGTCAGGTTCTTAGATCTATCCAATAAACAACTACCAAAGTAATTGTCAAGATTTTGCAATCAATACTTTGAATCACAAAGAAATGTATTGATACCGATTTACTCAACTAATCAATCAAGATTATCACAAAGATAAACCGATTATAGTTGGATCCTCTGCCGATCAAGTTTTGTGCACACCAAAGATTATGAACCCAAATAAAAAATCTTCTTCATCTTATAATCTTATTAGATTTTCAATAAACACCTGCACACAATCAACTTGAATCTCTTGTGATCAATCACACACAGAACGGAGTCTGTTAACAATGGATTATCACAAGACGTCTTTAGATCTACAAACAGTCTAAATATCTCCCATCGAAACTTCGATCTAGTTTGGGTGAATCTTATATCAGAAGAGAAGATTCTAAAGCATAAACAAACTAGGTGAAATCAAAGTTCAACAACCGTTAGTCAATCAAATCAATCGAAAACTAATAATAAACTGCAATTATCTAGTTTCCCACCAACGGTACTAATAGAGCTTCTCAATCCCAGAGAAGTCTTTAAACCGAGCGGCCGTAAGAGATTTCACCTAATTAGGTTACTTTCCTCTCCGAATAGGCGGCTCCACCAGTAACAACACAACTAGGTAGTTTTGCTGGCTCTGAGGATTAGTTTTCTCGAAATGCAAACTTCAATATTTATAGACCAATGAAGTTTGGACACCAAGGAATTTCCAAAACCGAAAATATTCTCAAGATATGCAATATATTTCCAAATTATGTTTTCATAATTCCTGGAAATGCTCTTTCCAAATATTGACCGAAATCTCTTAGAAAATCTCCAACTAGTAAATGCACATTACTAATTTCTTACTTTCTTTGGATATGCATTTTAATTACTGGAAATTAAAAGCATATAAAACTAAAAACCTTAATTAAAAGATTCTCAATTTATTTCGATCCAGGATTCTCCTTTAGCTATTAAGGAATATCTTTGAATAATAAAAGGTAAGAATTACTGCACGTGTTCAAAGTATGTAGACATCTTTACTTGGTAAATCCTTTTTCATATTTACCATCTTGGAACCGATTTGCCACTCTTCCAAACAAGTTTAGAATTGGGTCATCTGACTTCCAAGAACTATGTGATTGATTATCCTATCAAATCACCAATCATGGGTTTCACGGTTCTACCAAAACAATTTTCGGTTCCACCTCCATGTGGGAACTAGAATTAGTCGCGCTAGTTACCAAAACTTGGTTGACTAGGTACTAGGATCGGTTCCCACATATATATGGTATCTAACTTGTATTTGTTGCACATGTTCGTAGGATCGGTTCCCCAATAACTAAAAACTTGTTGAACCTCTTACAAGGATCGATTCCCCTTTTGTGATCGGTTGCACCTCTTACTAGGATCGGTTCCCCAATGTCTAGAGTTGGTCATACCAATTATGATAAATCGATCATACCATCTCAGGTGATTACTTAAGATCGGTTTCACTAATAAAAGTCATACCAATACAAAAGTCAGGCCTTGTGAATAGTTTTACCAAGATACATAAACAAGTTATGAGCGGTTATACTAAACACACATATTGGTAATCCAAAGATTTGCAATGAATAACAAATACCAATAAGCCTAGCGATTTCCCTTTCGATTCACAAAAAAAGTTCATGAATTTACTTCCTTTAAACGAATGTAAAACATTGTTTCCTAGGATGAAATATTCACCCATACCCATACATAATCACAATAGCATTCATACGATTATGTCGATGTCTTATATACGAAGTTCAAAAGATAGACGTTATAATTCGTATTGTAATTCCTTAATACTATGTCTCACTAGAGTATAATCATTTACAGCTTCGCAGTTATGTTTTCAATATGCACGACTTGAAAGATACGTTGGAATGAAACAGTTTAAGTCAAATATTACTAACCTCAAGTGGAAGGATGATGTCGTCGTTGTAGCTCTTTACTTCTTCACATTCTTCAAGTTTTCATGTAATACTTGTAAGTCTCATATCCTAGTAACTTTCTAGCTAACCTATACGAAGTTGACTTTAGTAAATAATCAAGCGACTCTTTAAATGAGTTTTTATTCACTAAAATATGACAACCAAACTTGACATACCAACGCTTGGTGGGTTCAACCGAGCTATGCTGTAACAATCTCCCCCTTTGTCAATTTTAGTGACAAAACTCTTACATCATATGGATAAACAAATTACAAGAATTCATTACACATAGGCTTGATTCCAAGTTTTAACAACAAAATAACCTATATACATTCAATCCATAAAACGCCGATGTTGACATTATAATAACAAAGCTAATACCCACCCCCCTCCCCCCCCCCCTAAAGGTAAGATATGTAGATTTTCAATCCGCACGTCTTTGTTATTCCTATCATCATATGATATATTACTCCCCCTTAGTCTATGCTTTACTCTTTCGTTAGATATAACGTTTAAGCACCATTGTCCTTTCCCTTAGTGATACCAAATCAATATCAAATCACTTGTTTACTCCATATATTTCTCCCCCCTTTTGTCACAAAATGACAAAGGTACAAGCAAATAAAGGAAAAACCGAAAGGATCTTACAAATCTCAAAAGACTTGCAAAACCTATAAGAGTTAAGCACGAGGGTTCCACACACCATTTTTTATAACCAATATCAAAACCGAAACTACAAAGTAATTTTGTTTTGATATGTTACCAAGGAAACAATCGCCCGAAGAAATTTTCCCTAATAGTTTAGCAAACCAAAAAATAGACTAAGCACCTTAGTTCCTTTGCTAAACCGATTGTACAAATACAATCGCTTGTTCGATAAAACCAAAATAAAGATCAGAATTAACTCTATTTTTCTCATCAGGATCTTGTTATTCACATCAATAACTTAGACCTTTCACTTTTAAACAAGACAAATACTAGGTTAGTTAACTAGCGTTTCTTGTTAAGGCATTCGATTAGACTTGAATAACCGAAACCTCCACTTTGATAAGTCTAACTAAGATCAGAATTAACTTAGTTTCTCTTATCCAGAATCAAATTGGACTAAACAATTCATCCCAAAAACCTTTCTGTTAAGCCATAAACAATTCATACAAACCAAATAAATCAACTTGCATAATTATTTACCTCAACCGGAAGCAATTGAAACAAACATAGACATTATAGTACCACAATTGCACCGAAATTTTGTAAGCCTAAACAATTGATACCAAACAATAAAGAAAGATAACAATAATTTTTCTTAACCGGAAACAAATGAATCACACACACATCCATACACAAAAAAGGGAATAAACATCAATTGTACCGAAATTTTGTTAAGCAAAAGCAATAAATATATGCAATAAAATCAGGCTTTTCTTAAACAGGAAAACGATTAACTAACAATTTCGTTACCTCAAATTCCGCATCCTCTTCTCCCCTTAAGATATATCATTAAGCGCCAGTTCAAGATAAAACTCTCCCCCGTTGTGTTGTCATCCTCTCGCAAAACAAAAGAACAACAACAAAGAGCAACCTTTACCGGAGAAAGGTTGAAAACCGGTTTTAACTATTGCAATGCAAAAGTTGAAACCCAGAAACACAGATGCTTTTATGCTAAACCAAAAACGATTCAACATATTGTGACTTTTTCACATATTGTTTCAAACAGAACCCCTCATGATCCTTTGATAAAGCCTACCAACATGGGCTAGAACTTAATCCCGCTAAATCAAAAAGTCACCCAAACCATAAGGGGTCACACAATATGAGATTGAATATTGAGGTTATAAAAACCGAAATCAAACATCCCATAAACATACATAGCAATAAAGTAAAGCATTCAAGCACATGCTATGTAATCGAAAACTATCACAGGAAAAATTATAAAATAATAATTTTATTCACAAATAAGATAGTTTTATTCATAATAGACCTTATACAAATTATTGAAAGAAACAAAAAACTGATGTCTATTTTCTTTCTTTTGAACAAGGGATTAACCTTATTCATCTTTATTATCCTAAGTTTCCATGATTTCATCAAAGTTTTCTTCGAACAGTTCCAGATTGGTAGAGTGAAAGCTAATCATCCGAAGATCATGAAAATCTCTATAAGATGCCTAGCAAAATTTCCTTCCGAGCAACTGAGGATAATTCCTTCAGAAGTTCCTTTCTTCCTATCATTTCAAGAACTCCTTCACAAATACTTGTAGCCTTTACTTCTGTAGGTGAGGGCATAATCTGATATGAGCACAAATCAGAACAGATTTCAAATCTTCCTTTATTAGAGGAATCCAAAACACTTTCCACTTCCTGGATACAGTATTCTCCCACAAATTCACTGTATGATCTCTTATTCTCAGTGAAAAGAATTATGTGAATTTTTCTAGTTAATAGATCATGAAATCTACAGGAGTATATCAAATCAGATATAGCATTCTTTAGGTCTTTCATTATTGAAAACCATGAAAGATTCGAATACAAGTTAAGTTCTTATAAGAAATTTTTGAACCTCTTATAAAAAGAAACTTTTTATTTAAAAAATTTGAAGATTTTTAGAAAATCTTACTTTAAGAGGAAATAACTGAAATTACCCACTTTAAACAGATTTCTATAACACACGGAGTGTTTGGGTACAGGGAAATCTGTTCTTATGAAACAGTGCATTATTTTTGACTGTTTTTCCTTTTCCATTTCTTGAGAAATGATATGTCATCATAATCAAGGAATGATTCAGAGATTGTTCCTTTTAAATGATGAGAGACAAAACTTGCCCGTTCAAAATCATTTTTCTAATGCACCTTTTTAAATGATTTTAGTGTAAACTGGGTAGACCAGGAATCAACATAATAGTCCTTTACTCTGTTTGTTAAAAGTCGAGGAACAAAGTTCATCTTTCCCAATTCCTTTGAAACAAAACGGAGAGCATTTTGCATTTTACGAATCTTGCACATTCTCTGAACATGTTTTTTACTACCACAAGAATAACAACATTTGGTATTATAAGAGTTATAACGTCGGCTGTTACCTATTTGTGCAAGATTGTTGAAGACTCCTTTGTTTTTATCTACTCTTCGTGGCTTCGATTTCTTCCTTTCTTCATGAGATTTCTTCTTCTGGTTTGAATGATCATCAATCATTTGTTTGTCCCTACTAGTTTATCCACCGCTATGTTGAGCATTTTCATTTATAGAATCCTCTGTTTGAATATACAGGGATTTGACAAACTTTATTTCATTGTTAGGAGCTACAGTATTACTACCTTCATATCCTAAACCACGTGTGTCACCATGACTTCTCCCTGTATCCAACAAGGAAGATAAGTTGTTTGAGCATTCATTAAGTTTTCTCAACATAGAGATTTCCTCTTTTAATGAATTATTTTCATCAAGAGTAGAGTTAAGAGTTTCCTCTAAACATTTTATGTTGGAAAGAAGACCTTTTTCTTTTTCCTTGAAGTTCTCTCGTTGAGAATTCAATTTTATTTTAGAGTCATCAAGCTCTTTTTCTAAAAGACAAATCTTTTCTCAAGTTTTATCCAGATCATTTTCATAAGTTTCTACATGATGACGTTCAGTATTCATCTTTTCTTCGTAGTCACAAACTTGTTGTGTGATTTCTTATTTTAGCAATTTATGCTCTTCATAGAGATTTTCAAACTTTAAAGTTAAATCTCGTTCTCCTTCAAGTGTTGAAATAAGTTCATTGGAGCACAAAAGGAATTGTTTACTTAATTCCTGTAGTTCAGAAGTTTTCACACTTGATCTTTCGTTTGAGATCTCAAGTATAGAACTCAAATATGTCTCGTTAGAGATCTCATCAATTGAGAAGTATGAAATTGAAGAGCAATCTCCTTTTGAGCATATATCTTGTAATACGTTAACTGAGCCTTTCTTCAGTTTTTGCTCTCGCTTAACTTTACTTTGACCAATAACTTATAGGTTGGATCGCACCAAACACAGATTGTTAGATCTTTTCGTATTTGCCTGCTCCGATACCAATTGAAAAGACGAGGGTACCAAAATATACCTCAATCTAAAACTTTTCCACCTATAAGTCCTTTCTCCGAAAGTGATTGTCTATGGACTGAGTCGAGATAATACAATTAATCGGTTCACACTTCGTGTGATCATCTATGGATACGAGATCGAGACAATACCACAACAAGATAACTTGTGTGATTGACTATGGATACAAGATCGACACAATACAACAACGAAGTATGTTTACTTGATAATAGGTTCGGACTTAACCAAACACAATAGGATTGCTATCAAGTAAATAGGAATTAGCGTTTGTGTATTTTACTTCTAATTATAATAAAACAATTATAATTGCGGAAATAGAAAAGTAAAAGGCACAGCAAGATTTTTTTAACGAGGAAACCGCAAATGCAGAAAACCCCCGGGACCTTGTCCATAATTGAATACTCTCAGGATTAAGCCGCTATACAAAATCAAACCAACTTCGTATAGTTGAGACCAAGCAACTAAACCTAAAGTTCACCTAGTTCCGTCTGTATCCCCGTGCCTCCAACTTGCAGTAAGTTACGCACTTGGAGCAATTCCTTTGGTTCGTATTCCAAACAGTAGAGGAACAACAAATTTGTTCGTTAACAACTCTTTTCAAACAACGTGATATGAGTTTGACAAAAGGCTCTTCCGTTTATCCCAATAAACTCCTTTGTCAGGTTCTTAGATTTATCCAATAAACAACTACCAAAGTAATTGTCAAGATTTTGCAATCAATACTTTGAATCACAAAGAAATGTATTGATGCCGATCTACTCAACTAATCAATCAAGATTATCACAAAGATAAACCGATTATAGTTGGATCCCCAGCCGATCAAGTTTTGTGCACACAAAAGATTATGAACCCAAATCAAAAATCTTATTCGTCTTCAAATCTTCTTAGATCTTCAATAAACACCTGCACACAATCAACTTGAATCTTTTGTGATCAATCACACACAGAACGGATTCTGTTTACAATGGATTATCACAAGACGTCTTTAGATCTACAAACAATCTAAAGATCTCCCGTCGAAACTTCGATCTAGTTTGAGTTAATCTTATATCAGAAGAGAAGATTCTCAAGCATAAACAAACTAGGTGCAATCAAAGTTCAACAACCGTTAGTCAATCAAATCAATCGAAAACTAATAATAAACTGCAATTATCTAGTTTCCCACCAACGGTACTAATAGTGCTTCTCAATCCCAAAGAAGTCTTTACTTGGTAAATCATTTTTCATATTTACAATCTTGGAACCGATTTGCCAAACTTCCAAACAAGTTTAGAATTGGTCCATTTGACTTCCAAGAACTATGTGATTGATTATCCTATCAAATCACCAATCATGGGTTTCACAGTTCTACCAAAACATGTTTCGGTTCTACCTCCATGTGGGTACTAGAATTAGTCACGCTAGTTACCAAAACTTGGTTGACTAGGTACTAGGATCGGTTCCCACATATATATATGGTATCTAACTTGTATTTGTTGCACATGTTCATAGGATTGGTTCTTCAATAACTAAAAACTTGTTGCACCTCTTACAAGGATCGATTCCCCTTTTGTGATCGGTTGCACCTCTTACTAGGATCGGTTCCCCAATGTCTAGAGTTGGTCATACCAATTACAATAAATCGATCATACCATCTCAGGTGATTACTTAAGATCGGTTTCACTAATAAAAGTCATTCCAATACAAAAGTCAGGCCTTGTGAATAGTTTTACCAAGATACATAAACAAGTTATGAGCGGTTATACTTAACACACATATTGGTAATCCAAAGATTTGCAATGAATAACAAATACCAATACGCCTAGCGATTTCCCTTTCGATTCACAAAACAAGTTCATGAATTTACTTCCTTTAAACGAATGTAAAACATTGTTTCCTAGGAAGAAATCTTCACCCATACCCATACATAATCACAATAGCATTCATACGATTATGTCGATGTCTTATATACGAAGTTCAAAAGATAGATGTTATACTTCGTATTGTAATTCCTTAATACTATGTCTAACTAGAGTATAATTATTCACAGCTTCGCAGTTATGTTTTCAATATGCACGACTTGAAAGATACGTTAGGAATGAAACAGTTTAAGTCAAATATTACTAACCTCAAGTGGAAGGATGATGTCGTCGTTGTAGCTCTTTCCTTCTTCACATTCTTCAAGTCTTCACGTAATACTTGTAAGTCTCATATCCTAGTAACTTTCTAGCTAACCTATACGAAGTTGACTCTAGTAAATAATCAAGCGACTCTTTAAATGATTTTTGATTCACTAAAATATGACAACCAAACTTGACATACCAACGCTTGGTGGTTTCAACCGAGCTATGCTCTAACATCCTTAGGTATAGATATATCGCCTTCTGTATTAACCGGAGGATCATAGCCATTAACAACACGTACCCAAGTTTGAAAATCACAAGCTTGAAGAAAAGCACGCATAGCGATTTTCCACTACAAGTAGTTTGATCCATCGAAGACTGGTGGTACGTTTATGGAGATAGAATTTCTGTCCATAGAGTCAGATCGCTACAAACACAGACCTATGAGGTCTTTAAACGTGTTTGCCAGCTTTGATACCAATTGAAAAAGCGGGGGTCTAGCAACCTAACCCAATATTTCGCTTAGAAATCTGTATGGACTAACTCCAATATACTTACAAGAGAATCAATTAGACAGTTAGACTCAATCTTATAAAAAGTATATCAAAGAGTTATATCTCTATCTCTCAATTCAATCCGCAATCAAACAAATAATAATTTGCGAGCCCGATTGAATATAAGAGAGATAACTTGAACGGTACCAAAGACCAATGTTCAAGGATCAATCAATTTCAATCAACAACCAAAGGTTGGATTTACCAATTGATCGATTCAACGCACAACCTGTGATATTTCAATTATATAACAAAATATAATGCGGAAAAGAAATAACACAAACACCAGAAGTCTTGTTAATGAGGAAACCGCAAATGCAGAAAACCCCCGGGACCTAGTCCAGATTGAACACCACACTGTATTAAGCCGCTACAGACACTAGCCTACTACAAACTAACTTCGGTATGGACTGTAGTTGAACCCCAATCAATCTCACACTGATTCAAGGTACAGTTACGCTCCTTACGTCTCTGATCTCAGCAGGATACTACACACTTGATTCTTTTAGCTGATCTCACCCACAACTAAGAGTTGCTACGACACAAAGTCGAAGACTTGATAAACAAATCTGTATCACACAGAAAAGTATATAAGAATAGATAAATATGTCTCCCACAGAAATATCTACGGTTTTTGTTCCGTCTTTTGATAAATCAAGGTGAACAGGAACCAATTGATATACCGGACTTATATTCCCGAAGAACAACCTAGAAATATCAATCACCTCACAATAATCTTAATCGACTAGCGAAACAAGATATTGTGGAATCACAAACGATGAAACGAAGATGTTTGTGACTACTTTTCTATCTTGCCTATCGGAGATATAAATCTCAAGCCAATCTTACGATTGTACTCAATCACGATAGAAACAGCAAGATCAGATCACACAACTACAGAGAAAATAGTTGGGTCTGGCTTCACAATCCCAATGAAGTCTTTAAGTCGTTAACCTATAGGGTTTCGTGAAAAACCTAAGGTTAAAGGAGAATCGACTCTAGCTTATACAACTAGTATCACACAGTATGTGTGGGGATTAGGTTTCCCAGTTGCTAGAGTTCTCCTTTATATAGTCTCCAAATCAGGTTTGCAATCTACGTTAACTTGGTAACAAAGCATTCAATATTCACCGTTAGATGAAAACCTGATTAGATTCAATCTAATATCTTTCAACCGTTATATCGAACTTAACTTGTTATACACAAATGAAATGTAACTTCATTTAGGTTTGATTAACCGTACCTAAATGTGTACACTTAGTTGGTTCAACAATAGTTAACCAATGGTTAGCCATATGAGCACTTTCATATCAACCTTATTCATCTTCACCATAACTAGTTCAAATGACTCAAATGAACTAGTTAGAGAGTTGTTAAATTGCTTAGATATTATAAAAGTATACAAGACACAATCGAAGCAAAATCGGTTTTGATTCACTCGAATCAATTCATGAAAATTATAGCCACGGTTTGCAAAGATTGCATTCCTTAATATATAAATGTTTTAGTTCATGAACAAACCGATTTTAGAAAGTAACCTACTTAAGTATGCATACGGGTACGCGTACTTAAGTAACCGGATTGAGTTTGTTTTTCACTTTCAAACTCCAACAGAAATTCACGGACGTGAACTTTCTTCCATTATGCGTACGGGTATGCATACTTACTCGGATTTCCAACAACCGCCAGTACACGTACGGGTACGCATACTTTGGGTTCTCGGTTTTGGACTAAATGTGAGAACACACCATATTTATATCCAAAGATGGTTACATGTTCTAAACTCCCATTTCAATCATTGAAACTTTCTTAGAGGATGTTATATAGTTGTTATTCACAAACTATTTTTCATCAAAGAGATTTTCAAGTTATTGAAATAATCAACATGACTTTCATCACGAGTAAAGATGAACTTAGCCAAAGCAAAAGCTTACAAACACATATTTCGATAAATAGATAAGCGAGATAAACTCGGCTCGAAATAGCAAATGTGTATAATCGAAGTCTATATAACAATACGACTTTTGTCTCAAGATAGGAGATAGAATAGATAGACTTTTGAGTGATAGATAAGTTCAATTCTCCACATACCTTTTTGTCGATGAAGTTCCACAAGTTCCTTGAGTAGTTCTTCGTATTTTCATGATGAACGCCGTGGAGTCTAGAGATCAACTACACTTATTATCCTAATCCGAGACTTAGCTATAAGTAGACTAGAAATCAAGGCTTATAGTTTTGACAACTAAAATTGACAAACAAGCTTGAGATAGCAACGCTTGCGAGTTCGACCAAGCAGTGCTCTAACAGATCTAACTATCAATATTCGGTAATTTACCGAATGAGCAATACTTGCTCAGATGCTAAAATATTGATTCAACTATCAATATTCAACAAGTTATCATACAAGCAATATTTACTCAGACTATCAACATCATTCATTCGAGAACTATACGTCCTAGCAGACGCTCGATCCACGAATCATAGAGCATTCGACTATCATACTCCAATGAACAATACTTAGACCCATCGTCTCATTAAGTCAACGACTGACTAATCAAATACACGTCTGCTTTGCAGACTCCACGTTCGTGAGAGATCAATCACGTCACATGGGGGATATTAACTAGGGTTTTGGTCTGGCGGCCTACAGTACGTGTGTTCATCCACGATGAGAAATGTGAGCAAGTCGTGCAAGAAGTTGAGGGAGTTAGCAAAGTAGTGGGTGGACAATCAACCAACCCTTTCACGTACGAGGAACTGGTGCAACCACGATTTCCCACTTTCCCACTCTTTCACTCGAACAACTGTCACACTTACAGGAGATCAATGTGTTTACACTCTCACAATATAAATAAGTCTATGAATCCATGATTGAACAACAGACAGAAAAATAGAACAAACAAGACAACATTCGTAAGAATTCTATCGAGCAATCACTCTCAAGAATTCAGTCAATCATTCAGAACTTATTCGAACCCAGTAGTTCATAGAAAACTTAAACACATTAACAATCCTTGATCATCATTGATCTCACACACTTCTCAGCTTCCCTCCTACAGATCAACCCTCTTCCCTCTTTGTGACCGAATTGACTCTGGAACGGCCATTGTCTTGGTTTAGGCCAGAGTCCTATAGATTGATCTCCCGAACTCAAAGCACTCCCATGCAGTGCATCTGTTTGAGGTTTGGCAGTTCGCTCGGTTGAGGAGCCTCCATCACACGGTCGTCTCTAGAAAACCAGTGAATCGTTTTTACCCATCTACAGATTGGTGACCATAGTGGGAGATTAATCTCTTGGTTGCAATCTCAAATTCTCACAAAATGGTTGATCTTAGGTCAGGTTTAGTCACAAATCCTAACCCAAACAACGCTAGCACTAGCATCAATGGTGGTACTCATGAAACTACTCATTTTTCCAACAACAGCACTGGAGATACCACTCCTCCGCAAACCAACATCGGAGACAATCCTCTATTCGGCAGGTCTCCTGAAGAAATCAGAAGAAATCCACCTACCATAGGTGATCTCATGAAGGTGCAAGAAACTCTTGCCAAAAATCAGATTGACATGGCTAACACTCAGAAGGAGTTATGCAATTATATCAAAATTCTCACTGACAAGATGTCAGAGAAAACTCAGGATAAGGGAAAAGCCAAAGAAACGTCTTTAGCTGCTGATCCTGAAGTCACTCCAATCCATGTAGTAGATGATGATGAGTTCCACAAGGCTGCAGACAACCCACTAACGAAGGAACCTACAGGCTTCATCACTCTTGAGGACCTGGAACACTTCATGGAGGACCGAGGAAAAGACAAAACACCATTTGTTCACCGTCATCAACCTCCATATCCTACTGCTACGCAAAGAATTCCTTTCCCGAAGGGCTACACCTCTCCAACGTTTACGCTATACAACGGAACGGGGAATGCTCGAGAACATGTATCTCGATTCCTAGAGGCACTAGGTGAGCACGAACACAACCATGTCGTCCGTCTGAAGGAATTCTCGAAATCTCTGACAGGCCGAGCATACACATGGTACAACAACATTGCACCTGGGAGTATCGCTAGTTGGGGAGAAATGGTTAATGCCTTCTACAGGAAATACTTCTTAGTCTCAGAGACAATTACTCTCTCTGACTTAGGAAAAATGGCTCAGAAGAACAATGAACATTCGAACGACTATGTGAAGAGGTTCAGAGTCCAAGCTTTGGATTGTCATGACCCTAATGTCACTGAACAACAACTGGTGGACTTGTGCATCAACGGAATGATCCCAGTTTATAGAGATTTATTGGAGAATCTGCGATTCCAGACTTCTCAGAACTTCATGAAGCAGCCAAGCGATCAACAACTACTGCTCCAACCTTACTGGAAAGAACAAAAACTGCAAAAGTCGAGGAACCACGAGAAACTCGAGGCAGTGCCAGGCGCCTGATCAACAAGCAGTACAATCTCCAACCTTCCATGAATGTTACTTAAGGAAGCAAGAGGAAAGCCGAAGCACAACAGCATAAGAATGCTCCAACGTACCATCCTACAAAAACACCAAGGAAGGACAATAAGGCCCGAAACACAAGAGCACCAGATGACCAAGAAGAACCAGATTTTCCTTTTCCCATTGAAGAGGTGATCGAGTTATTAGAAGTCTGGATTCAAGACGGTGCGATCAAACTACTTCCCGTCAGGAGAGAGCCGACATAGGAAGAAATGGAGAATCCGCACTACTGCCGATTTTATAGGTATGTCAGTCATCCAACAAGTGATTGCAGAACTTTAAAACGCATATTCAAAGAAAAGGCCGATTCAGGAGAACTGGGGACTGAAGGAATACACAAGAATCCTCTCCCAATCAGAACCTTCACACTCTCTGAACAACCAGTCAAAGAAGCAGTTCAGTCATTGATCGAGCACATCTGCGAATTGCTTTATCTATCAAAGGCTCAAAGGATGGACATGTCTGCGTATTTAAACCATATAGTATCCGGGAAACGACTATCCATTCCAGAAATGCTCCCTGAGCCTCCAGTCACTGACAAATAGATGTATGACTGGGGACTGCTCACCACAGTCAATCTCAAAGGAAATGAATTTAATCGAATGTTGGTCGATGTTGGAAATGCTGTCAATATCATCCCTTTGAAAACTCTCAGAGCTGCAGGCATCACTCGACAAGAAGACACTCATGCTCCTGTTTCAGTCAGAGATCATGAAGGAGTCTCCAGAGATGCGTATGGTTACATCATTCTCAAGATGAAAACTGGTTCAACCTGGGCAGAAACCAAATTTCACATAATTAGGGAGGACCCAGGATATGATATGATCCTTGGACGAACATGGATTCATGCTGAAAAAGTAACTCCAACATCTTCAATCGCACATTTCTCTGTTGAAGAAAGCTCAGATTCAGAAGAAATAGAGGATACTCCATCATTCGAGCATATGGAGGAAGTCAAATCCTTGATGGAACTGACACAAAAACCTGAAGAAAATGCGCATGCTTTCATCAAAAGGTTCCGCACTTAGGCAAGTCTTATTTCCCCTCATGCGTCCATATTATCAACTTTCAAACATGCTACCCTGGTCCGGGGACTCAATCTTGCTAATAACCTAGCACTCACCAAACGCTATGAGTTGTTAGTCTCACCTCAACAATATTTTACTAAATGGTTGAATGTGGAGCCTCTTCAAGTTGAGCATCTCATCGAAAATTTTATTGCTGAGATGATTAACAAGTATGATAAAGAATACCTCGGATATCCTCCTGTAACTTTGCATGAGTGTCCATATGTGCCACAAAGTCAAAAAGCTTCGACCGCACGAGCATGGAACCCCATCATCAGAGGAATGCCGAATCAGCAGAAGATCTTCAGGCAACGAACGATCAAGCCTAACAAATTTCATGAAGGGGATTTAGTTCTTAAAGCAACTAAACGCAATCTCCATTCTGCAAGAAACTCTAACTAGGAAGGGCCTTTTATGGTCGCTAAAGTCCGTGGTTGGTGGATACTACAAACTGATCAACATGGATGGAAAGACCAGCGTGCCAGTGATACATGAGAATTGGCTCAAATCCATTGACGCCTGAGGCATTCAGCGTCTTGGGGTGTTATTTTCTCAAGGCACGAACAAATGCTCGAGACGCCCAATGCATTTTAGGATTTTCTTTCACCTGTATTTTCAATTCCTCCAAAACCTTTGCAATACTTGCATCCAGTATTTGAATTCAGTAATTTATCAAAGTTCTTTTATTCAAAGAAAAATCTCTATCAAATCCAAAAGAAAATCCTCAATCACTCACTTATCCAAAACCAATCAAAAATAAAAACCAAAGTAAAACCTCACATCTCTCAGAAGTTCAAGGTTCAATAGATTATGGAAAGGAAACTAAAGGAAATCAGCAAAGAAAGATTTTTGCTCCTCTGCAATCTTCAGGTCTCGCAAGGCTGCTTTCTCCCGCTCCAACTCTTCCATCAACTGGGCGACTTTAGCCTCCTTCTTCATCACATTATCACTTGTCAGAGGTACATTCTTCTCGACTGCTTCCTTTATGGCTTCAATTCTCTCACGAAGCCATCCCACATTGAAACCCAGTTCCTCAGAATTCTTCAGGTTGTACTCCCAATCAAAGAGTACATCTGGAGTGACGGTACTTATAGCTCTGGTTCGTATATCGTCTATGACGCGCAAGATGGTTACCACTTGCATTGTCAAGAAGTAACTTCATTTGGAATCTTTGCTAGCAACAATGTGACCATACCTCTTCAATTGCTCCTCATACATGCCGGCATACACAGTAGGAATGCTAAATCCACCAACTAATTCATGATACGGGAGTAACTCACCAAACAGAGGCACATAAACAATCCATGCAGTAGAATATTTATGCACAATCATGCGGGTATCTATCATTGGAGCAACTTCAGCAGTTGTGGGAACAATTTCTTCTATTATTGGAGCAATCTCTTCCATGCTGGGTCCGGTTTCTTCTACCCCTGCAGTAATGGTGATTTGAGTTTCATTCTCTTCGACAACTTCAGTAGCAACATTCTCATGGCATTGAGGTACAGAGATGGTAACATCATCAACTCGATTCGCCATATGGTTTGAATCATCATTGGCTCCATTATTCTCTATTTCGACATTTGGCACCTAACATGAAGATTACGCTGGATTAGGATGCTCCAAGCATGAAAATCAAAAGGCAATCATAAAATCCAGCATGTAAGTGAACTAACACTATCTAATTTCTTTAATATGCATTCAAGACATGAGAAAATAGCGTGAAAGTCATAAAACACGTTTTGCAACAAGCTCGTCTTTGGGGATTTTACACTGCCCTGTATAAGACGACGAACTGGGAGAAATTGGTGAAGAACCCAAGGTTGAGTCGTATACCATTCTCTTCGTATGGATGTTCTTCACAACATATCAAAAATTTCATAACAATTGGATAAACGAGCAAAGAAATGTGTCCAAAATATTGGACTACATGCCAGCTGAAAATTTTCTGGAAGTCTCCTGGAATTTTACTGTTTCGCCTATTTCGGCCCCTAAACATGCTCAAAACTCAAAAGCTTGGAAATTTCCTGGGCATGAAAAAACATGGGTAGATCGTGAAAATCCGACATTGGATGAAGATTCTACAACGTTTTTACTGAAAGACTGAAGTCTGGATTTTTCTGGTGACGTATTTCGGCAAAATTTCTCATTCGTTCATGTGGGTTCTCATTTATTCATCTCCAAATCATCAATTTCATACTTCTATGAAGAAAGTACAGGGGAATACTTACTTGAGGGGTCTCCAAGCCATTCGGAGGATCAATATTGCCGGAATCACCATTAGTAGCATTATTTCCTTCATTCGCCCCTGGGTTTTGAGAATTCTCCGTCTCACCATTTTCTAAGGAAGAATGAGCATTGTAAATACTTTGTTCATCCACGAAATCTCGTCCTGGATACATCAGCAACAATTATTAATATTTCATTCAAGGAGTGCTATGAACGATTATACGAAGAGGTACTTACCTCAACTTCTTCTTCAATGCTCGATTCAGAGACTGTCTGTTCAGCAGCAGTGAATTGAAGACCATCAAGGATCGATAGGTCAAAGTTCTGAGACGAAGTAACAAACATTGGTTTTATGATCCTAATTGCACGGACAAGAAAAATTCATGGTATAGGGAACGCTAACAACTCACCAAAGAAACAGCCGGGGACTTTACAGTGTTCGGTATCATTCTATAATCCTTACTTATGGATTCTCCGCCCCGAAGACTTACTGCTATTTCTGAGTAATCCACATCGATCTGAGGTCTCACAGCACGATCGTCCTATGGATATTTCAATCTCGGCGGAGCGGAGACCATCTCAACAGTAGGAGGTTCTTTTGAGGGAGTCCGAGCATCTATTACAAAGTCATGAAGGCATTCAAGTTGTTGGGTCCAGAAACCGATATAACCCAGAGTTTCATACGTGGCTTTGGTTAGAGCAAGGAAACATATATTCATGACCATTCAGGTACGTGTAATCCAAATGAACCTAAAGTTGTTCAACTGATGGTTTATTCCTTCGAAAAATTGGTCAAAGCCCATCTGGCGTGCTGCTCTGTCAATGTTATACTCTTCCACGAAGAACTCTCCATGTATTACTCATACTAAGTAACCAGGAGTACAACTCAGTATGAAGGATCTCTCACCATCACTCAGAGGTCCCAGAAGTACCATTTCTTGAAGTTGTATCCGTAGAGATGTCATCTCTGGAAACATCATCTCTGGAAGTGTCATCATGGGAGTCAGTCATTCTTGCAAAGTGGCTGTGACAGATGCATAACATTTCTACTTCAGCACATCGTTCATACAAAGCGCAGGGTTCAACAAAACAATGATTCATGGAATAAAGATGCTCACAACAGCGTCTACAAAAATGGTAACTTTCAACTCTTACCTATTTATGATTTCACTAACAGTAGTGATTGTGATACAAGAGTTAATACTTCAAAATTTGCTCGTCTCCCCGAACCTGCAAACACGAGCAAAAAATTTATTCAAAAACCAAAACTTGATTTTTCATTGCGTGAACATTCACTACAATTATGAAAACTCACATACATACATTATTTCACCATGAATAATTGTTTACTTTCAGCAGTTGTTCTAAATCAAAACATTGATTTTACAAAAATATATTTTAACGTGAAACTCACATGAATTTGAAAAAATATATATATATATTTGCTCCCTCACGTGAGCATACGTCTTTGAAATAGGAGTATATTTTCAAAAATTCATGAAAGCTCATAGACAAAAAAATTATTACTAATAGACGCACGTCTATTCAAAAAAAAAACTTTTCTCTCGTACGAGCATCCACCTTTGAAACGAGAGTTTATTCCCTTTTGTGAAATCTCACATATTTAAAAAATAATAATTTTGCTTCCGTGAAAGCGCATAGACAAAAATTTTATCATTAGACTCGAGTCTATTTTGTTTGTTTCTTAAACTAACTAACGAACAAACGTCTGTTCCTAAAACAAGGATTTCTTTTTTGGGCTGGGCCCGTAAACGCTAAACCGACCAAAACTGGATGTCTGACCGTCCAAATCAGTAGTGCCTCATCTCTCCTTACTCATGAGATGACACTCTATCACACTGACAGAGTCCTTACCTGGGCATTTGCTCGTACATGACATCATTAGAGCAAATCAGGGATTCTTAAAATGCCTTTGTACCACTATGTTCGACTGCTTATCTCGTCCACTGAAAAATCACCATTGAATGCTTACTTTGGAACATGACTGTCCTCCACTAAGCAGCGGACTTAATGTTGATGGTGGATTTTCAACAAGGGCTAAAATCGTAAAATCATGATATTGCATGTTTCTGACCTGGCTTCAGGAACGCATGTGACGATTCATATTTTATGATCCGTGAACCGTTTCACAATCCCTAACTGAGTGAGCATTCCTCTCAGAGCCATGATGAATATATTTCTCGAAAGGCCTCCCAGCTGAGCTTTCGATGCTGCACACATTTCATCGTGACCTCTACGTAGAATCAAATGATTGGGCGGCTCTCTAGACATAATTGTTTGTTAGAGGGCTTAACGCCTTCAGGACGTCAACGCTGCTCGTTTTTCCCTGACTACGTAGAGAGACCCACCTCTATATATAATCTCGAGGATTAGGCGGTTCTCTACACATAATTGTTTGTTAGAGAGCTTAACGCCTTCAGGACGTCACTTCCCTAACTATGTAGAGAGACCGTGTATAGATTCAGGCGGTTCTCTAGACATAATTGTTTGTTAGAGGGCTTAACGCCTTTAGGACGTCAACGCTGCACGTTGTTCCCTGACTATACACCCTTCAGAACGGGTATGATGCTTCAACTATCTCATATCTCGATTCTGTAATAGATTAATTCTAGCGTGACATTCACCGACTGAATTCCTAGAAAGTAATCTATTTTATCTCATTACTCCGTTCCATGGATGATCCCCGGCTGATTCCATGGATTAGCAATAGATAACCATTTTATCTCATTACTCCGTTCCCTGAATCCCCCGGCTGGATTCCATGGATTAGTAATAGATACTCAACTTATTTTATTACTTCGTTTCATGAATCATTCCCAGCTGAATTTCATGAATTATTAATAAATATTCAACAACCGGGCGTCTGAGCCATCACCGAGTAAGTCCCGAGAAAAATGGGGCGAGTGTACTTGACAATAAGGCAAGAACGAGCATCCAAACGCACGAACGAGCATTCAAAAATATGGACGAACGAGCAACTGATAGAGGAAATAATATTAAATAAAATAAGCAAAAGGTATGGGACCGGACCCACCGGCCGGCCGACCGACCGACCATGCCACCTTGGACGGTCCCCTCTCCCGTTATTTTATTATACTTTAATTTATTTTCCCTCATCTCATGGAGATTCCCTCACTTGAGCAAACTCCCTCACTTGAGAAAACTCCCTCGTTTGAGCAAAACTCTTAGTTTCTCCATACTTTTATCAAAGAAAAATAGGGAAAGGTGTCGCGGGATCGAGCCACCTAGCCGACCGGCCATGCCCTAGACGTGGCCGGTCCCACACCTCACAATCCCTTATTTTCTCATATTATTACTTCCATCATCTCATGGAACTCCATCGTTTGAGCGAAAACCCTAGTTTTTCAATATTTTCTCAAATATTGCTCAAACCCTGAAAAAGCCAAAAATCCAAATGGTCACTTGACTTACTAGGCTACTCACGTCAAATATTAAAATATTATTATTTTAATATTCTAAAAATATCGGTCGCACGAGCGAAGTTCTGCTCGCTCATTCGAGCAAAACTGAGAGTTTCAGTCAAGATCAAACTCTTCTGAAAATCCAAAATATTGCTCAAACGCGCGCCAAAAAATACCAAAACTCTCAGGACTGAGACACGGACACTGTGGTGAAATGGGCATGCTGCCTTGACCGACCAAGGTAGGCCCTAAGGCTTGCAAGGATCCGGTCCCACACATCTTCATAATTTTGACCTAATTTGCTATCAATCGTTCGTATTGGGTCCAAATTCTCTCTAACTAACTTGGGATTTTCTCAAACGACCGTCAGATGGTCCCACAACCACCAAGGGCCGGTTCCATGCCCTGTTGGTCGGTCCCTCATCTCTCCATAATTAGGTTTTACTACCTAACGCTCATACGAGCACTATTTTAATAAATGATTAAATCAACATTTGATCATTATTTCGCCAACTGGTCAACAAAGGACTTTGGTGCACACTCACTCGAGCGCTTGGGAGCCACATGGTCGTCCATCATCCCATGTGGTTGGTCCCTCCTTCACTCAGTGACCTGTTTTCAATAAATCATCAATTGACGAGCAATTGATCAAAATTAGGGTTTCGAACAAATGCTCTGCAAATCATAATTCCGAGCAAGTTCAAACACTAATAATTCTATGTTGGTCCAGCAATCAACATCTGGATTAATTATACAATATTCGGTCCAGCTACCAATATTTTAATTAATAATTTATTTGGTCACGCTACCAATAATTCACCGAATGAGCAATATTTGCTCAGATGCTCGAATATTAAGCCAACTATCAATATTCAGTAATTCATCGAATGAGCAATACTTGCTCAGATACTCGAATATTGAGCCAACTATCAATATTCAGTAATTCACCGAATGAGCAATACTTGCTCAGATGCTCGAATATTGATCTAACTATCAATATTCAGTAATTTACCGAATGAGCAATACTTGTTCAGATGCTCGAATATTGATTTAACTATCAATATTCAACAAGTCATCATACGAGCAATATTTGCTCAGACTATCAACATCATTCATTCGAGAACTATACGTCCTAGCAGACGCTCGATCCATGAATCATAGAGCATTCGACTATCATGCTCCACTGAACAATACTTAGACCCATCGTCTAATCAAGTCAACGACTGACTAATAAAATACACGTCTGCTTTGCAGACTCCACGTTCGTGAGACATTAATCACGTCACATGGGGCATATTAACTAGGGTTTTGATCTGGCGTCCTACAACACGTGTGTTCATCCACGATGAGAAATGTGAGTAAGTCGTGCAAGCAGTTGAGGGAGTTAGCAAAGTAGTGGGTGGACAATCAACCAACCCTCTCACGTACGAGGAACTGGTGCAACCACGATTTCCCACTTTCCCACTCTTTCACTCGAACAACCGTCACACTTACTGGAGATCAATGTGTTTACACTCTCGCAATATAAATAAGTCTCTGAATCCATGATTGAACAACAGACAGAAAAAACAGAACAAAAAAGACAACATTCGTAAGAATTCTATCGAGCAATCACTCTCAAGAATTCAGTCAATCATTCAGAACTTATTCGAACCCAGCAGTTCACATAAAACTTAAACATATTAACAATCCTTGATCATCATTGATCTCACACACTTTTCATCTTCCCTCCTACAGATCAACCCTCTTCCCTCTTTTTGACCGAATTGACTCTGGAACGGCCATTGTCTTGGTTTAGGCGGAGTTCTACAGATTGATCTCTCGAACTCAAAGCACTCCCGTGCAGTGCATCTGTTTGAGGTTAGGCAGTTCTCTCGGTTGAAGAGCCTCCGTCACATGGTCGTCTCTCCGTTCCCTAGAAAACTAGTGAATCATTTTTCCCCATCTACAAGCTTACAAATGTCCATACATTCAAAAATCTGCAGTTGAGCAAATTGTGCATGACATGCTTCAATCTGGCATCATTCAACCTAGCCACAGTCCTTTTGCTTCTTCAATCCTCTTAGTAAAAAAAAAGGATAATTCTTAGACGTTCTGTGTTGATTATAGAAAACTCAACAACATCACCATTAAAGACAAATTTCCCATACCAATTATGGATGAATTATTGGATGAGCTGAAAGGAGCACTAACCTTTACTAAGATTGATCTTAGAGCTGGATATCTCCAAATTAGGGTTCATGACCTAGACATCTTCAAAACAACATTTAGAACTCATCAATGGCATTATGAATTCAAAGTTATGCCATTTGGCCTCACCAATGCTCCTGCTACATTCCAGGCATTAATGAATGAAAATTTTCAACCTTATTTGAGAAAGTTTGTTCTGGTTTTCTTTGCTAACATACTTATTTACAGCTCCAGCATGACTGAGCATTTGGAGCATTTGAAGATTGTTTTATCTCTCCTCAGACAACATCAACTATTTCCTAAGTTGTCTAAGTGTTTCTTTGGACAACCTTCCTTGGAGTACCTTGGTCATATCATTACAGTTGATGGTGTTTGTGCTGATCCCAATAAGATTGTATGCATGCAGAATTAGCCAGTGCCTAAAACCATCAAGGAGCTGAGAGGCTTTCTTGAACTCACTGGTTACTATAGGAAATTTGTGAAAGGATATGGCTCTATTAGTAAACCACTCACAAGTCTTCTCAAGAAAAATTCTTTTTTGTGGAGTCCAGCTGCTACCACTGCCTTTAAACAGCTCAAACAAGCAATGACTAATACTCATATTCTAGCTTTACCAGACTTCACCAAACCATTTATTGTTGAGAGTGATGCTAGTGATAACTGTCTGGGTTCAGTACTACTTAAAGAATGAAGACCAATTGCCTTCTTCAACAAACCATTAGGTCCAAGAGCTCAAGAACTTTCTACTTATGAGAAAGAGTTTCTTGCAATTGTCATGGTTGTGCAAAGATGGAGACAATATTTACAAGGCAACAAGTTCATTATCAGAACTGATCACCAGAGCATCAAATATTTTCTTGAGAAGAAAATCACTACTGAAAAGACGAGGGTACCCAAATATACCTCAATCTAAAACTTTTTCACCTATAAGTCCTCTTACCGAAAGTGATTTTCTATGGACTGAGTCGAGACAATACAACAAATAGGTATTCACACTTTGTGTGATCGTCTATGGATACTAGATCGAGACAATACAACAATCAAAGTGTGATTACTTGATGATAGGTTCGGACTTAACCAAACTCTATAGAATCACTATCAAGTAATATGGAATTAACGTTTGTGTAATTTACTTTAAATTATAATAAGAACAATTATAATTGCGGAAAACAAAAGTAAATGACACAGCAAGATTTTGTTAACGAGGAAACCGCAAATGCATAAAACCCCCGGGACCTAGTACAGAATTGGATACTCTTAGAATTAAGCCGCTATACAAAATCTAAACCAACTTCGTATAGTTGAGACCAAGCAACTAAACCTATAGTTCACCTAGTTTCTTCAGTATCCCTGCGCTTCCGACATTCGATAAGTGCACGCACTGGAACAATTCCTTCGGTTCGTATTCCAAACAATAAGGGAACAACAAATTTGTTCGGTAACAACTCTATTCAATCTCAGTGATATGCGTTTGACAAAGGCTCTTCTGTTTACTCCAATAAACTCCTTTGTCGGGTTCTAGATCTATCTATTCAACAACTACCAAAGTAGCCGTGTTTATACTAAGCAATCAACCAATATAAGGTCTATCAAGATACTATATAGTGATGCCTATCTACGCAACTAATCAATCAAATCTATCAAAGATAAACCGACTATAGTTGGATCGCATCCGATCAAGTTTTGTGCATACCAAAGATTATGAAACCGATAAGAAATATTATTTGTCTTAAAATCTTCTTAAATTTTCAATAAACACCTGCACACCACAACTTGAATCTCTTGTGATCAATCACGCACAGAACGGAGTTTGTTAACAATGGATTATCACAAGACGTCTTTAGATCTACAAATAGTTCTAAAGATCATGTCGACACTTCGATCTAGTTTGAGTGAATCTTATATCAGAAGAGAAGATTCTCAAGAATAAACAAACTAGGTGCAATCAAAGTTCAACAACCGTTAGTCAATCAAATCAATCGAAAACTAATAACACTGCAATTATCTAGTTTCCCACCAACGGTACTCGTAGAGCTTCTTGATCCCAAAAAAGTCTTTAAACGAGCGGTCATAAGAGATTTCGCCTAATTAGGTTACTTTTCTCTCCGAATAGACGGCTCCACCAGTAACAACACAACAAGGTAGTTTTGCTGGCTCTTAGGATTAGTTTGCTCGAAATGCAAACTTAGGTATTTATAGACCAAGGATGTTTGGACACCAAGGAATTTCCAAAACCGAATATTCTCAAGATATGCAATAAAAATGCTCAAATCGGTTTTCATAATTCCTGGAAATGCTCTGTCCAATATCTTCTGAAATCTCACTAGAAAATCTCCAATTAGTAAACGCACATTACAAATTTTTATTCTCCAGAGATATGCGTTTAATTGCTGGTAATTAAAAGCATATATAATTAATAACCTTAATTAAAAGATTCTTAATTTATTTCGGTCAGGGATCTCCTTGAGTTATTAAGGAATATCTTTGAACAATAAAAGATAAGAATTACTGAACATGTCTTTCTTTGTAAATCCTTTTTCATATTTACAATCTTGGAACCGATTTACCACACTTCCAAACGAGTTTAGAATTGGTTCATCTGATTTCCAAGAACAATGTGATTGATCAAATATCAAATCAACAATCATGGGTTTACGATTTTACCAAACACAAGGATCGGTTCTACCTCCATATGGTTACTGGGACCGGTTACATCAGTTACCAGGATCGGTTACATCAATTACCAGGGCCGGTTACCATATTCTCATGGTATTACTTGTGATCAGTCACACCAGGTACTAGGATCGGTTATACCAATTACTAGGACCAGTTACACCAATTACAAGGATGGATTACAAAACTCTTTTGTGATCGGTCACACCAATTACTAGGATCGGTCACACTAATTACAAATATCGATCATACCATCTTAGGTGATTACTTAGGATCGGTTGCACTAATAAAAGTCATACCAATACATAAGTCAGGCATTGTGAATAGTTTTACCAAGATACATAACAGATTATGATCGGTTCTACTAATCCACACATATTGGTAATCCAAAGATATGCAATGAATAACAATACCAATAAGCCTGGCGATTTCCCTTTCGATTCACAAAACAAGTTTATGAATGTACTTCCTTTAAACAAATGCAAGCATTGTTTCCTAGGATGAAATCTCACCTTTACCCATACACATAATCACAATAGCATTCATACGATTATGTCGATGTCTTATATACGAAGTTCAAAAGATGAGCGTTATACTTCGTATTATAATTCCTTAATACTATGTCTAACTAGAGTATAATCATTCACAGCTTTGCAGTTCAATATAGCACGACTTGAAAGATACGTTAGGAATGAATCAGTTCAATTCAAAATATTACTAACCTCAATAGGAAGGATGATGTCATCGATGTAGCTCTTTACTTCTTCACATTCTTCAAGTCTTCGAGTAATACTTGTATGTCTCATATCCTAGTCTTTCTAGTTTAACCTATACGAAGTTGACTCTAGTACATAATCAAGCGACTCTTTAAATGGTTTTTGATTCACTAAAATATGACAACCAAACTTGACATACCAACGCTTGGTGGGTTCAACCAACCAATGCTCTAACAACACTCCTTTACAACAAAGATGGCTGATCAAACTTATAGGTTTTGATTATGATATTCAATACAAAAAGGGATCTGAAAATGTGGTGTCCGATGCTATGTCCAGAAGACCTGCAGAGTCTAGTACTTTCCACTCATTAGTTCTCTCTACACCAACATGGGTTCAAGAGGTTACCAACAGCTATATCAATGATGATAAGGCACATCAGCTCATTTCCCAACTTTTACTCAATCCTGCTAGTGTTCCACATTATACTTATCAAGATGGAATCTTGAGATACAAAACCAAGCTATACATAGGAGTGGGGAGCAATGTCAGAAACAATCTTCTTGCATCACTTCATGCTTCTGCCATTGGTGGTCATTCAGGTATTCAAGCAACTTCTGTTAGAGCAAGAAGTCAATTCTATTTGAGAGGCATGCATAAGGACATTATGCTTTTTGTTTCTCAATGTGAAGTTTGTCAAAGAAATAAAAGTGATCACATAAATGCTGCTGGTTTACTCCAACCTCTCCATATCCCTAAGCAAGCATGGCAGCATATCACTATGGACTTCATAGAAGGTTTACCTGTCAGCAACGGGAAAAGTGTTATAATGGTGATTGTGGATAGATTAACCAAATATGCTCACTTTGTGGCTCTTAAACACCCTTACACAACTGCTACTGTGGCTAAAGCTTTTCTCACTCAAGTATTCAAATTGTATGGCCTACCATCTTCCATTGTTTTTGACAGAGACAGGGTCTTCACAAGCCACTTTTGGCAGGATTTGTTTACAGCTTTGGGGACAAGTCTCAACTTGGGCACAGCTTACCATCCTCAGAAAGATGGTCAAAATGAAAGAGTTAATGCATGCTTGGAAACTTATTGAGGTGTCTCACAGGTCACAAACCAAGAAAATGGAGTGAATGGTTAGCTCTGGCTGAATGGTGGTACAATACCAGCTTGAAGATATCTCCATTCCAAGAAATTTATGGGTATGTACCTCCTCACTTGGAGTTTCCTTCTCAGGTTACTACATCAGTTGAGGAAGTGGAAGTTTACCTCAAGGAAAGAGCAGTTCTTCTTGACGTCCTCAAAGAATCTCTTCAAAAGGCACAGGAGAGAATGAAGCCATATGCTGATCAGTCAAGGAAGGATAGGTCTTTTGAAGTGGGAGATATGGTTTACTTGAAGCTTCAACCATACAGACAAGCCTCCCTGTCATTTCGCAAGAACTTTAAAAACTCTTCAAAGTTCTATGGGCCATTTTAGGTATTACAGAAAATTGGACCAGTGGCTTACAAATTGGAGCTTCCTTCTCATGCTCGCATTCACCCTGTATTTTATGTCTCTCAGCTCAAGCAACATATTGGTCGTAAGCACACTCCCTCTCCTACTTTACCAGTTGTTGATCATGAAGGTGAGATTATAATGGTTCCACAACAAGTTTTGCGCACTCGCACCATCTTAAGGGGAAAGAGCTTGGTCCGTCAACTTTTGATCCAGTGGACTAACTCCTCACCGGAAAATGCTACTTGGGAAGATATCTTAAATGTCAGAGCTCACTACCCAAAATATCCTTGGGGACAAGGATCTTCTTCAGGGGATGGCAATGTCACAGTGTGACAGTTAGAGTTGTTACTACTTGGTAGTTAGAATAGTTACTGCAGAGTCTGCTGTTAGTAATTAGGTTGAGTGCCCAATCGAGTGTTGATTAGAGGAATAGGATTGCGACACGTGCGTTGCATCCATTGAGTCTTAGCTAGGGTTATTGATTGATACTTAATCCTGTAAGATTGACTCTTCTCTATCTATCTGAAATTTAATGAAGTTTTACTTCTCTGGTTGCGCTACTAAGCACATATTTAGGCCCGAGTCTCGATTCAGGAGGTGATCCATCACCATCTTATCCAAATTCCATTCATCTGCTTGTCTAATTGTTGTAACTACGCAACAGATCCATGGACAATCTTATAAGGACACTATCTTACAAGATTTGCACCAATCTTTCTTTAGAGTCAAAACAACAATGAATTGGAAGCCGATACTTTGGTCATATGTTCTTCTTTTGATACTCGACAATCCTGTAAAAGATGAGCACAATCCGAGACGCATAACACCATCTACCGCTCTAAAAATCAATCGTTGAAAATTAACATTCGAAATTAAAATTGGCAGGTTTGGTATCTCGAATTGTGCTCATTTTTGATAGGAATCGAGAGTTTAATATAACATGAACGTATCATCAAAGCGTTGGCTTCAAATTCATTGTCGTTTTTGGACTCTAAAGAAGAATTGGTACAAACCTTGTAAGATAGGGTCTATATAAGATTGTCCATGCTCCCTCTTTAGCTTTTAATTCAACTTTTGGTATACCCAATTATGTGTGAAGGACATGTCTGATCAGTATCCAAGGCTTTTTCGGTCCCTATATGACTAAATCTACTTTTACCCAATGTATCTTGCCGTTCTCTCATTTTAGCACGCCAAGCTAAAATTACCTCATAGCTTCTTCCCTCCCTCTCTATTTATGCATTTTCCATATGCATAAATAGAGATCTAAAACAGTTGATTTTGTCAAGAAGTGGTCAACCAATAACTACCCATGCAAACTCTCAGGAGAAACATACAATAAATCACCTAAATATAAACTTGGCATTTCTACCTATATAAATCAATCACCCTTGGTTTTTCGTCCTAAAAAATAATCAAAAACGAAGAATGGCAGAATTCTTTCGATCTTTGTCCACCCCTGCCATGGCATTCTTCCTTTTCTTTTTCTCCTCGCACTTAGTTAAATATTCCTCTGCAGATAAATACTTGTTTGTTCAAGGCAAAGTTTATTGTGATACCTGTCGTGCCGCATTTGAGACCGAACTAACTGAATATATTGATGGTAATTAAACAAATGACATCTCTCTCTTTGTTCTTTCTCCTCCCTGTGGCTTTAGCATTGCATACTATGTAATCCGTTATGCATCCATTATATATTCATTTCTTAAATAATGATCTGTTTAGTAGATTGTTTTGTATTCATTGGTCTAATTATTTCCTCTACTGGTTAATGTAGGTGCAAAGGTTAAACTAGAATGTCGTGACATTGAAGGAGGTCACATTACATATTCTATGGAAGGAGTAACCAATTCAACTGGTGTCTACCGACTTCCGGTTCAAGGAGATCACGCGGAAGAAATCTGTGAGGTGTTCCTAGTAAAAAGCCCGCTTCCCGACTGCTCAGAAATTCTTAAAGGAGGTGCAAGTGCCCGAGTTCAGATTACTTCCGACGATGGTGCGGCAGACGACACTCGATATGTGAATTCTTTAGGGTTCTTGAAAACAAAACCTATAAATGGTTGTGTCAATACTCTCCTTGAGATGGATCTACCTCCAGAAGCTATGGTTCCAGAGTCCACCAAAAACTGAGCATTTGGTTAAATTTCTAGGCAGGACTTTTCCTTGTAATCTTGAGTCCATTTTATAATAAGTTCTAAATTTTGATACATCAAGGCAGAAAATGAATCTTATCCATGGTTGATACTTGAAAGCTTTACTCATTTGAGCACATATATACTACACACACACATGTAATTCATATGTACTGTACTTCCTATGGATTCAGGTTATGCTGTTAGTGACGAGTGTAAGCATTTTTGTTCCCGAATGTAAACTGCGGATTTTATATTTTGTAGGGATGAGAATACTAATACCTGCATCTATGTTTAAGAGCAACACTGCAGTTTGTAGGACTAAAGAGGTTTGCATTCACATTTTCTTTCTGTTAACAAAGGCAATCACCAAAAAGTGCAGATTACATCTGAATCATAGACTATGATTTTCTTTCTTTCCCCTTCTATTATTTTCGTGTCACAAAATTTTAAGTTACATCGATAGCAAAAAAAGAAGTGGAACATTGAGCTAAAAATACATACTAATACAAATATAACACGCCCCTTAATCTCCCATGCTCTAGCAAAAGGAAGTTAACAAGCTTTATGTTGTTGGTGCGGCTCTGAACGAACAACGTAATCACTGATCGATGTACAGCACAATTTGCAGAATAGAATACATATACTTGCAGCATGAAAACAGTCTTCGACTGGATAGGTTTCAACTGCTATATTAACTAGGTTAAGCGACTGCTGAAGGAATTGATACTTTTTGCCTACTGATTCGAGCTCCTAGGCCATTAAGTTTCATCTCTAGATCTTCATAACCTCTATCGATATGGCTTACTCCCTCAACTTCTGTTATCCCTTCTGCAGCCATCCCCGCCAAAACAAGTGAAGCCCCACATCTTAAGTCAGTTGCAGTCACTCTAGAACCATATAAGGTGCTGGAAGATAAACAGAATACAGAGAAACTTTCAGAAGACATTTTTGTATAAAATTATCACAAGACTCTCTCTTTTTCTATCGTATTCACCCGAGATATACTGTTTGCATAAAATACATAATTTCAGAAGAGATTGCTCCAAAAACTTCAACATCTACTAGTAGGAGAGAAGTTTAATGTGCGAATTGTTCGGTATTAACTATTAAGCGATGTTATTTGATGTCAATGCATGACCCAGTATATTATTTTGAAGTGTTAGCATTGTATATGTTGTTATAAGAGAGTGTTATATTCGTTGGGTTGTGACAACACGAAGGTCCCAAACTCAGTTCGAAGTCTCACTTCTGCAGACTAGTCGAAGACTCAAAATAAAAATAAAGAGTATGCAAATATTGCATACCTTCCTCGCTCCTTCCCATAAATTAGTGCAGTGCTTCCACGAACTTGAATTCGTGCTCCAAATCTCTCCAACTCTCTTACTAGAATTACAAAAGAAATAGCAATTGAAAAAAGTGAAAAGTCGTCGAGAGAAACAAACAAAAGCAAATCTGCTGGCTTAAGTATGAAATATCCAATATTATTCGCCAAATATGCTTCGACAGAGCATAATGAATGAAATTTACCATGACGCATACGCCCTTCAAAAACAGACTCTTCCACAGAACTTGTCCCAGTACATGTTGTAAGCAGTGCCATTAATTGAGGTTGCAGGTCTGTAGGAAACTGAGGAAAAGGTCCAGTTCTAACATCAAAACCTCGTAAACTGCTCTTTGAAGGCACTGCTGAAATCTGGCAAGATGATGATTTAGAAACTAACAAGACAATTCAGGAAAAGAAAGAAGAAAACCACTTCAGAACTCATAAGTGATGTGCCCAAATACACTGTCCCTCTATTACTCAAAGGAAAACACAAAAGGCAAACGCAAATCTTCAGATATGCCTTTAAATCCATGAATTGTGTGTATGTCCATCAGAAAATCAGCCCAATTCCTAAAGAAAATAGGCAAACAGAAAAAGCATAATAAACATGACATGTACGTGCCTCAATGCCGTTTGATTTGCTTTGCCTAATTCTGCAACCAGCAGCTGACAGCTTTTCCGCTAGAGATGATACATGGAGAGGAATGACTGGTGACATTGAGAAACAAGAACGAGTAATAGCCGCAGCAATCATATATGTACCAGCTTCGATACGGTCAGGTATAACGGTATGCTCAGGACCATGTAACTTTTTTTTACCATTGATAACAAGTGTGCTACTCCCTGCACCTTCAACACTAGCTCCACTAGCATTTAAGAATTCAGCAAGATCAACCACCTCAGGCTCCTATGGCAAAAATGATTAGATTACTCGGTACAACTATTCCAAAATCTCACAACCAAAACAATAACTAGTTAAGCTGTTTTCCATCAGAGCATACTTTGGCAACATTTGACAGTACAGTCTTTCCACTGGCCAATGAAGCAGCCATCATGAGAGTTTCAGTTGCACCAACACTAGGATAATCAAGAAGAAAATTTCCTCCAACTAACCGTCTTTCATTTGCAGCATGTGCACAAACTTTTCCATTCCTGTAAATGTTAGTTGCTCACATAGGTTAATAGTCGACTCTTTGGTGATGCATTAATGGTCACTCCGGATTAAGAGACTTAAGAAAGCACTATAAAATAAGCTATATTTGCTAGGGGATTTCAAAGAAAAAACGTATAATTTGAAAGATTCCTGGAGTAACATGTTAATCCTATTGGCAATTGTAAAGTGTACCAAGATTATAAGGCCTTTTGGTAAGGTTAACCACATATTATCCTTAGTAGTACTCATCTACAAAGTCGACAATGGTATTAACACAAACTGACAAAAAATATTTTGTCACCCATAACAAACATACAAGATTTCTTTAATTTCAATAACTGGATAAGCACCTTAATCAGACCATACTAGAACCAGAGTTATCAAACAATAATTTTCAAACCCAAACAACAATCTGCATTTCACATAAATCTTCAACCAAAAAAAAAAAAAAAAAAAAACTAAATTGACAAACACCTTATATAAGTTTGAGATTAAACTTACTTCAACTCAACAACAGCACCAAGAGATCGAAGCCCTTGAATATACAAATCAATAGGTCGAGCACCAATATCACAACCACCAGGAAGTGCAACTACTGCTTCTCCAAACCTGGCAAGAATAGGACCCAAAACAAAAAACCCACCTCGAATCTTACTAACTAAATCTGAACAAGGTTCAAAACAAGAAATTGCATCTGTATCAACGATTACTTCCCCATTGCTTAGAACTTCAATCCTAACACCTAGAGAACGTAAAACTGACATCATTGTTGTAATGTCAGATAAATTAGGGATATTATGAAGCTTGGAAGGCCCAGAACAACATAAAGTTCCTGCAAGAATTGGTAATGCTGAGTTCTTTGAACCACTAATGTTTACATGACCTGATAGAGTGGTTCCCCCAACAATAACTAGTTTCTGTTCTGAAAATGGAGTTCGTATAGGGGATGTTTGTAATGTTGAAATTTGACAAACTGGGTGTGTCTTTCTGAGGAAATTAGTAGTGGATTTTTTGTGAATTGATTTATTAATCCAAGGTTGGAAAATGGAAGCCATGATTCAGTCTAGATTTAGAATCGTTTTATCGTAAGTTGACTGAAATTGGATCGTTTCTTCCTAGTGGTGAACTCATTTTGTTGTTGTGAGGATAAACCTGAGTGTCTCTCTACGAGTTGAAAAGGTGCTCAACTGCTGACTGATTGTTAAGATATGCAATCATCTGTTGTAAAGGTTGTTTGTTTTTTCTAAGTTGTTGATTTGGAAAGAAAAGAGAGGAAAAGAAAATAGATCGAGAAAGATAGCAAAATATTTTGGCACATGTCCCTAAACAGTATAAATGTGTTACGAGGACTTTGTTGTATCTGAAGGAGATCCGTGTTGGGCGCCACGGGGAAACCAATATGTGAAACATGTTAAAGCTCTAAAAAAACCAACGTGATACTCTTTGGGGCTGTTTGGTAACCATTATTTTAATGGATTATCAACCCATAATTCATTATGCAGATTATAATGGATTTTATATGTGTTTGGTAACCATTATAATTATTTATTATTTTAATCATAATTGAAAAAATCCATTATTTTCATAAACAGAAAAAAGTTGTTTTAAAAATTTACTATAATCAATTATTTTTCTAACAAACTCAAATTGAATTTTTTTTTCTTATTTTTTCTAAACTATCAAGAGAGACAAAAAAACAACATAGGATTAAAAAAAAAACCTAGATCATTGTTCTTTCCTCTCCTTTTTGAGATCATCATTCTAAGATAATCAATTATTTGAAAAAAAGGTTTGGCAAAAAAATTATTTTAAAAATGATTATAGCAAATTCATTTATCAATTTATGATTATCTATAATAATAAATAGATAATCATAAATTTTACCAAAAAGGCCTTTGAGTTACACAAACACTAGCCATATTATTTGGTACTTTTAAAAACCATATCCCGGAAAAATGAAACAAAAACTTCATTTCAATTTAAAATTGTTAAATTTAGTTTTCATTACTTTTTGTAATTCCAATCTTGCCCATCACTATACACATAGGCATATAATTCTCTCTTCTTCTTTCTCGTAATTCATTTCTTTTTCCTCCTTTCCCCTAACACCACCACCTCCTACCGCCGCACCACCACAAACCACTGCCAGTTTCAGATCTAATACCAACACCTCATCTTCTTCGCCATCTTCTATATCCACCAACACCTCTTTCTTTTTTCTGCTACTACCATTTCACATCGCCACCAAGAGTACCTCCGCGACCACCAATCAGGTTACGATGTTCAGATTGACATCAACATCGCCTCCTCCATCCCCTCCTCCCCCCCCTTCACCACCAGCAGCAGCACCTTCTCCTCCTACTTCTATACCGCTAGCAAACTCACAACCATATCCACTAACACCTCCTTATTTTCTTCTTCCCCCAACCCCACCAACAACACTTCCTCCTCTTCCTCCACCACCACAACCAGTAAGTTGAATTGATTGATAGTAATACGATTGAATCTGAGAGTGAGCCCAAATGATTCAGGTATTTGATTATTAATACAAACTCAATTAGCAAAACCAAGGTGGTGATGGTGATGGTGGTGAATTGATCTTATACTGGAAATGAACCATTGATGGGGATTCAATTTCATCTGATTATTGTGTTGCGAGAAACGATGAATTTTAATGGTAATTTGAAGTTGGTAAGTAATTAAAATCTTTTTATTTCACTGATTTTTTTAATTGAATTGGATACCGAATCTTGTTTTGTTGTGAATTTTTTTGTAATTGGGAATTGAAAATCAATATTTTTGGTTCCTGTTTGTAATACGAAAATCAATATTGTTGAGACTAACTACCCTAAATTTCAGAGTTACAGTGACGTTTTATAGAAACCCCAAGTGATCTTCAATGATAATATGTATCTATTTGAGTTCTGATACTTTGTATGTAACATGTTTATGAAAGATTGTTCACTCCCTTCACGTCATTTCCTGTTACTTTTAGTTTACAAAACTTTCATTTTGCTTTCTTGTACCTTGCTGGAATTCTCTTTGCTTACATAAAGATACTTCCAAGTGTGCAGGACCTGCTAAGGATTGGAGAGTACCGCCCTGGTTCGACCAGCTCTCATCGATGAAACCAACCATTAATTATCCACCATATTTCAGGTTTGTAAAGAAATCGGTTGTGAAACCAAAAAAAATGGAACTGCACAAAGCTTAAGAAGTGTCAAATAATTCACCAATTTATGAAATACTCATGAGTACATTTGTGGCGAAACCAATTTCGGTTTCATCTAATTTTGGTGAAACCGATTTTGGTTTCATCTAATTTTGTTTTAATTTTATTTCATCTAAGTACTGATACCACATTATGGTGGTGAATGACTCGGTGACCGATGTAGGTGGTCAGTATTGAATGGGTAGTGCATGGTTATTGAGTCAATAAGTGGTGATGGTGTTGAGTGGGCTGTTTCATTCCTTCTTTTCTTAGATTATTTAAGTGCATTTTCAGCATTATACTGTACTTGATAATTTGCCCAAGTTTATGTCTCAGTAGTTTGAGTTTTCATTGTTGGCGGGTCAGAATTACGACTGAAGTTTGAGGATAATTGAACAAGCAACGACTTTTTTCTTATTCGTGAGTTGTATTAGTTTGAGGTTTTGGACATTCTTGTTTGCATTAAACTATTTTAATTATCATCTGGACTTGTACAATACCTCTAGTAATTTCTCCTGCAGGTACACAACAAGTACACATTTTTTCAGTGGAGATGCTGAAAAGGTATTTGCACGAAACCAATTTTGGTTTCATCTATTCAATTAAAGAGATACTGAAGAGGCATTTGTAATTTCTCTTGCAGGTATACGGTAAGTCCTATCGAGAGTCGTATTCAAGACCAATTCATCCAGTTCCCATAGTTGAAAGGCCTGTAACAATTTCACCCAAGTTTGTTGTTCTTGGACCTAAAGTTTCGCCACAATCAGGTCTCCCAAGTAAGAAGATTCCTAATACAGGTTCAATTCCTAACAAGAAGATGAGAACTTGTGGTGGCTGCAATTTATTGACTACTCATAACCGAAGGACATGCCCTACGAAGCATATGTGAAGTCTTATAATCTAATCTCATTTTGACTAGAGTTCATCAACTTTCATTTTTTACAGTTAAACATGTTAATTTCCTGTTGGTGTTTCATTTAGATTAAGTTTTCCTTTTCAGGTTTCACCTGCAATATGTTGGAACCCTATTTGGTTTCATCATTTCTACTGTTATTTTGGAACAAAAATAGGTTGGAACACTTTTTGGTTTCATCATTCCATTGCTTTTCTAGCTGTGCATTATTGAGTTGTCCAAGTATGTCGGAATTGTCTTGGCTTTTTTCATTTGCCGTGTTATGAATTATTGCCATGACTTGTTAAAATTGTGTCGAATGTTGATCTCCAAAAAGCGATCCTTGGTGTGTTTCCTGTTATTGTCTAATACTTTTTGTTGTAATTATACTTCTTCCCTGGAACATGAAAATGTTCCATGCTTGAAATATATCAAAATTTTGAGTTAAAACCAAGTCGTGATACGACCCCTTTCCTTTTGGTTTCACCTGCAATATTGGAACCCTTTCTGGTTTCATCATTTTACTGCTACAGTGGAATCAAAATATGCTGGAAACCTTTTTGGTTTCATCAAAAAACAGACATAACATTCTGCGACAATATGGTTTGGGTTAAACATAATTGAAACCATTACAAACATTGTTTACAACTAGTTGACAGTACACTAATTGAAACCATTCATAAACCATTTAAACCTTTTCTACACTATTATAAGCATTTAAGTTTACAACTAGTTGACAGTACACTAATTTTTATGTCTTTGTTTATAATTCTTTTAGTTTCTTGTCCATCAGGATCTTGTAGCACAACCTTGCTCTCATGTTCTCCACCTTTTCTGAAATATTATATTCATGAGACTTCATATTTCCCTTCAAGAGGCTCTTCATGTAATAGCAAACATGAAGGCTACAATTAATCTACCCTGAAATTACAAAACAAAATTCTCAATGGTTAACACTTGCAAAATAAAATTGTTGGTATGAAATTACAAACATTATTGGTAGAACCAACAAGGGAATCTTCACGTCTTTTCCCTGCAAAACAAAACTGATTTTAGCAGCCAAAACAAGAATAAACTAACACTGCCGAACCAATATTGGTAGAACCAATAAGGGAAGAATGATGAAACCAAAATTGGTTTCATCAAAACTACCAGAATTAATCAACACCACCAAACCAGTATTGGTGGAACCAAATTCGACAAAGGAAGAATGATGAATCCATTTTTGGTTTCATCAAAACTACCAGAGTTAACCAACACCACCAAACCAGTATTGGTGGAACCAAATTCGACAAGAGAAGAATGACGAAACCATTTTTGGTTTCATCAAAACAACCAGAATTAATCAACACACCAATAGAGTGTTGGTGGAACCAAATTATGCAAAGTGAAAATAATGGAACCAAAAATTGTTTCATCAAAACCACCAGAATTAATCAACACACCAACAGAGTGTTGGTGGAACCAAATTTGACAAAGTGAAAATAATGGAACCAACAATGGTTTCATCAAAACAACCAAAATTAATCAATACACCAACAAAGAGTGTTGGTGGAACCAAATTTGACACAGTGAAAATAATGGAACCAAAAATTGTTTTATCAAAACCACAAGAATTAATCAACACGCCAACAGAGTGTTGGTGGAACCAAATTTGACAAAGTGAAAATACTGCAACCAAATTTGACTAGAGTTACTTGCTCCAAAAATGGTTTCAGTTTAAATAAGAACAACACGAGTAATTATTTTATTGAGCAATTCATCATTACTGATTAGTTTACGAAGAACGGATAAAACGATGACGAAACCAAACAGATAAAACGTCGATCCATGTTAGTTCAAACGCTTAATAATTTACGAAGAACATGAAACAAAAGATTCAATTTACCTTTTGGAGTATTTTTAATCGTTTTACAGAGCAATTCATCTTTCTTCTTCACTTGTTGAGTATTTATCTTCACCATTTTTACCAGCTTTTCTGATTTTGGTTTATACTCTTTTGATTTTAGGTAAAAACTTGTTTCAATTTATGATTTATAATCTTAGGTTTCAGGAGAAGAATAGAGAATCGATTGTTTGTCAGTTCAAACGAAAGAAAAACGATTTCGTAGATCTGATTGTTTGTTATTTTTGAGAAGCAAAGGAAAGAGAGAAAGAGAATAGGAAAAGAAAAACGATCGAGGAAATGAGTAGGGTTGACTTGTTTTGTTAGTCCTAGGCTGAAAAAAACAAGGGGTAATTCAGACAGTACATGAATTTAGGGTTTTTTAATTCATTTGTTTTGTTGGGGCTTCCTTACATGGATGTTAACAGCCTTGGGGCTGTAACGCGCATGTTATATCTGAAACGAAAAAAGAAAAAAAACCTCATAGAGGGGCTGTTTTTTTTTTTTTTTTTTTTTTAATAAGGCATTTCATAAAAATACTAAGGCCTTAGTGAGGCATGAATTACAAAAGGAGTAGAGCCATCTAATATCGATCCACAGGAGGATAGAGGGGTTGTTGATTCTGGGGCATCACCCATAATGCTAATGTCTAAGGGGTGTCCTAAAGGTACAATAAATGTCTAACATCTTGTTTGTTTGCGGCTGACTCGACGTCTGGGTCTGAGTCAACTCCTGACTCGCGTCGAGTCAGCAGTCAGACTGTTTGTTTTCTACTTTGACTCGACCTCTGACTCAGATCTGTCTAACAAAATACCCCTGACTCATGGGGCCAAACTACTGACTCACATATTTTTGAGTCAGTTGAGTCAGATCTGACTCAAAACAAACATATTGAGTCAGGTCTGACTCAAGTGGGGTGATTTTACTTAGATCCAAATGACTCAGATCCAGATGACTTAGATAAGTCAAGAATAAACAAACAAGGTGTAAGTTACTCTATTATCAATTAAACCTAAATAATAATTACAAAAAAAACTCTTTAATTTTAATCATTAAAAGCAACCCAAAATCAATCATCATCAATAACAATTCAAAATCAATTATCATCAACAATCCTTCCATCAGTCAAACTTATAAAAGAAAAGCAAACCTAATTCTCTAATTCTAATCAACAACCCAAAATCAATCTATTGCAAATGAGATCGAATATCTTCTCAATCAAGTTCGAAAAAAATCGATTCCAAAACCAGTTATGGTTGGCTTTTTGGTTTTCAGAAGCCAACCATAACGAGTTTCGGTTGGATTTAATGAGTTACTGTTGGTTTAATGAGTTATGGTTGGCTTTCCTGAGTTACGGTTGACTTTGAAAAAGAAAAAAACGTAACTTTTTTATGGTTGGATTCTACGAACTAAAATTCCAACCATAACTAGTCTATGATTCATTTTTCCCCAACTTTGACCAGTTATAGTTGGAAGTTCATCATTATCTAACAGTAAATACTTCTTACGGTTGATTACGAGAGAAAATGCCAACCGTAAAATGCTCTGATAAGTTTAAAAAATCAATCTTTTTACGTACTCTCAAGATCATGAGGTATGTAAATTTGATTTCTCTTACATTAAAGAATCACCCACCTTAATTTCTTACTGAAATCATTCGTTTTGGTTGGGTGAATCAAAATTTAGGGTCTGAAAGAAAATTATTTTTTCCTTCAACTTCTCTTCCCTTCAAAAGAAAAACTAGAATACTAACTTTAATTTTAAAACAAAACTATTAATCTAATAACTAATACTTGATTAGTTAATATCTAGTTGCATAATTAACACTAATAAAATAAAGGTTATTTAGTTAATATGGAAAATATTTAGTTAAGGGGTTTTGAAATTACTAATTGATGGCCCGACTTTGTCTTATTATGCAAACCCCTCTATTGGAATCATCATCCCCTACAAGAGGTTTAAAAAAAAAAAACTCTGTAACCGCGGATAGCCACGGAACCAAAAAAGCGGAGCAAATGAGCAAAATCAAGGAAGTACGGAACATCGGAAAGCAACGCGATAGCAACAAGATAATTATATTAAAAACCTAGGCTTTTATAAATTACATTATAACGAACTACATACAAGTGACCTTGTTCTAAATATGACCATACCATATTATTAATCATCTTATCATGTTTCCTACACGACGAAGTGCAGCGTATGAGAAAGATTTATTCTTAATCATCTTATCATTTCCTGCGCTACGAAGTGTCATGTCCGGAGAAGATCCAGGGTTCAAAACCACGTAGACCGAAATGAGAAATAATACGACCGATTTGAAACCACAAAATTTCGTAAGGACCCAAACTCCTTGTTATGCTGATAAACCTTATTTAGTTAATCAAGTTTATTGTATCCCCTGTTGTAGGAACGTCAGTTGTCATGACAAACCAACTAGCGAAAACGGAGTTAAATGAAGAACAATACCCATACAAAAAAAACACATTAAATATAGACACGACGTGCCTATTACCGTTATGAATGCCCTCCAATATGGTAATACATGGACGTAACAGGAAGTCCACATCCTGACAGGATGATGAATTCTGACTGTGTTAGAGCATTGCTCGGTTGAACCCTCCAAGCCTTGGTATGTTTATGTTGGTTGTCATATTTAAGTATCAAAACTCAAAAGTCGTTTGATTAGAATTATTAGAGTCAACTTCGTTAGGTTAGACTAAGAAACATAGAAATGTTGAGACATACAAGTATTACTTTGAAGTCCTGAAGACGTATCGATATCAGCGAAAACATCATCCTTCTACTTGAGGTTAGTAATACAAGACTTGACTTGTTTCCATTTCTATATCGTTCTTTAAAGTCATTTAGATTGAAAACATAACATGCGAAGTTGTATACATGAAACTCTAGTATTAGAGACTTGATCATCTTATTATGATTAAAGTGTCTAGGAAGAATATACGAGTTGTTTTACAATCTTTGTATATTGAATTACGAAGTATAATGCTTATCTTTTGAACTTCGTAATTGCAACATAGACATAATATTTGTAACTTGTTTACTAGATTGTGTAATAAACTTAGGGTTGATTTCATGTCGAGAAAACTATGTTTGATTACATGAGTTTAAGGAAGTAAACTTACGAACTTGTTTCGTAGTTAAAAAAATTAGTAGGATTGGTGGTCCGGTTTTCAATTGAAGCTCTAAGGCAGGACCAATCCCTACTGATGTTGGGAACCATGGTGGAACTGATCCTTACCTATGTTGGGATTCAAGGTAGTACCGATCCTTACCTATGTGGGAATCAAGGTATAACTGATCCCTACCTACATTGGGAGTCATGGTAGAACCCATCCCCATATGCAAAACTGATTTTTATAGTCACTTATACTTTAAGGTTTGTGTGATTTTGGAAATTGGGTTTGTAAAATAGGAAAGTTCAATATGTCGACATACTGAGTAATTTGAAGATGTACATAAATCTTACATTTTATTGTTCAAAGATATTCTTTGATAGTAAAGGTGAGATACCAAACCGAAATGTTTGAGAATTTTTTTGTTAATATTTTTGAATATATATGTTTTGTTTTACCAGCAAGCAAAACATATCTCTAGAACAAATATTAGTTAAGTATCTTGTATACTTGCTAATATTGAGTTGTAATCCAAGAGGGATTTGGGTTATAGAGTTGGATATTGGTTGGAATTAGACAAAACCAAATCTAGGTGCTTATTTCATATCTTGAGAATATTTTCGGTTATGGAAATTCCTTATTGTCAAAACTACCTTGGTCTATAATGAAGTTTGTTCTTCTTACAAACTCATCCTAAGGAAGGAACTTCATTTTGTATTCACTGTTGTAGCCGACTAATAATATTACTTGCAATACTATCTTGGAGAGGAGAGTAACCTAATTAGGGGAAATCTCTTACGTCCTCTAGTTCAGAGACTTCTTTGGGATCAAGAAGCTGAAAAAATGGGGGTACAACAACCTCACCCAATAATTCGCTTAGCAATCTGTATAGACTAACTCCAATATACTTTTAAGAAAATCAACTAGACAGTAAGACTCAATCTTAATAAAAAATATATCAAAGAGTTATATCTCAATTTCTCGATTCAATACTTACTCAAGCAAATAGAAATCTGCGAGGCTAATTGAATACAAGAGAAATTTACTTGAACGGTACCAAAGACTAATGTTCAAGTATCAATCAATTTCAATCAACAGCCAAAAGTCGTATTTCCCAATTGATTGATTCAATGCACAACCTGTGATATTTCAATTATATAACAAAATATAATGCGGAAAAGAAATAACACAGACACCAGAAGTTTTGTTAACGAGGAAACCGTAAATGCAGAAAAACCCCGAGACCTAGTCCAGATTGAACACACACTGTATTAACCCACTACAGATACTAGCCTACTACAAACTAACTTCGGTCTGGACTGTAGTTGAACCCCAATCAATCTCACACTGATCCAAGGTACAGTTGCGCTCCTTACGTCTCTAATCCTAGCAGGATACGACGCACTTGATTCCCTTAGCTGATCTCACCCACAACTAAGAGTTTCTACGACCCAAAGTCGAAGACTTTAATAAACAAATCTGTATCACACAGAAAAGTCTACAGGAATAGATAAATCTGTCTCCCACAGAAATACCTATGATTTTTGTTCCGTCTTTTGATAAATCAAGGTGAACAGGAACCAATCGATAACCCGCACTTATATTCCCGAAGAACATCCCAGAATTATCAATCACCTCACAATAATCTTAATCAGCTAGCAAAACAAGATATTGTGGAATCACAAACGATGATACGAAAATGTTTGTGACTACTTTTCTATCTTGCCTATCGGAGAAATTAATCTCGAGCCAATTTCACAATTGTACTCAATACGATGGAAACAGCAAGATCAGATCACGCAACTACAGAGAAAATAATTGGGTCTGGCTTCACAATCCCAATGAAGTCTTCAAGTCGTTAACCTACAGGGTCTCGGTAGAAACCTAAGGCTAAAGGAGAATCGACTCTAGCTTATACAACTAGTATCACACAGGAGGTGTGGGGATTAACTTTCCCAGTTGCTAGAGTTATCCTTTATATAGTCTCCAAATCAAGGTTTGCAATCTAAGTTACCTTGGTAACAAAGCATTCAATATTCACCGTTAGATGAAAACCTGATTAGATTCAAGCTAATATCTTTCAACCGTTAGATCGAACTTAGCTTGTTATACACAAATGAAATGCATGTTTATTTAGGTTTGTGTAACCATACCTAAACGTGTACACCTAGTTGGTTCAACAGTAGTTAACCAAATGGTTAGCCATATGAGCACTTTCATATCAACCTTATTCATCTTCACCATAACTAGTTCAAATGACTCAAAAGAACTAGTTAGAGAGTTGTTCAATTGCTTAGATCTCATAGAAGTATACAAGACACAATCGAAGCAAAAACGATTTTGATTCACTGGAATCGATTCATGAACTTTATAACCACGGTTTGCAAATATGCATTCCTTAGTTTATATAAGTGTAAGTTCACGAATAAACCGTTTTTAGAAAATAACCCACTCAAGTACGCATACTTAAGTACCCGGTTTAAGTTTGTTTTTAGTTCACAAACTCCACCAGAAATTTACGGGACGTGAACTTCCAGCAGTACGCGTACGGGTACACGGACTTTAGTTCCGGTTATCCTGAACAGCAAAGTACGCATACTTTGGTTCAAGGATTTAGGACTTACACACATATGAGTTCACATACAATGTTTATATCCATTCAAGGTTATATATTCTAAACTCTCATTTTAATCATTGAAACATTCTTAGAGGATGTTAAATAGAGGTTATTCACACACTATTTTTCATCAAAGCAATTTTCAAGATATTGAAATAACCAACATGACTTTCGTCATTTGTAAAGATGAACTTGGCCAAAGCGAAAGCTTACCAACACATATTTCGAGAAAAAGATAAGCGAGATAAACTCGGCTCGAAATAGCAAATGTGTATAATCGAAGTCTATATAATAATACGACTTTTGTCTCAAGCTAGGAGATAGAATAGATAGACTTTTGAGTGATAGATAAGTTCAAGTCTCCTTATACCTTTTTGTCGATGAAGTTCCACAAGTTCCTTGAGTAGTTCTTCGTCTTTGCATGATGAACGTCGTGGAGTCTAGAGCTCAACTACACTTACTATCCTAGTCCGAGACTTAGCTATAAGTAGACTTGAAATCAATACTTATATTTTTGGCAACTAAACTTAACAAACAAGCTTGAGATAGCAACGCTTGCGAGTTCGACCGAGCAGTGCTCTAACAATCTCCCCCTTTGTCAATTTTAGTGACAAAACTATCAATACATATGGAATACAAAATAAATAAAATTTGTAGCTTCTCATCCAAATGCTCTATCTCCTTGGTTCTTCAACATTACTCGAAATCTTCGTCACTTCCAAGTACTCCAATGATTCCAAAGATATCCAAATCAGAATCATCGTTGTTGAAGATCCGTAGCCATAATAATGAGAAAACAAAAGCTCTCAATCACTGTTACACAGTGTCATAGTATTATTACACAACATCAAAGTTCAATTGTATCACAACTTCGACAACAATAATATGGTGATATGTATCACTCCCCCTTAGTCAATACTCCATCTCACATGGAAACCACCCCCCCTTACATAATGATCCGAAAACCATGTGTATTTGTAGTGTGAACTACACGTTAATTCTCCCCTTTTTTGTCAATAAAATTGGCAAAGGTACGAAAACTAGTGGGATCCTAATGAAATTTCCATAGAGACATTTCATGACCAAAAGAAAGAACATATCAACCTTTTAGATGCAATCATATAGTCGAAACTAAATGCATTCATCAAGGAATTTATAAAGATACAAGATAACCCCTACAATGTTCCACAGCCGCACTCCCCACAAAGATTTGGCACTTAAGCGCAAGTTCAATTAAGAACTCTCCCCCATAAAATGTCATTCCTGGAAGAACAACAAGAGCAACCTTACTTTCTCGAGAAAAAAAGGATTTCTTTTGACAACAACAAATCACATAAGAATATGAATTTGTATCCAAAGTACTCAATTAAATTAACCACAAGAGAACCCATGATTAATTCAATCGGAAATGCTCAACACAAGAAAACTTACGGAGCTGCACAGTATATACATAAAAATATGGATCAGGGAAGATCAATACTGCGGAATAGACAAAGATTCATTCTATCTTCCATCACTATTTACACAATGACATATAATAGACTTAATCTTTGTAAACAAAAGCTCATCCTTTCTTCCATCAATATTTGCATAATGACATAAAAGGCTTAACTTTTGTTTTTGTCAAAAGTTCATTCATTCTTTTATCAATACTTGCATATTGACGTATGAAGAACTTAACTTTTGACAATGTATGGGACAATCATAGTTCACGGACGCAAACACACATATCCCATAACAAATTGCAATATATAAAACCATAAAGATTAATACTGCAAAAATCATCTTCCAAACAAACTTTAGAATTTAAACAAATAAATATAAAAACATTGAAGATGAAAATTGTTGGACATAGCTATGTGTAATCACAATAATGGCTATTCCAAACTCTAGTTATTCTTCTTAAAAACACAAGAATAAAATTCTCATAAGAAGTTTTCATAGAAAAAAGAAAAAAAAAACTCTTAGAGAACATGATTTGAAAAACATTAAACACAGTCAGCAACCAGAGATTGAACAAGGACCAGCTCATCAGTTGCTTTCTTCAGTTCGTTTTTCAGAAAATCAAGATTCCTTGTTGTAATTCCAAGTTGTTCACGTACGACCTCAAAATCTCGAAGAAGATTTCCTACCAGTTGTGATGACATCTGAACTGGTAGTTTGTTTTCATGATCAACAACATGATAGCGGGTTATGAAAACAAGATTCTCGTGAAACTCGATAGTCTTGCCCTTCTCATCTTTGTCTTCCTTATTGCATCCATCCACTGTGCACACAAAAATTAGGCGAGGGGGGG
>JAJJMB010003724.1:1178274-1291964 GCA_023531105.1 Papaver atlanticum | reverse complement strand
TTTTGATGTTATGGAACATGTATGTATCAAGAAGAGCATGATATATATATATATATATATACGAGTGTTTCATAGGAAACCCTAGAGTAACTCGTATATGTTCCATACGGGTCAGGTGTATGTGCACGGTGGTTACAAACTTGGTACTTGACCAAGAGAGTGGTGGAGCCAAATTTAGACGAAGTCTTGAAATTCAAGGATGCATTCTAAACAAAAGGTGACATTCTTTGTTCAAAGGAACAAGGAGAATTGTTGAAAACCAAGGCAATCAACCAAGGAATTATTCTCAAGAGTAATCAATCAAAAACATTACATCATGAAAAGTACTAGAGCAAAGCTCAACAGTTTTATGATCATCGTTTTTGTAAAGGCAAATAAAATATAACAACAACTACTTTCTCAAGTCACAAAGGCTTCGTGAGAATTACGAGCATCCTTCCATATTACATGAAGGATGCTACATTGAGTAGTCATGTTGTATTTTGATGAGCATTTTGCTCATCAAGAATATTGACTTCTTCTCTCTTCCCTTCATGAAGATTTTCAGAAAAATCACTAGGATTAGTTGAAAGAGATTTAACCAGAGGGGAACAAGGAATACATGGACCTGCTATTTTCCTTGCCTTTTTGATGCTCCGTTTGAGTCTGTTTATGCTAATCTTGAGCTCTGAGACTCGATTATTGATATGAATAAATTCTGGAGCAGACACCTCGGGTTCACAGTCCTTTTCAGAGAGAGAAAGGGAGTTTGACTTTTCTTTCTTTCTCCTATGCCTTTTTCTCTTTTCAGAGTAATTTAAAGAGTCAGTTGCCAACCTGACATTCTTCCTTCTACAATTGTAGGCATTTTTTGTCTTAAAATCATAATCCAAAAATGACTCATCACAGTATTTCTCTTGATTGCAGACATTGCCTTTTACTCCAGCAATATGAGAGATAGGTTTAATTACTTACTTCTTTGGACATCCATGCAACAAAGTTGTGAAGTTTCTCATTCCTCAGTCGAAAACGACATCTTCGTTCAAGATGCCCTTTATTTCCGCAATAATAGCAGTTAAAGGAATTGTTCTTAATTGTTCTCATGCGAGTAAAAATTGAAGGAGTACAATCTTTGTTCCTAAGATCGTTGACTGCTGGAGAAGTTTTTTCACACGAAGAGTTGTCAATAGCAGGAACAAAATTGATTTTACCAGTACTTGGAGCGTCTATTCCCTTATAGCCCAGACCACGTGTATCACGATGTTCTTTACATGCTCCAAGCATAGAAGATAATTTTGTAGAGCTAAAATTGAATCTTTTCAGATTCTCTTCCAGTGAATTTACCTTATTAAGGGCAGCAGCGAGATCATTCTCCAAGGATTTTTCTCTGGCAAGGAGACTGAGTTCTCTGTCATTAAAACATTTTTGTTGAGAGTCATATCCTGCTTCAGATTCTGCAAGTCTTTCTTTCAACACAAAGAGATTTCGAAGGAGATTATCACATTCGGACCTTTTTGAGCATAAATCTTCTTCTCGATTTTTAACGGTAGATTGTAACAGTCTATATCCACAATCATAACCCTTAAAGAGTTTTCTAATCTTTCTGTTTTCTTGACAGAGAGGTCCCAAATATTTCCTCAAGTAAGTTGTTGACTTCTTTTCTTTCAAAGCATGGTCAAAGAGCTTGATATATTGAGAGACTTCCTCATCAATAGTTTGTCCTTCTTCCGAATCACTCTCATCTGAAAGATTCATCCAACTGTTCATCTGTATGGACTAACTCCAATATACTTTTAAGAGAATCAACTAGACAGTCAGACTCAATCTTAATAAAAAGTATATCAAAGAGTTATATCTCAATTTCTCGATTTAATACTTACTCAAGCAAATAGAAATTTGCGAGTCTAATTGAATACAAGAGAAATTAACTTGAACGGTACCAAAGACCAATGTTCAAGTATCAATCAATTTCAATCAACAACCAAAGGTCGGATTTCCCAATTGATTGATTCAACGCACAACCTGTGATATTTCAATTATATAAAAAAATATGATGTGGAAAAGAAATAACACAGACACCAGAAGTTTTGATAACGAGGAAACCGTAAATGTAGAAAAACCCCGGGACCTAGTCCAGATTGAACACACACTGTATTAAGCCGCTACAGACACTAGCCTACTACAAACTAACTTTGGTATGGACTGTAGTTGAACCCCAATCAATCTCACACTGATCCAAAGTACAGTTGCGCTCGTTAGTCTCTGATCCCAGCAGGATACTACGCACTTGATTCCATAAGCTGATCTCACCTACAACTAAGAGTTGCTACGACCCAAAGTCGAAGACTTTAATAAACAAATCTGTATCACACAGAAAAGTCTACATGAATAGATAAATCTGTCTCCCACAGAAATACCTACGAATTTTGTTCCGTCTTTTGATAAATCAAGGTAAACATGAACCAATCGATAACCCGCACTTATATTCCCGAAGAACATCCTAGAAATATCAATCACCTCACAATAATCTTAATCGACTAGCGAAACAAGATATTGTGGAATCACAAATGATAAGACGAAGATGTTTGTGACTACTTTTCTATACTGCCTATCGGAGAAATTAATATCGAGCCAATTTTACAATTGTACTCAATACGATAGAAACAGCAAGATCAGATCACGCAACTACAGAGAAAATAGTTGGGTCTTGCTTCACAATCCCAATGAAGTCTTCAAGTCGTTAACCTACAGGGTCTCGGTAGAAACCAAAGGTTAAAGGAGAATCGACTCTATCTTATACAACTAGTATCACACAGGAGGTGTGGGGATTAACTTTCCTAGTTGCTAGAGTTCTCCTTTATATAGTCTCCAAATCATGGTTTGCAATTTAAGTTACCTTGGTAACAAAGCATTCAATATTCACCGTTAGATGAAAACTCGATTAGATTCAAGCTAATATCTTTCAACTGTTAGATCGAACTTAGCTTGTTATACACAAATGAAATGCACGTTCATTTAGGTTTGTGTAACCGTACCTAAACGTGTACACCTAGTTGGCTCAACAGTAGTTAACCAAATGGTTAGCCATATGAGCACTTTCATATCAACCTTATTCATCTTCACCATAACTAGTTCAAATGTCTCAAAAGAACTAGTTAGAGAGTTGTTCAATTGCTTAGATCTCATAGAAGTATACAAGACACAATCGAAGCAAAAACGATTTTGATTCACTGGAATCGATTCATGAACTTTATAGCCATGGTTTGCAAATATGCATTCCTTAGTTTATATAAGTGTAAGTTCATGAATAAACCGTTTTTAGAAAATAACCCACTCAAGTATGCATACCGGTACGCATATGTAAGTACCCTGTTTAAGTTTGTTTTCAGTTCACAAACTCCACCAGAAATTCACGGGACGTGAACTTACGGTAGTATGCATACGGGTACGCGGACTTTAGTTCCGGTTATCCTGAGAAGCAAAGTACACATACTTTGGTTCAATGATTTAGGACTTACACACGTATGAGTTCACATACAATGTTTATATCCATTCAAGGTTATATATTCTAAACTCTCATTTCAATCATTGAAACATTCTTAGAGGATGTTAAATAGAGGTTATTCACACACTATTTTTCATCAAAGCAATTTTCAAGATATTGAAATAACCAACATGACTTTCGTCACTTGTAAAGATGAACTTGGACAAAGAGAAAGCTTACCAACACATATTTCGAGAAAAAGATAAGCGAGATAAACTCGGCTCGAAATAGCAAATGTGTATAATCGAAGTCTATATAGCAATACGACTTTTGTCTCAAGATAGGAGATAGAGTAGATAGACTTTTGAATGATAGATAAGTTCAAGTGTCCATATACCTTTTAGTCGATGAAGTTCCACCAGTTCCTTGAGTAGTTCTTCGTCTTTGTATGATGAACGTCGTGGAGTCTAGAGCTCAACTACACTTTCTATCCTAGTCTGAGACTTAGCTATAAGTAGACTAGAAATCAAGACTAATAGTTTTGGCAACTAAACTTTACAACAAGCTTTAGATAGCAACGCTTGCGAGTTCGGCCGAGCAATGCTCTAACAGAAGCGTCTACTAGTACCTTTGGTGGGAAACTAGAATTGCATTTTTATTTTAGTTTTCGATTATTTATTTTATTGACTAACGGTTATTAACTCTTGATTGCACCTAGATTGATTATTCTTGAGAGCCTTCTCTTCTGACATAAGGTCACTCAAACTAGATCAAGAAGTTAGCGGTAGTTCATATATGATGTTGACTTATGTTCATCCATTGTTAATAGACTTCATTCTGTGCGTGATCGATAATAAGTTGGAATCAAGTTTGGTTGTGCGTGTATATAAGAAGACATTGAAGATTTGAAGACAAGAATATTTTTTATTAGTTTCGTATCTTTGTGAGTTACTTCGTGTACAAACTTGATCGTCTGGGATAGGACTATATTTGTTTATCTTTTATAGGAGATTGATTAAATAGTCGTAGTAGGTCGGCAAGTTATAATTTGGTGGTATTCTTCAGTGTCCGAATATGATAGCTTGAAAATATGGATCTGATTATTTCAGTAATCTAGATCTTGATTGATCTAAACCGTACAAAGAAGTTTATTGATTTAAACATAGGATCCTTTGTCGTGCCCAACATAAATGTCTGATGTACTTCTTGAGATCGAAGAGCGGTTACCAAACAGATTAGTTCTTTACTGTTTGGAAGATGACCCAAAGGAGTTGAACGCTTGAAGTCTTCATAGCGTCTGAAGCAACTTAAGATAGTGAACTCTATCTTATGAATCGTGTGCATTGGCCAGATTGGTTGTAGGTGTACGGATACTGAAGAAACTAGGTAACTAGGGGTAGTTTACTTGGTGTCAACTATAAAAGTTCGTAGTTGTTGATGGGGAAAAACGATTCGCTGGTTTTTTAGGAAAGTGAAGAGACGACCGTGCGGACGAGACTCCTCAACCGAGCAAACTGCTTAACCTCAAACAGATGCACTGCACGGGAGTGCTTTGAGTTCGAGAGATCAATCTGTAGGACTCCAGACTAAACCAAGTCAATGGCCGTTCCAGAGTCAATTCGGTCACAAAGAGGGAGATGGGTTGATCTGTAGGAGGGAAGATGAGAATTATGGGATCAATGATGATCAAGGATTGTGGATGTATTGAAGGTTTATGCAAATACATGAACCATAGAGTTCTGCAAATAATTTTTGATCGAGAGAATTGTTGTCTTTAGTCATCAATTTTTGACTTATTTATATTGTCAGAATGGTAAACACCTTGATCCCAGTAAGTGTGACGGTTTCTTGAGTGAAAGAGTGGGAAAGTGGGAAATCATGTGTTAATCAGTTCCAGGTCGTGCGGAGACTTGGTTGATTTTCCACCCACTACTTTGCTAACTCCCTCAACCGCTTGCACAACTTACTCACGTTTCTCATCGTGGATGAACACAAGTGCCGTAGACCGCCAGACAAAAAACCTAATTAATATCCCCCATGTGACGTGATTGATGTCTCACGAATGTGGAGTCTGCAAGGCAGACGCGTATTTGATTAGTCAGTCGTTGACTTGATTAGACGATGGGTTTATTATTGTTCAGTCGAAGCATGATTGCTGGATGCTCTAGGATTCATGAATTGAACATGTCTGCTGGGACGTATAGTTCTCGAATGAATGATATTGATAGTTGAAATATTGATAGTCTGAGAAAATATTGTAGCAAATGTTGCTTGTATGATGAATTACTGAATATTGATGGTTGGATCAATATTCGAGCATTTGAGCAAGTATTGCTCATTCGATGAATTATGAATTATTGGTAACGTGACCCAATAAAATATTAATTAAAATATTGGTAGCCTGACCGAATATTATATTTTTAACCCAGATGTTGATTGCTGGATCAATATAAAATCATTAGTGTTTGAACTCGCTCAGAATTATGATTTACAGAGCGTTTGTTCGAAACCCTAATTTTTGATCAATTGCTCGTCAATTGATGATTCACTGAAAATGTGAAGGAGTGACCAGCTACATGGGATGATGGTTGACCATGTAGTGCCCAAGTGCTAGAGTGAGCATGCACCAAGGTCCTTTGTTGACCGGTTGGTGAAAGGATGATCAAACGCTGGTTTAATCATTTATTAAAATAGTGCTCATCTGAGCATTAGGTAACAAAACCTAATTATGGAGAAGTGAGGAACCGACCAAGAGGGCATGAGACCGGCCCTTGGTGGTCGTGGGACCAGCTGATGGTCGTTTGAGCAAATTCCAGGTTGGTTGGAAAGAGTTGGGACCAATATGAGCAATTGAGCAAATTAGGTCAAAATTATAAAGATGTGTGGGACCGGCTCCTTGCAAGCCTTAGGGCCGGACTTGGTCAGTCAAGGAAGCATGCCCATGTCACCATAATGTCCGTGTCTCAGTCCTGAGAGTTTTGGTATTTTCTGGTGTGCGTTTGAGCAATATTTTGGATTTTCAGAAGAGTTCGATCTTTGACTGAAATTCTTGATTTTGCTCGAATGAGCAAGTAAAACTTTGCCCATTTGATTAATACTTTGAGAATATTAAAATAATAATATTTTTCTTGAGTAGCCTAGTCGGTCATGTGACCATTTGACTTTTTGGTTTTTTCACCGTTTGAGTAATATTCGATAAAATATGGAAAAACCAGGGTTTTTTGCTCAAACTGAGGAGTTTCATGAGATGAGGGAAATAATAATTATGAAAACAAGGGAGGTGTGGGACCGTCCATGGCTAGGGCATGGCAGGCCGGCTAGGTAGCCCGGTCCCGTGACACCTTCCCCTATTTTTATTATTTTTCATCTTTGAAGGAAAATATGGAGAAACCGTGAGTTTTGCTCAAACAAGGAAAGTTGCTCGAATGAAGGAGTCTTCATGAGATCATGAAGATAATAAAATAAGAAATAATAAAGGAATAGGCGTGGGGGACCGGCTGGCCGGTGGGCCCGGTCCCTAGGCGCCTCTTTTACTTTTTTATTATTATTATTTTCTCTCTCCTATTTTGCGTGGGTTTCCTCGTTTGTTCATATTTTTGAATGCTCGTTCGTGCATCATCGTTGAGTACACTGCACTATTTTCTTGGGCTTACTCGGTGATAGTCCAGACACCCGATTGTTGGATATTTATTACTAATTCATGAAATTCAGCTGAGAATGATTCATGAAACGAAGTAATAAAATGAATTGACTGTCTATTACTAATCCATGGAATTCAAGGAACGGAGTAATGAGATAAAGTGATTATCTATTACTAATCCATGGAATCTAGCCGGGGATAGCCATGGAACGGAGTAATGAGATATAATAGATTATTTTCTAGGAATTCAGTTGGCGAATGACACTAGAGTTAATCTATATGCAGAATCGAGATATGAGATAGTTAAAGCATCATACTCGTTCTGAGGGGTGTATAGTCAGGGACCAACGAACGGCGTGACGTCCTGAAGGCGTTCATCTCTCTAACAAACAATTATGTCTAGAGAACCGCCCAATCATCAAGATTCTATACACGGTCTCTCTACATAGTCAGGGAACAATGTGCAGCGTGACGTCCTGAAGGCGTTCAGCTCTCTAACAAACAATTATGTCTAGAGAACCGCCCAATCATTAAGATTCTATGTAGAGGTGGGTCTCTCTATGTAGTCAGGGAACAACGAACGGCGTGACGTCCTGAAGGCGTTCAGCTCTCTAACAAACAATTATGTCTAGAGAACCGCCCAATCATTAAGATTCTACATAGAGGTGATGATGAAATGTGTGAAGCATCGAACGCTCAGCCGGGGAGGCCTTTCGAGAAACATATTCATCATAGCTCTCTGAGAGGAATGCTCACTCAGTCAGAGATCGTGAAACGGTTCATGGATAGTAAAATATGAATCGTCACATGCGTTCATGAAGCCGGGTTAGAAACATGTAGTATCATGATTTTACGATTTTGTCCTTTGTCGAAAATCCACCATCAACAGTAGTATTCTTTGTGTAACGGCTTAATTCTAAGAGTATTCAAAACTGGACTAGGTGTCAGGGGTTTTCTGCATTTACGGTTTCGTCGTTAACAAAATCTTGTTGTGTGTTTTTACTTCACTTTCGCATTATAATTGTTTAAGTTATAATTAAAGTAATAACACTTGTATGTTAATCTAAACACTTGGGTTGATCTCTATAGTTTAAGGTTCGGTTTCAGACTTGTACTATATAGCCAGTGTATACTTTGTGGTTTCCTATCTTCTTGACTGTCTATGTCTATATTAGATCACACAAGGTATCAGACTTATAGGTTGATATCGAAAATATTGTGATGTACTTGATACCCTCATCCTTTCAGACTGTCTATAAATGTCATCACGAGAAGGTGAGGATATGCCCCCTATATATGGAACAAACAAAGGTATGATTGAAAAAATGTGTGGGAAAAAAACACCTGATTATCGACTGATACCGTGCCTTATGAGGATTTTTCCGGACCTAAATCTAGTCGTAGCATGATAAATAATAAGTCTGAATAATAAGTGATTTTTAGGTCTGATCGATCTTGGATGAGATTTTAATTAAGTGACGTAGTAGTCATGTGATTACCACGCTAAGACAAAACAAAGTGGGGCTATCAAATAAAACGGAAAATGATCAACCGAGCCACCAAATAACAAATAAAACCGTTTTCACTAACAGACATTGGAATTACATGTAAATACGTTTGCAAGATAAATCCACAAAAATCAAATTAAATCAAGAAAAACTTAGATGACAAACTAAGTAGGCCATGAAGAAAAAAGCGGAATACACCACACAACTCAAGCACCCCAACCCAGTGAAGTCGTATCATAGTGTAATCCTGGTCGGCCAAAATAAAGCATCATGGGTGTTTTCGAACTTATGAATAGCCTTAACTTGAGCGGACTTACGAGTAACCGCGTCAGTAACTAGAGACCATTCCGTATAAGCATGTTCCCCGCATCGGACTTCGCAATCACCTTATTTACCAAAGAAGTATCAGCTCTACTTCAAGAGGTTCCAACACCTCGAAAAGCATAAAATACATCTTACAAGCAAGAGGCATAAAAACAAAAACATCCTCACGACGCACCTTTACAAGAACAACAGAGGTCAAAATCAATAAAAAAAATTGCGGAAGAAACAGAAAATTTGGAGGAAAGGAAACTCATATATTCAGAAGACTTGCCTAACGAATTTCCAGAGAATTCTCTCATCAACATGGTTAAAATAAAACAGTTGTTTTTCTATCACCGAAGCATATTCATTACTCTGTGATCTTTAGAGCGCATCTAATACTCTCCAATTTTGTCATTTTATATCTTATCTTATCTTATACTAATATAAAGGAAGAAATAATTTGGTTGGTCACACAGGAATTGACTAAGTAGTCTTTCCGTATTTTTTTCCTCTGCCTACTTTTTCGTAGATTTGAGACATCGAAGGGGTATATGCGGAAAACATGTTTTTCCCTTCGATCTATTTTCTCCTTTTACTTCCGAAAATCAGTGGAAGAAGAACTGAAACTCCATTTTCCACACGAATTGAAATCGATTGAGACTTAAACATAAGATTTCACTTCAAATTTAGTTTCGATTCCTTCAACTGCAACTTCATTCAATCTCTTCCCATCTCTTTTCTTTCTTTTTTTTCGTCCCCAAATCCCTTCCTGATTTCAATTGAAATCTGGATTCCCAGTTAAAAAGCTTTCAAAGCTTCAAATTCCGAATGATTTTTGTACTTAGGTAGATCGAGCTTCAGGTGCGTGTTATCATTCTCCTTTTGGTATCCATTTCCACCCCTCTCTATGTCTTAATTTCATCGTTCTATGTCTTAAAATTCATTATAATCAAAGGTTTTTATTGATTTGATTTCCTTGAAATGTTGATAGGAAGATAGATGAATTGGGTTTTGTTGATTTTTGCAGAAAATTTTCTTTATATACTTTGATTAATGGTGGTGATGTTGTATGCGTTTGGGATTTTTGGATAAGGGGATTATTTTGAGTGAAGTTAGGGTTACAGTTAGTGAAGAAATCGTTAATCGGTAGTATTTGGTGGTGGATTGTTCGAGTTGGTAATGATATAGTAGTTTGTGTAAATTGCTTCCTTAGTTATGCAATGCCATGATACGTACATGTAACCTGTTTTTCTGTTTTTCAAAGACTTAAACCCAGCTGATTGTTGTAAGAAATACTGCAACATGATGTATACAATGCCATGATACTTACTAGGATACCTTTGCCATGTTAGTCTCTGTAATCATGTATAATGTTGGTATTCTCTGATGGTTCTATAGGTTAATGGTAACTTCCTCAAAAGCCCATACATTCACAACTCCAAAACTCTTTTCATACTTCTTTTTGGGTACATAATACATTTTTTTATCTTCTTTTTCTTTTTACCGAATTTAAGAATGAATCTGAAATTTTCTTTTTGCGGGTTTATCATGCAAACGACGATGAAGAAACCTAATAGATTTTCTGTTTGAAATTATTGACGTACAACAGACCGGGAGACTCTTAATACCGGCAACTCCACATCAGGCTACGCAGCTAGATTTCATGTTCCACCTGCTCATCAATCAATTTATGTTCTACTTTATTAAGTTCATTGTGTTTGTGTGGATTATTAGAATTTATTTAGTAAGAGACTAAAGTTTTTTAGGCAATAATCCCGCAAGTGAGATTGTTAATTGAGCAGCAGTTTCCAAGGAGATGGCTATGATGGTACTGAGCTGAGTTTTGAGTATGCAGAAATGGTGATAGACTAGATGTTTGCACATATATTATGGAGAAATGGTGATAGGTTAGGTGTTTGCGCATCGATGTTTCCAAATATTTGGCAAGTGCAATGTTCCCCTGTTACTTTTTTTCTTCCACTTCTCTAAACTAATAGTTTACAGAAAGTCCTTGGATTGGGTTTATTAGATTTAGAGAAGGCTGCTCATTTTATTCATGCTTAGTCTGACCATCCCATCAGTTGTTCAATATTTAGGAATCTATCCTTTACCACTGGGAATAGCAATTAGGACTATTTCCTTTAACACGTTAATAACAAACTATTTATTAAGCTTAGATATTTATGGCTCTCTTGGTGTATTTGCAGGAAAACCTCAAGAGAAGCTATCTTGATCGAACCCAAGACAGATAAACGGTATGACACAACAGAAAGCATAAGTCAGCCGCGGCCTTCATCATTATCACAGAAATTTCACACAAATATGCTTCCACACCTCTTGATGCTATGAGCACAATTTCCGCAAGATTAGTTTAGCAAGTTCCCTGTGACAGGCGTGTAAGAGTAAAGTAACACTCACAATTAAGGTGTTTCCCGGCCCTTGGAACCAAAAGCATAATCTGTACTCAGACGAGATTAACAATGCTTAGGTTTTGGTTTAAGTATACATTGGTTTTTTCTTGTAGTATTAGTAACTTTAATGGATGTCCATTAATCTCTTACTTTTTTAGTCACGTTTGCAAAGTCCGGGACTTTTAGTTTGAGTTAATAATGTCATTGGATAGGTTTGGATCATTGAATTTTTTGGTTCAAGTGGAAGGCCATTATGTCACGGATTATCCACTAGCATATTGTATATAAAAAAGTCTTTGTGTCTTAGAAAGCTACGAGTTAGAAAGCTACGAGTTACGAATATACATTCTTGACGTAAAAAGGATTTTATGATTGAAAAATTATTAAATGAAAATTTCGAGTTTAGTTATGATTACTTTTTGCAGATTAGCTTGAAATGAGTTCGACCACTTGGCGTTGATCGTTGACTTTGACCATTGACTAATACACGGAAAAACAAATTACAAAATAAAACGGCAGGCACATTGCGCGGGCGTGTTATACTAGTCTCTATAAAGGAATCCGGACAAATACTTTATTCTGAAACTCCAGATGGGAATCCGGACAAATACTTTATTCTGAAACTCCAGATGGGTCATTGTCAAGATTTCTAGCGGAAACAAAATCACGACTTCATTTTTTCAATCTTTTTTACTTAGTCCGGTCGCAATTGAATCTCATGAGTGCGTCTCAACCTTCAAATCTCATAGGCACAACTCGGTCTTCAATCTCAAGAGGTGTAGTTCAAGCCCAGATCAAGATGAGACTCGGTTCTATAAACGAAGATGGGATTCAGGATTAAAGCTTAAGCCTGAGCCAAGTGTCAACCTATGCCTAAGGAGAGCTATAAATTAATCCCAAGACGAAGTTTCTCCCTACCCTCGAGACCTATATGGCCAAACAGTTGGTGTGACCCCTATAGAAGTCTCCACATTTAGGGAATTTTTGGCCGCTTTGAAGGCTCTGCCTCAAATACTACAAAGGTCTTTCTCTAACTACTAGGAATCCACATCAATTAAAATCCCTAGTCAGATATCAAACTAGGGACTAGCGAAGTAATGTACATATGATAGTTTCACGATAAAATCTAGATCAAACTATTATCAACTTGAGCCGCTATGGCAAGTTAAGTTCAAAGGGATGTGACCAAGGCATCAAACCCTCCGCTAGCAACTAGAACATAAATCGCAGTTCATTCCCACCCTGGAACTGAGACTCATCCTCCACAACGATGCTAAGTTGTGGATTTGGATTAAAACTATTGGAGATCTAGAATTTTTCTGCTAAGTAAATGTGTAAAGATTCAAAATCAGATTGGGTCTCATCACAACAAGAGAAGGACTCACCTATCCGCGCCTATGTTGGGATTTACAAACTTTTCGGCCGGATTCCGGCTCCGACCATGTAAACATAAAAAGTAAAAAATTATATATGTGAGCTTTCACAAAAAAAAAAAAGAAGACGTGGTGTTCGATTACGTGAGTTAATCACGTTTTTAGCTTTAGAAAATCAAGTTTTGATTTTTAAAAACGAACTTTGCTTGTCTTTGCAGGTGTTTCAATAACTGTTTGTGAAGAAACAAGCAAGTCCTCAAAGTATCAATTCTTGTGCTATCATAACTAGTTGCTAGTGAAATTGTAAACATGTAAGAGTTTGGATTGTTACTGTTTTGTAGACGCATATCGTTTTTAGTTGATGTATGCATCTTTATGATAGAACTATCATTAAATATAGTTGCGCTTCAATTCCACTGATTTGCATCTCGTATGAACGATATATTGAAGTATAAGTATTGCATGAATGTTGCAGCTACCTTGCAGAGATGTCAGACGATAGCTATGATGATACCTCCAATGACGGCGAAGGAGAAGAAGGATTAGTAATTAAGAATACACCAAATATGGATGATGAATTTTTTGTAGTTCAGTATAGACCCAAAAAATGTCCTCTAGGTTATGCATTTCGTCTTCTGGTGAATCCCAGAGAAATTACTCAGAGAAAGTTGGTATCTCCCCGACCAATAATTCGGTTATGTCTACATGAAGGACATTATTCTGCTTCTTCATGGTGAAGACCTTTGGAATACTTCTCAGGATGTACGAGGCATATGCTAGGTCATGACCATGTTCGAGCCATGTTAGACAGTGCACAAATAACTGAGACTGTCAGGGCGGCTGGAGAATTGTTCATAAATCATGATGTGCGAGGTATTGTAGCTTTGCTTGCTCGATGGTGTATTCCTATTCACATTTTCATATACAAATGGGGAGAGTTCACCATCACTTTGGAGGACGTAGCAATCTTGTTGCATCTTTCTGTTACGGGTAATCTTCTTGAAAAAAGTCTTTTGCAGAAGAGATTGCAATGTCGGAAGTCTTGACAGATAAAATGCATGAAATTAATCGAGTGTCTGGTAACTGTTATGCTCAATGGCTGAGGTATTGGTGTCCACTAAAGAAGGATCTTAATAAGCCTGCGGATAGTACATTGATTATTACTGTTTTCTTATCTTTGTGGTTGTCCAGAGATGTGCTTGAAGATGGTGGACTTTTATTGAAGCCGTTGTAACTCATCTCGCTGTCAAAATGGCTGAAAGTGAGAAACTTCCCATTGGCAGTCTATTCCTGGGTGTATTATATTCTAACTTGTAGTTGTAGACACCAGCGTCTCTAATGGCTTTATGAAAATTCAATCATATGTTAATTCAATGTTTCTCCAAACATTATTGTGGGAACGCTTCAGCAATTATGCGCCTATCCCTCGTAGTGTCTTACAAGGGAAAGGTGTTGATTCGCGTCATGCTTTCTCTGACGAAGACAGCGCCAGGATTTTGCACTGGTCTACTAAGCTTTCTCAGTCCAAATCACGTCTCGTCAATTTTTTGGACAATGAGTCTGAATTTAATTTTCGTCCGTGGGTGTCTATTCTTCCTTATATTTCTCAGTTGATCACTTTTATTGCTGAAGAGAATATCATGTTGGAATCCGGTACAGAGATAAATGATGGTTAAAGATCTTTTATGTTGAGTTGTACTCCGACCATTTAATATCTGCGATGCGAGGAAACTTTCTTGTGGACGAATATAACATTGACAGGGAAGCGCGAAAAATGGGTCTTGATCAATGTGTCCCGTATGTTCGAATTGATAAACCGTCAGTTGAACAACTTATCATTTGCTTAGATCATACACATGTGAGCGGACGTGGATACTTGTTTCCTCGGTTAAACTGAGTGACATATGTGACTCTGGGTTACATAAACTTTTGGAATGAGCAACACGAGCGTCTTCATAATTTTGTGTTATCCACTCGTCCACCGGAACAAGAATCTTCTAATGTTGAGATGATTTCTGATCGTCCAAGGTTAAAGCCAATCTCTGGTGACAAAAGGAAGATACTTCCAGGAGCTTCGCAGGTAAGTAATTTTTCTAATCGTTTTTGTAGAAGTATGGTAATTGCAGTTTAATTGTTATATTATCCTTCACTATAGGAAGAGCGTGTCATAAGGCCTCGGAATAATGTAGACTTCATGGACATTCAGGAAATTCCCCAGGGTAGGGGGAGAATAAGCAAGACTCATAGGATGTTACCAAATACTGTGAAATCTCCATCCACTTCTTTGGTTAGTCGTTAATGCTTCTTTCATGATAACCTTTTCTCCATATAATTAGGATTATAAAGCAAATATTTTGTTACCTTATTCCAAGGTTTTTCTCCATCAAGTATTGACGGTCTTCGATTCACCCCGACTAGACAATCCATTCACGAATCTGATAACGATGATGAAGATGAAGAAATTGATGTAAGCATCTCTTTGCGGAATCATTTGTGATACTTCTTGCAGGAAATAATAATATTTGTTGTTGATGTTTCTATGAGGAGATTTCTCTTGAAGACCGAGGTAACAATGATGTCCATTCATCTTCGGAGGATGATGAGGAAGACAACCACCACAATTCTGAACCGAATTGAGGTAATGTTGATTCTACTGGTAAGTATCCATCTTGAGTTATCTTAATGAAAGTATAAAATTTATGATTTATGACTTAATGAATGAGAATCCGTATGAACGAATGAGAAGTTTTGCCGTAATACGTCGTCACAAAATTCAGAATTCGGTCATTTAGCAAAAACACTGTAGAATCTTCATCCGACATCAGTTTTTTGTGATCTACCCCAACTTTTGATGCCCAGTAATTTCCTAGCTTCTTCATAAAATATTTTTTAGTTTTGAGGCCGTTTATGGTCGAAATCGATGAAACAGTAAACTTTCAGGAAGTCTTCAGAAACTTTTCAACTGTCATGTAGTTTGATATTTTGACCACATATTTTTGCTCGTTTATCCAATTGCTGTGAATTTTGGATATGTTGTAGAGGACATCAATAAGAAGAGATTGACATATGATCTATCCTTATATTCCTCACCAATTTCTCCTAGTTTATCGTCTTGTACATGACAGTGTAAAATCGTCTCAGACGAGTTTGTTGCAAAATGTCTTTTTTTTATGTGTTTACACTATTTGATGTGTCTTGAATGCTTAGTGGAGGATTTTGATGGTACTATTTCACCCATATTATGAATTTTATAATTTTCGCTTGGATTCCATGCTTGCAGTACTCTAACTCATATAATTGCAGTATTAGGTGCAAAACGGTGAAATAGAGGAAAATGAAGCTAATAATGATTACATGAGCATTCTTGTGGACTAAAGTGGTGATGCAACCATATCTGCACCTTAGGATCATGAATATTTTGTTCTTGAAGCGTTGGAGAGACTGAAGTCCGAGTTGGCGTTACTCCAGAGATGGAAGAATCGATCCAATGATGGAGACTCGTATAGTGTTGCATGAATTTCTTAATGCGGGCGTTGCTTTCGATCCTCCATTCAGTGATACGCTCAAGTATCATGATCTAGATGGTGGATTTTGTGTCTCAACTGGATATGCCGACTTGTATCATGAAATATTGCGAAGATACGGTCGCATTGCTACTACCATGAAATATGAGCATGAATGCGAGTAGAACACATATTGCGTGTCATAGTTGACATGCGGACCAAAGCTAGAGGTACCGTCATTGAGGATTTATTCTTTGATTGGGAATACAATTTGCAGGCCTCTGAAGGATACAGTTTCAGTATGCGGTGGCTTCGTCAAAGAATCGATGATATCAAGGAGACACGGAAGAAAAGTGTACCTCTTTTCAATGATGCTGTAATGGAGACCAAGGCAGAGATTGCAAGGCTGACTAAAAGAGCTAGAGTTGGAGAAGGCCGCTCTGCAACGCATGAAGATGGCGCTTTCTGAAGAGCATAAACATATTTTGCCAATTTTATTTAGTTTCGTTTTCATGATCTCTTGAACTTTATATTTGAACTTTTGAGAGATGGGAAGTTTTATCTAGTTTTGAATTTTTTGTTAGTTTTGGATAAGTAGATGATTGACAGTTGTGGGGATTTTCTTTTGGATTTGATAGAGTTTTTCTTTAAATAAATGAACTGTGATTAATTGCTGAAAGGGAACTCAATTAGTGAATGCAAGTATTGCATACACTTTGGAGGAATTGAAAATACGGGTGAATTAAGAAAACACTAAATGCAAACTTCAGATGTTTTGGGAGTTCATGCTTAAAACATCGAATACCTCAAACTCCGAATCCCTCAAGCGTCGATTCTTTGAGCCACTTCTCTCATATTACTGCCATACCTATTCTGTCATCTGTATCTACTAATTTGTAATATCCGCCAATAACAGACTTGGCAATTATAAAAGGTCCTTCCCAATTGGAGTTCATTTCGGAATGGAGATTACGCCTAGTCGCTTTGAGAACTAAATATCCTTCATAATTTTTTTTAGTCTTGATCACCTTGGACTATAATCTTCTACTGGTTCAGTATTCCTTTCATTGCACCGTCAGTAGTTGGGTTCCACACTTGTGCAGGCATCAGAGCTTTCTTATAATGATTTTTTGGTACAAATAGATACTCCTGCAGGGCTATGGAGGAATACCCAAGATATTCTTTTCCATTCTTGGACATCATCTCAATAATGAATATCCCAGTGCGGTGCTCAATTTGGAGAGGAGTTAGATTTAAGCACTTGGTAAAATATTCCAGTGGTCAAGCTACCCATTCATAACGTCTTGCAACAGCAGAGTTGCTAGCAGAATTGAGTCCACATGCTAGGAGAGTATGTGAGAGAATAGATGACATAAACATAGGTGGAATGATACTTGCCTGACTGTGGAATCTATTGATAAATGCCAATGCATCTTCTTCAGGTTCTTGCTTTAACTTCATCAGAGTTCGAAATTCCTCTAAGTGCGATGATGGAGCGTCCACCAAGTTTACCATATCGTAATTTTTTTCATCGGAGAGATATGCGACCGGAGCTGCCTTGTCAGTGATCGTCTTCTCAGCATGTATCCATGTTCATCCGAGGATCATGTCATAACCTGGATCCCACCTGATTATGTAAAATTTGGCTTCTGTCCGGGTTGAACCTATCTTCATTTTGATAATAATGTAGCCATAAGCATCCCTGGGCATTCCTTCATGGTCTCTGATTGAGATGGTAGCATGAGTAGCTTCTTGCCGAGTGATACCCGCAGCTATGAGGGCCTTCAATGGGATAATGTTGATGGTTGTACCATCATCAATTAACGTTCTCCCAAATTTGTTTTCTTTGAGATTGGATGTAGTAAACAGTCCCTGGTTGTACATCTCTTTATATGTAGCTGAAGGTATATGAGACATCTCCTGGATGGATAGACGTCTTCCTGATACGATGTGGTTCAGAGCGATTCACATATTTGTTCCACCAAGGATTGAACTGCTTCATTGATAGGTTGTTCAGAGAGAGTGAATGTCCTGATTTGGGAAAGGGTCCATGTGCACTCCTTCAGTCCCCAGATGAAGCTCTCCTGGTTCAACCTTCTCTTTGAAGATACGCTTCAAAACATTACAATCACTTGTTGGATAATTGACAAATCTAAGAAATCGACAATACCTAGGGTTCTCCATTTCCTCTTCAATTGGCTCTCTCTTGATAAATGGAAATTTAATTGCACTATCTTCGATCCAGACTTCCATGAATTCGATCACTTCTTCAATGGGAAGAGGGAAGTTCGAGTCCGTCTGATCATTCACTGTTTGTTGACGCTGGGTCGGATCTTTTGAATTTCAGGTTTGGTTATCCTTCCTTTGCACTTTTAGGGGAGCTTGGGGTATTTGAGAAGCATGCTTGTGTTTTTGTGTCTCGGCATCTTTCCTTTTATTTTCTTTAGCAACAATGTTCGTGGAAGGTTGGAGATTGTACTGCTTGTTAACAAGGCGTTTGCTGCCGTGAGTTTCACGAGGTTCCTCAATATATACAGGTTTTGCCCTTTCCAGTAAAGAAGGTGCAGTGGTTGTTGATCGCTTAGCTGATTCATGAATTTCCGAGAAGGTTTGGAATTGGAGATTTTCCAATAAAGCTCTATAGACCGGGATCATTCCATTGATGCAGAAGTTTATGAGTTGTTGTTCATCGACATTTGGATCATGATAATCCAAAGCTTGGACTTTGAGCCTCTTCACATAATCATTGAGGTTTTCATTGTTCCTCTGAAACATACTTTCCAGACCGGAAAGGGTAACTTATTCTGAAACAAAAAAGTACTTTGTATAAAAGGCATTAATTGTTTCACCCCAACTGGCGATGCTTCCTGGCATGATGTTGTTATACCATGTGTATGCTCTGCCTATCTGAGACTTTGAAAACTCCTTTCAGATGAACAACGTAGTTGTACTCATGATCTCCCAATGATTCTAAGAATCGCAAGACATTCTCCCGAGTATTTCCTGTTCCATCATAAAAGTATGAACGTTGGAGAAGTGTAACCTTTGCAAAGAGGAACTCTCTTCATGTTAGAAGGATATGGAGGATGGTGACGGTGGTGGACTGAGGATGTCTTATATTTATCACGATCCTCCAAAAAGCACTCCAAGTCTTCACGAGTGATGAAGCTTGGTTGCTCCTTCACTGGTGGATTGTCTGCAGTGTTGCGAACTTCATGATCTCCCAGAACATGTATTAGAGAGATTTCGGGATCAGTGGTCGAGGGAACTTCCTTAGCTTTTCCTTTCTCCTGTCAACGTTGGTCAGACGACAATTGCTCTGTCAAGGTCTTCAGATAAGCGAGAAGTTCTTCCTATTCGGCAGCCATATCTCTTTAAGTTTTGGCAAGGGTTTCTTGCGTCTGCATGAGATCGACTATGGTAGGCAGATTATTCCTCACTTTTTCAGGAGTCCGGACAAAAATAGAATTATTTCCTGTAATGATATTAGTTTCAGCATGGACACCAATATTGTTGGTTTGAGGGGTAGTATCAGTAGCGTCGTTGTTGGTAACGGGAAGAGTGATTGGAGTACCACCACTTTCTAGTGCTAGCATTGTTTGGGTTAGGTTTAGTAACTGATCCTGACCTAAGATCATCCATATTTAACGAATTATGATTGCAACCGAGAGATTAATCTCCCACTGTGGTTGCCAATCTGTTGATGGGTAAAAACGATTTGCAAATTTTTTAGGAAAAGTGGAGAGTTGTGCGTATAAAGAATCCTCGATTAAGAAAATTGCTAAAACCTTTAATAGATGCACTGCACGAGAGTGCTTTGAGTTCGAGAGGTCAATCTGTATGACTCTGTCCTAAACTAAGGTCGTTACATAGTCAATTCGGTCATAAAGATGGATGAGGGTCGATCTATAGAAGGAAAGATGAGAATTGTGTGAGATCAATGATGATTGAAGGATTGTGGATGTGTTGGATACTTCTGCAAGTTTAATGAACTGTCAGTGAATTCTGATCAGATTGATTGAGTTCTGTTCAGTAGTGTTCGATTGAGATCCGTTGAATTGAGTTATATTCTCAAATCATAGGTTGATTAACCTATTTATATTGCATAATTAGTTAAAAAATTGATCCCCAGTAAGTGTGACAGTTGTAGAGGAGTTGAAGAATGTGGAAGTGGGAAATCGTAGTTGAACCAGTTCCACATTGTGCGGAAAACTTTGTTGATTTTCCATCCACTACTTTGTTAACTCCTTCAACTTCTAGCACGACTTGCTCACATTTCTCATCGTGGATGTACTGTCACATCGCACGTGATGTAGGCCACATGACCAAATCCCTAATGAATATCCCCCCATATGACATGATTGATGTCTCATGTATGTGGAGTCTGCAAGGAAGACGTGTATTTAATTGGTCAATTTTTAACTTGGATAGATCATGAGTCTTAGCCTTGATGAGTCGAGAATAATTAATGAATGTGATATGCTCTGTTACTTATGGATTTAACATAAGGTGTGTTTGCTGGGACAACAATAATGCATAGACATCGAGTCGAGTCTGATGAATTATGACATATCATTGTACCGGCTGAGGCATCGATGGTACTAGAATGTATTGGATTGATGAACATCGGTCTGATAAGAGTGCTGGATCATGACCTACTCTGATATGTCAAGTATTCGAAGGAAATCAGATATTACTGAGTTATTATAGAATACCCATGTCATGAGTTGTCGACTGACATCGGAATTAGAGTATTAAATGGACGTATAATGAGATATTGGATGATTGTCCAAGTATATGGTCGTACAATGTCATGTTGCTTTGGTACATATGATCTCTATACCTTGGTAGCTATTACTATAAAGGCGAAATTTAGAATAACAATAGACGAAAAACTTAGAAAACAGAACACAAAGTAGTAATTCGAAGAAAAATATCTTTTCTAGCTTATGAACAAGAAAACAATTACAATTCTCTCTTTGTTACGCTCACAATCTTATAAACAGTGGATCAACCTTAAACTGTTTGCTAAGCTTGTACAAGTATTCTTCCAAGCTATCTCTAGGTTTTCTGTGTCTTTAATATCTGTCCTTAGCTATTAGCCAAAGCCTCAATTTATAGCCTTCATCGTACTCAGCCGACCAAGGACTTCTATTAGGAATCTATTTCCTAAACTAAGAGTATTGCCTAAAACAAAACTCTTCCCTAACTAGGAATTCTGCCTAAACAAGGATTCCTTCCTAGAATAGGATTCTTCCCTCAACTTAGCTTAAGGTTAACTAAGTTCCCTAATAGGAGTAGGGATACACCTGTATCATGCTTGGACAGTCGAGCAACAAAAATGTTGGTAGCAGGATTAAACATTTAAGATTAATTAAAATACTGATAGCTGGATCAATATGAAAATTAATACTTATCAGAATTATCATAATTCTGAAACCCTAATTTTAGGAAGCCCTGGATCCTGGAGATGGAGAGTTGTCAAACATGGGTAGAGAGATTGTTAGAGCACTGCTCGGTCGAACTCGCAAGCGTTGCTATCTCAAGCTTGTTTGTCAAGTTTAGTTTCCAAAACTATAAGTCTTGATTTCTAATCTACTTATAGCTAAGTCTCGGACTAGGATAGTAAGTGTAGTTGAGCTCTAGACTCCATGGCGTTCATCATGCAAAGATGGAGAACTACTCAAGGAACTTGTGGAACTTCATCGACAAAAAGGTATGTGGAGACTATAACTTATCTATCACTAAAAAGTCTATCTATTCTATCTCCTATCTTGAGACAAAAGTTGTATTGCTATATAGACTTTGATTATACACATTTGCTATTTTGAGCCGAGTTTATATCGCTTATCTATTTCTCGAAATATGTGTTGGTAAGCTTTCGCTTTGGCCAAGTTCATCTTTACTCATGACGAAAGTCATGTTGATTATTTCAATAACTTGAAAATCGCTTTGATGAAAAATAGTTTGTGAATAACAACTATATAACATCTTCTAAGAAAGTTTCAATGATTGAAATGAGAATTTAGAACATGTATACATCTTTGGATATAAACATGGTGTATTCTCACATTTGTGTAAAAGTCCAAAACCGGGAACCCAAAGTATGCGTACACGTACGCGTATTGGCGGTTGTTGGAAATCCGGGTAAGTATGCGTACCCGTACGCATACTGGTGGAAAGTTCACGTCCGTGAATTTCTGCTGGAGTTTGAAAGTGAAAAACAAACTCAATCCGGTTACTTAAGTACACGTACCCTTATGCATACTTAAGTAAGTTACTTTCTAAAATCGGTTTGTTCATGAACTAAAACATTTATATATTAAGGAATGCAATCTTTGCAAACCGTGGCTATAATGTTCATGAATCGATTCGAGTGAATCAAAACCGATTTTGCTTCGATTATGTCTTGTATACTTCTATAAGATCTAAGCAATTGAACAACTCTCTAACTAGTTCATTTGAGTCATTTGAACTAGTTATGGTGAAGGTGAATAAGGTTGATATGAAAGTGCTCATATAGCTAACTATTGGTTAACTATTGTTGAACCAACTAAGTGTACACGTTTAGGTACGGTTACTCAAAACTAAATGAAGTTACATTTCATTTGTGTATAACAAGCTAAGTTCGATCTAACGGTTGAAAGATATTAGCTTGAACCTAATCAGGTTTTCATCTAACGGTGAATATTGAATGCTTTGTTACCAAGGTAACTTAGATTGAAAACCCTGATTTGGAGACTATATAAAGGAGAACTCTAGCAACTGGGAAATATAATCCCCACACCTCCTGTATGATACTAGTTGTATAAGCTAGAGTCGATTCTCCTTTAACCTTAGGTTTTTCATAAAACCTTGTAGGTTAACGACTTAAAGACTTCATTGGGATTGTTAAGCCAGACCCAACTATTTTCTTTGTAGTTGCGTGATCTGATCTTGTTGTTTTCTATCGTGATTGAGTACAATCGTAAGATTGGCTTGAGATTTATATCTCCGATAGGCAAGATAGAAAAGTAGTCACAAACATCTTCGTCTCATTGTTTGTGATTCCATAATATCTTGTTTCGCTAGTCGATTAAGATTATTGTGAGGTGATTGATATTTCTAGGATGTTCTTCAGGAATATAAGTCCGGTGTATCAATTGGTTCTTGTTCACCTTGATTTATCAAAAGACGGAACAAAACCCGTAGGTATTTCTGTGGGAGACAGATTTATCTATTCCTATAGACTTTTCTGTGTGATACAGATTTGTTTATCAAGTCTTTGACTTTGGGTCGTAGCAACTCTTAGTTGTGGGTGAGATCAGCTAAGGGAATCAAGTGCGTAGTATACTGCTGGGATCAGAGACGTAAAGAGCGCAACTGTACCTTGAATCAGTGTGAGATTGATTGGGGTTCAACTACAGTCCAGACCGAACTTAGTTTGTAGTAGGCTAGTGTCTGTAGCGGCTTAATACAGTGTGGTGTTCAATCTGGACTAGGTCCAGGGGTTTTTCTGCATTTGCGATTTCCTCGTTAACAAAACTTCTGGTGTCTGTGTTATTTCTTTTCTGCAATATATTTTGTTATATAATTGAAATATCACAGGTTGTGCGTTGAATCGATCAATTGGTATATCCAACCTTTGGTTGTTCTTTGAAATTGATTGATCCTTGAACATCGGTCTTTTGTACCTTTCAAGTTATCTCTCTTATATTCAATCGGGCTCGCAAATTATTATTTGTTTGATTGCGGATTGAATTGAGAGATTGAGATATAACTCTTTGATATACTTTTTATAAGATTGAGTCTAACTGTCTAGTTGATTCTCTTGTAAGTATAATGGAGTTAGTCCATACAGATTGCTAAGCGAAATATTGGGTGAGGTTGTTAGACCCCCGCTTTATTAGAGACCAACAAACCAATGGGTATGAGGACCGGCCATTGGTGGTGGAGAAACCGGATATGGAGGATTATCCAAAATATGGATTAAGGAATGTGGACTGGCCGGCAATGGTGGCCAAGTGATCGTCCAAGTCGGGCCATGATGGTGCACCAGCCACCATGTCGACGACCATCCATTCCTGGGAATTTTGGTATTTTGTTTGACATTTGTGCAATTTTTGTATTTCCAGAAGAGTATGTTCTTAACTTAAACTCTCAATTTTGCATGAATGAGCAAGTAGAGTTTTTGCTCATGCGTCAAATATTTTTTAGAATAATAAAGTAATAATATTTTAATATTTATTGGTGAAAAAGACCCAATGATCGTGGGACCATTTGACTTGTAGGCTTTTTTTTTGTAGAATTGAGTAATATTTGGCAAAAATATGGAAAACCAAGAGTTTGCACGAATGTGGGAGTCAAGAGTTGTCGAATAATAATAATAAAATAAAAGAAGTGGGGAGCCGGTCCGGTGCGCCTTTTTTTTAATATAGCTCTCCATATATCCTCATTCTTCCATATTTTTGGGTGCTCGTTCATATATTATTACTAAGTACACTCGCACCATTTTCTCGGGGTTTACTCGGTGGTGGCCCATATGCCCAAAAGGTAGAAATTTATTACTAATATATGGAATTCAGCTGGGAAAAGTCGTGAATTGAAGTAATAAAAATATTGTGATGAAAGTAGAATATTTTCTAGGAATTCCTGATGAATTATGCACTAAAATTAATTAATTGATGGCTCTACACTAGAAGGCGATCTGTCTAGGAGCATTAGATTTATTTGAGAATCGAGGTATGAGATAGTGGAAGCATCATGCTCGTTCTGAACGTTTATTCTGCATATCGGGAACATTTGTGACATCCTGAAGACGTTATTGCTATATACTAGTGGTCAATCCATTTAGGAGTCGTCCAATCATTCTCGATTCTATACATAAGTGTGTACTGGAACTGCTCGGTATAAATGACGAAATATGCAGAATATTGAAAGCTCAGCTGAGAGGCTTTAACAATTACATATTCGTGCATGCTCTGAAGAGGTTACACACTCAGTCAGAGATCATTGTGACATAAGCTTTCATGTATGAATTCTAAAATATGAATTTCATACATTCTTCTGAAGCTAGGTCAGAAATATACAAAATTATGATTTTACAATTTTAGCCTTCATCAAAAATCCACCATCAACAGGTTCACAAACCCCTTTGGAAAACCGTGGCGAACTGAATTTTCAAAGTTGGAATAATAGGATAGCAGTTGGCGAACCCGGTTTACGAACAGTTGTCAACTGAGTTCGATAGTCTTGTAGGGTTAACAACTCGGTTCACGAACCATTGTACCCTGACTTGTGAACAAGCCATGCGGTTAGCAAACCTTCCTACCAATTGTCCCAATTTATAGTTTAGTAAATGCTCCAAGAATTATTTTCATAATATGTTTAGCATTACTAGAAATCTCTTAAACACTTTTAAGACTCCATTGATCACTTAAACACTTATGTGTATGCATCATGATTCAACTCTTAAGTGTTTGAAAGAATATCAAATTTTTTTAGTTCTTTGGCTAACTTACCAAACCGAATGGTCATTATACACGGTTCAGTAACCGAACCTAAGTGTATATTCTTCTATTGTAGTTTTCAAGAATAGAATTTACTTGATTCTCAAGTTATCCTAGCTTGAATTCTAAGCAGCCCCTCAACTAGGAAAATCAATCCATGACACTTGTGTCTTAGTTGATTCTAGAGTCGTCTTCTACTGACCTAGGTTTCCTCTGAGAAACATAATTAGGTCTACGACTAAAGACTTCGCTTTGGGGATTCGTGAAGCCAGGTACGACTATATTTACCTTGATATTTCGTGAATCCTGATCTTGATTTTCTGTTATCGAGATTCTCGTAATCTCTTTCAGGCAAGATAGATAGAAATCGCAAAGTTCTATTCGTCTCAGACTTTGTGATTCCTCAAGATAGGCACATGAAAACTGATCTTAGTTGACCTTTTGAAGATTGTTCTTGAGAGGTGGTTAAGAATCAGGCTGCTCTCCGAAAGTTGTAAGATCCGGATTTGTGAGGTTTGCTAGCTTTGTCTATTGAAAACATATTTCCACACCTTGATCTTTGATCTGCACGGAAATCAAATAGGCTTAACTGTTAGAGGTATATTGGTATCAAAAGTCTTCACTTTGGCTGAAACAACTCTTAGGATGTAAAGGACATCAGCTAAGGGAATCAAGTGCGTAGAGCCTTGCGAGGTTCAACAGATGTAAGAAGCGCGACTGTAACTGAATTGCTTGGAGGGTGGATTTTGTCTCAACTACATTCCATCCCGAAGTCTTATAGTGGGCTAGTGTCTGTAACGGCTTAATACAGTGTGGTGTTCAAATATGGACGAGGTCCCGGGGTTTTCTGCTATTGCGGTTTCCTCGTTAACAAAATTTCTGGTGTCTTGTGCTTTTCCTTTTCCGCATTATATTGTGTATCTTTATAATTGGATTTGCACAGGTTTGTACTTATTCAATCTAAGTAAATATATGCACTTAATTGTAATCGATTACAAGATTTGTTTCTTGTAGAATTCGTATCTTAAAAGATAGATAACAAGTTTAATCACTTGCAGAATTCCGATTGGATAATTTGGATACGACTAGATTGATCTTGGATATTGATTTTTGAGATCGTACAAGTACTCATCTTAATAATCAGGTTCACCGACCCTGTGTCTATACACATACTGATTTAGTAGAGGTTGAGATATAAACTCTACATACATATTGTCAAACATCATTCAGTTATTCTACTTACTTTTGTATTAAATTTTGTTTATACATGTTGCCGAACAAAGAAGTTGGGTGTATTTGGTATCCCCTGCGTTTTCAATAAGTAGCAAGAAAACTGGTATCAAAATAAGAATAAAGGTAGTGGATGATGATAAAGATATTATATCCCAAAGAGATTATTTTTTTAAATAATGATAATAACAATTATGTTTCCTGATAGGGAAAATGACCAGCCTTTGTTTTTCTTGTCAGAGAATTATTTTACTAAAACATATGGCCGAGAACTAAAGATCGATACAAAAATGGTTTCCAGACATACTCCTGTTTTCATCTTTCCTTCTTAAAATCCTTGGATTTAAGGCATAGAATAATTTTTTTGAGATTTTTTTATCCTTTATTTAAAGATACGATTGCTTCGTAAGCCATATCCAAATTACATTACACATTCCCCCTTATTCAAAAAAATATATTTTTATGGTTGGAGATGTCATGCATGACTATTAGAAGATGAGGCTCTAATGTAACAAAGTATCTTGATGCATGGTCATGTAAATACTCCCGAATCCCATTAATATAAGTTTTTGTGACAAAATAATACAAAATGAATTCATTTATTTATTAGATTAAACACTAAAAAGAAGAAGTAATGGCTCGTCTAATAGCCATATATTAAGTACGACAACTACTCTTACAATCCCCGAGCGTAAAAGCACAAGTAGGAGTCCCAATATTACAACAATAACATCTGAATTAGTTGTTCGAATGAACGCACGCTGTTTCAATGCATTTTCTAACTCTTGTTATATCAATATTGTTATTGATATTCCTTGGCAGATCTGCTCTACCTATAGTTAGATATATTAAATAAATAAAGTCAGCATAAATTAAAAGAAAACGACAAACAGTTAAGTGCATATCACGGGAAAGAAAAAAAAGTTACAAAACATATGTGAAATTTGGGAAGGGTGGTAAACTCTTACCCTCTGAATAAAGAGGATTAAGCCCAACAGTGAGAAAGAGGAGAATAGCCAAAGGAACTACAATGCGTTTCGTGGTTGTCATGATGCCTACAAAGAAGATAGTTATGCAAAACCTAGCTGATTTTTGATATGGTAATCGAATATGCAAAAGTGAAGTATATATACATGTTACAAAATTAATGTGGCATGTGAATATTTTTTACTTACATGCAATATCTTTTGTGCTTAATGCATATAATGTTACATGCAATATATCTCGTTTTAATATTTAATACTATATATTACTAATTAAGTACACATAAACTTCATTATTATTGTATAATACCTTGTAATACAAAATATTTGTGTCTAATACAATATATTGCATATTATGTTTCAGTTACCCTGTACAAAAGGGTAAATTGTTACTAATTAGCTATGACTAATGAAATTAATACTCTTTTTAAAGTTTTTTTTCTAATTTGAAATGAGTTTTATGTCGAAAGAACAAATATATACATAGGATGGAACTTCATAGAAATGGAAGCGACAATAAATCTAAGCCAGATGTCATGGTTGTCTGTGTGTAAAAACGTTTTACTGGTTTTTGAGTAAAAGTGGTGGAGTAGGATAGTGCTCGATGAACCAAGTCGTATAAACCCTTAAACAAATTACTGCATAGGAGTAATTTGAGTTCGAGAGACTAATCTGTAGGACTATTGCCTAAACCAAGAAATGGCCGTTCCAGATTTAATTTGGTCGTAAGGAAGGAGAAGGCTCGTTTTGTAGGGTGGGAAGCTGAGAATGAGTAGAGATCAATCGAAATTGATTGATTATGAGTTTTATGTATTGAACTGCTTTGAAAATGATTTCTCTGTGTAAGACGAGAGAAAGATTATGTGTGTGATTGGTGATTGACTTTCGTAGGTTTTCTTACATTAAGTCTTATTAATTTATCAAGTCATAGGTTGAGGAACCTATTTATTGTAGAAGTAGTTAACACATTGATCTCCTGTAAGTGGTGAAAATTAAAGAGGAGTGGAAGTATGGGAAGTGGGAATCGTGTGTAAACCATCCCCACTTTACGTGAAAGACTTGGTTGATTGTCCATCCATATTATTTTATTTACTCCTTTAACTGCCAGCACGACTTACTCATATTTCCCATCGTATATATTAGCTACATCACATGTGTTGTAGACCGCCAGACCAACACCCTAGTGAATATCCCCCCATGTGACACGAATTGATGTCTCATGTGAAAGTCTGCTTTGCATAAGAATATTTAAATGGGCAATCGTTGACCTAGTTATACTAGGAGTCTTAACTGATGAATTGAACGTGGTTCGTAATTCATATGGATGAGGTATGAAGTGTCTTGTTGAGACAAAAACAATACTTTGTGAACTATAGACATTGAGTCTGATGGGTCACTGATGATTATGATATATCATTGTGGAAACTGAGGTAGCAATGATATTCAAATGATTTGGATTGATAATCATAGGTTTAATGAGATTGCTGGATCGATCGTAAATCAATATGTATTTTTGATGTGTCAAGCATTTGACAGGAAGTCGTATGAAGATGAACAATGTTGAATGGTTATAGACGGTTCATCCTCGATCCACCATGTCATGAGTAGTTCGAATGACGAGGCCGAGAGATTATTATATTAAAATATTGGTTCACAAACCAATAAAATATTGACTGATGAACCAACTAAATATTGGCTGATGAACCAAAATAATATTGATAGCGGGATCAATATGAAATATTACTTCTCAAAGCAATTGAATATTGATAGTTGAATCAATATGAAATATTTCTTCGCAGAGTAATTAGATATTGATAGTTAAATCAACAAAATATTAATTAAAATATTAATAGTTGGACCAAATATTAAACAATTAATTAAAATATTGATAGCAGGATCAATGAAAATTATTAGTGTTTGAACCTGTTCAGAATTATGCTTTGTAGAGCATTAGCTTCAAAACCCAAATTTTGATAAACGAATGAACTATTGAGTGGTTGAGAGAGGCACGATCAATGGATAGAGGGGATCAGACATTAGTGGCAGTAAGACCAGTTGTGTGGTACCCAAGTGCTCTGCAGAGGATTTTCCAAAATCGGTTACAGAGGATTCGGTATATAGATGATTATTTAGTATTTAATCATAATTAAAATAAAATTATGCTCTGCAGAGCATTAGGTAGTAAGACATAATTATGGTAGAGAGATAGATCGACCAATAGGTGTAGAACCGGCTATCGGTGGTGGTGGGATCGGGTAGGCGGTCATGGATGATGGTCCAAGTTGGTGCAAATAGGTTGAACCAAAATATGGACTGTAAAGGATTAATTGGGATGATTAATCATTGGATGGAGTGGGACCGGCTTTTGGTGGCCAAGGGACCGGCCATGGTGGTGCACGAGCCACCATGTCATTCGCAGACCATTCCTTAGAGTTTTGGCATTTTATGTATATTCATAAGAGTTTAATCTTGACTGAAACTCTTAGTTTCGCTCAAAAGAGGAAGTATATTTTTTGCTTTGAAGACCAATATTTGAAAATATTAACATAATGTTTTTTTAACAGTTTTTTATGGTATAAAGACATAATGGTTGCGGGACCACTTACTTTGTGAACCATATGGTCCATGGAGCAATATTTAATTAGATACGAAAATATCAAAGAGTTTGATCTAAAGAGGGAGTCCTTGACAAAAGATTAGGAAATAATAATAAAATAACATGAAAAAATAAAAGGAGTGGGGGGCCAGCCGGTCAGCTGGTGGGTGCCGGTCCCACACGGTTTCCTTTTATTATTATTATTATTATTATTATTATTATTACTTCTTTTATATTTTCTCTTTTGGCTCTTCCTTTTTTCTTTTTCTTTTTCTATAAAGTTTTTTTTTTTATTGAGCTAAGTATTGTCATACATGATAGAGTTTAATAAGAAAGATGGAGGTTCCCCTTTCCAACTATTACATACACCCTCTTTACGGGCATGCTTAGTTAATTTATTCGCACACTTATTGGCAAGTCTGTTTATGTGCTTACAAGAACAATAATTAAAAGAAGTTAAAAGAAAAAAATATCTTCAACTATTCCACATGGAAGATCAGATGCAACTCCTTAGATAATTTGTATAAGGCTTTGATACTCAGATTCAGTGATGATGTTATCGATTCCTAACTGCAGAGCTCACTTCAGTCCCTTCAAGACAACTAAAATCTCCAGATGGTCTGCACCCAGTGCTCCATTGAAGCTGACACACATTGAAGCTACATGTGTACTACACAATCTCTAAAAATTAGTCCATGTTGAAAAGACGAGGGTACCCAAATACACCACAATCTTTTAGATATCAACCTATAAGTCCAATATCAAGTGTGATTGTGTGTGGACAAAGCCAAGAAAATACGACAACTATGGTATACACTTTGTGTGGTCGTTTATGGATATGAAATCGAGACAATACAACAACAAAGTGTTCACTTGATAATAGGTATGTTATTAAACCGAAATACTAAAGGATAAATATCAAGTGACCAGGAATTAACAGACAAGTGTATTTACTTTATTACAATATAAAACAATTATAATGCGGAAGTAAAGTAAATAACACACAAAAGATTTTGTTAATGAGGAAACCGCAAATGCAAAAAAACCTCGGGACCTAGTCCAGTTTTGAATACTCTCATAATTAAGCCGCTATACATAATCTAATGCCAACTTCGTATAGTTGAGACCAAGTAGACTACCCATAGATACTTAGTTTCTCAATATCCATGCGTCTTCGACCTTTTAGTCATGCACGTGAATCTCAAGATAGAAGTCACAATCTCAAGTTGCTTTACCCAGTAAATTCTTTATGTACTCAACTCCTTTAGATCATATTACAAACAGTAAAGGAAAAAATCTGTATGGTAACCACTTCAATTATCTTTTCTATAAAAGATATGTTGAGTAGTTGACAAAGGCTCTTCTGTTTAATCTAATAAACTCCTTTATCAGGTAAGATCAATCTGAATTAGTAATTTAGATTCTGATTCACATCTATCAGATTCAGATATTGAAAAATACCACCAAATGATAGTTGTTGATCTATACGACTTTCTGATTAGATAGATCTAATCTAAGTCGGATCCCAGTCGATAAAGATGTGTGCAAAAATTCACAAGATATGAAAACTAATAAGAAAATCTTCTTTGTCTTAAAATCTTCAATTGCCTTATCAATAACCTGCACAACACAAACTTGAATCCTTTTGTGATCATTCACACACAGAACGGAGTCTATTAACAATGGATTATCACAAGATGTATTTATATCTACAAATAGTTCTAAAGATCCCGTCGTTATTTTGATCTAGTTTGAGTGACTTTTATGTCAGAAGACAAGGCTCTCAAGAATAATCAAACTAGGTGCAATCAAAGTTTCAACAACCATTAGTCAATCAAATCAATAATTGAATACTAAAATAACAATGCAATTATCTAGTTTCCCACTAACGGTACTCGTAGAGCTTCTTGATCCCACATTAGTTTTTAGACGAGCGGTCGTAAGAGATTTCGCCTAATTAGGGTAATTTCCTCTTCGAATAGATGACTCCACCAGAAACAACGCGAATGAAGTTTGCATGGCTCTTAGGATAGTTTGCAAAAAATGCAAACTCAAGTATTTATAGACCAAGGTTGTTTGGACAACAAGGTAATTCCAAAACCGAAAATGTTCTCAAGATATGCATTAAAGTACCTAATTTCGGTTTTCCTATTTCTAATAAATGTTAACCAATATTTCCGAAATCTCTCTTAGAAAATTTCTATTATTAGTATTGCACATTTACTAATAATCCTTTTTTAGAGTATATGCTTTAATTGCAGGTAATTAAAACATATATATTTGAAAATCATAATTAAATGCTTTTCAAAATTTTAGTTCGGGATCACCTTGAGCATCAAGGAATATCTTTGAACAATTAATGATAAGACTTATGTACATGTCCAAATAATGTCGACATATAAAAGTTTCTCTTAGCAAACCCTAATTCCTAATTCACACACAACATGAAGAAATGTGTGAACTTTGGAAATTAGGTTTTGCTCTTGGGACCGGTTATACTATGACTCACAATATTAGTTGTGACCGGTTATACCATGCTCCCCAAGATAGGTTGTGACCGATTACACGATGCTTTGCAATGTAGCTTGTGATTGGTTACACCTTACTTCCCGAAGTAGCTTGTGATCGGTTACACCTTGCTTCCCAATGTAGCTTGTGACCGATTACACCTTACTTCCCGATGTAGCTTGTGACCGATTACACCTTGCTTTCCAAATTAGCTTGTGACTGGTTACTGCATGTTACACATTATAGGTTATGACCGGGTATACCTTGATTCTCAACATAAGTCAAGATAGGTTCTACCTTGTCATCTTGTATTGGTCATCCAAATGATATTCAATAAAGAACCGGACCAACACACTTATGATTTCCCTTTCGATTATGAAACAAGTTCATACATCTACTTCCTTAAACCAATGTAATAATACATAGTTTCCTAGGATGAAATCACACCTATATACTACACATAATCAAGTAACTGAATACATAGATTATGTTGATGTCGTATTTATGAAGTTCAAAAGATAAGTGTTATACTCCGTAATATAATTCCTTGATACTTTGATCATAATGCTATGACCAAGTCTAATCACTAGAGTATTATATATACATCTTCACATGTTATGTTTTCAATATAAAGCGACTTGAAAGATACGTTAGGAATGAAAACAAGATCAAGTCAATATTATTAACCTCAAGAGGAAGGATGATGTCTTCGTTGCAATCGTTACTTCTTCACATTCTTCAAGTCTTCAGAGTAATAATTGTACGTCTCAACATTCATAGACTTTCTAGTCCAACCTAAATGAAGTTGACTCTAGTAAATAATCAAGCGACTCTAGATGAGTTTTGATACTAACATATGACAACCAAACTTGACATACCAACGCTTGGTGGGTTCAACCGAGTAATGCTCTAACACATGTCATCCAGTTTTAGTTCTTTCACAGAAGGATGCATCAATATTTAGTTTAATATGGTCAGTATCAGGAGGAAATCATTTAGGGACCACATTATTCTCAACAATATTGGTGTTATTGTTTTGGACAAATAAATCATGCAACAAGAACCTATCAATAGCTTGAACTGTTTGTTGAGGAGTTAGAGATTTATTTTTGAAATCCAAGCAGCATCTGTCCTTCCATAAAAACCCGCAAATAGTAGCCATTTTAGCAATGATCAAGCTGTCAGAATTTGCAAACCACGAAGATATCCACTCTTTAAGAGTAGTCCATTGAGCATCCTCCAATCCATATCTAGCGCAAAACCAAACTGCTCTAGCATAAGGGCATTCAATTAGGATATGAAGTGTTGTCTCAGTAAAGTTCTTGCATCTGCAGCAGATAGTAACCTCTTATGGTATTTTTTTGCTCAGTCTTTCCTTTGATGCTAAAATGTCTTTAACACATTTCCAGATGAATAATTTTACCCTAGGAATGGTGTCCATGTTTCAGACTCTCCTCCAAATATTATAACACACTATTGTGATTCTTTATGTTGTAGAGAGCATAGTAAGATGACTTGACTGTAAAATATCCATTCTTAGTAAGAGGCCAACATAACTTGTTTTCACGATGATGTGGTATTCTCATACTTAAAATCTATTGATCAGTTCCTGGGTCAAAAAGATAATTAACCAATTGAAACCTTCCAGCTTTTAGTATCTTCATCAATTAACTCAGAGACATAGGTGAAAGAATACGAATTACTTGTTGTACTAGACGGAGAAGGAGGAAAAGATTGGTGCAGAATCTACTTATCTTGCCAAATTACGATATGTTTACCATTGCCAACAGAGCAGCAACTAAATCTCTTAATGAAATCAAACTCAGAACTAACACTCTTCCAAGACCAACTGGACTCCGCCTTTTTAGGGGCATGAAGAGGATGATTTTTTTTTTGAAGTATTTGGCTTTAAGAGATCGTACCAATAAGCTATCTTTTATAGTACACAGTCTCCAAGCATCTTTTTCCAATAACGCATGATTAAGCTATCCTCTTTCCTCTTTTGATGAGTATTCCATGTCCTCTTTCATCCATGTTTTTGGGTGCTCCTTGGAACATTATTACTAGGTTCACCCGTCCTTTTTTTCGAGGCTTACTCGGTGTTCCTTATGCCCGAAAGACAGCGGCGGATTCAGAAATTTTCCTAAGGGGAGTCAAAAATAGTTGAGGGTAGGCAAAAGGGAAAAAATAAGCTTGGGATGTCCAAAAAATGGCTTAGGACAAGCAAAATTGGGCTTGGGAGCCAGCGCGGCAGGGTAGGGAACTGCCGAAAGATGAATATTCATTACTAATCCATGGAATTCAGCTGAGAAAAGCCGTGAATTGAAGTAACAAAATATTAGGGTCAAAATAGAATATTTTCTAGGAATTCATTCGATGAATATGCAGCACCATAATTAGTTAATTAGTCATTCTATACTATCAGGCAATCTGTCTAGGAGCATTAAATTGATCCGAGAATCGAGATATGAGATGGGGGTATCATATTCGTTCTGAATATTATTTTGTATTATTGTGAACATTTGGGAAGAGCTACAACAAGCACTAGAGATGTCTTTTGAATGAATTTCGAACACAGAGAGGTGTTGAGATGTGCAACATAAATGATAAAGTATACGGAATATTAAAAGATTAACTAGGCGAGGCTCTAATATTACCGCCATATATTATTGCTTCAAAGAGATTACAGCACTGCGATTCAATTCTCTTACGGAATGTGAAGACATGAAACTTTATGTTTCTGATCCTGTTAGAAACACATATTTTTTATATGCGATTTTACGAATTTAGCCTTCGTTAAAAAGTCACTGTCAATAATGGTTTCGCTTGGCAACCCATACATCAACTTAAACAAAACAGATAAGTTAGGTGGTATGCCATTCAATATATCTGAATACTCCAGCTGTCTAAAATTGTTCATAGTGCAGACTTATTAGACCTAAGCCACTCCTTATTCTTCCAATAACCATAGAGTTGGACCTAGCAACATTCAAGAGCGTCTTCATATGGTCTTTTAAATGCTGATTGATAACTCAGATGGTGCCAGTTGGCTCTAACAAAAATTAATAGCTATCTTTCTCTTCCATGACATATTACTTCAGATTCCATGACACATGGTTGAAGGAGCACTCTTGCATATGACTTATAAGCAAAACCTGGGGAAATATTATTTAAAATTATTGGAACGCTCTTATGTGACGGACTGGAAAATCACGCATGTGGCGCCCAGCTGCATAGGCCGAAGCTTCCCGATGCGCCACTCTGATGCTAGTGATCGAGTCCTAAGGCTTCATTTCTCATCAGACAAATGCACGTCCATTTACCATTGCAAGCGTGCTTCGCAAGCATGATGCCTTAAACATAACATCCAAAACTTTCAATTCACCCTTGTTTTGCGAAGGGTACAAGGCCATAAAGGCCAATGCAAGTGCGTCTTGCATGCATCTGGGGTTTTCGAGTACGACTTACCCATAGGACACTGCAAGTCGAATTCCACTTCCTTACTTCACTTTAGCAATGAGTTGAATGTATGCACTTGTCTTGCTTGTGTGAAGGGTACATCTGTCAGGCTCATGTCATAATTGTCTTGTATCATATTTGTGGTGCAAGTATTATGAAAGCACCGCTAACTTGCATGTCGAAGTAGATTTCTTCTTTGGCAATGCACAATTAGCTGTTGGTGCATGCCTAGGTCCTACCTATAACGACTTGATAGAAAGTATGAGCATCCAATAAATGAACTACAACTTAACTCATTAAGTATGGCAACAATCATCTCTTGTATCTCATTACGAGCCACATGATATAAGTTATCATCATATCACAATCACCTCGCAACTAGATGATGTAAACGACAACGTGCCGGACCACTAATGTTGCAACTCATTGTGGCTGCCTACATACCCTCTTATGTGGCTCTATATGATCAACCACTGATCGTAGTTCATCAATTTTGGGACAAGCAACTAAATCCAACTCATGTTACAAGGAAAAATCCAAGTTGTATAGGCCATACAGTCATTTGCAAATGATGAGCAAGAATGAGCCTCATTGGACTTTCCATCATTTTGCACCATGGTGGTGAGTTTTTAGTTTCACACAGCCGCAAAGATGATGCCTAAGCATCATGAATCTCTCTCGAGTGACTAACACACCATAATGATGCTTTCGCATCATATAAGATTTATTGGCTAAGCTAGTGAAAATTATTAGTGCATCTTCGTTAAATGCACCTTCAACCAACTACCCCTATGTGTGTGTGTGTGTGTGTGTGTGTGTGTGTGTGTATTAATGTATACAAATAAAAGTTGGGGATCAATTTAACATGCTTACTTCAGTATGCATGGTTGTTGCCATGCCCCCTTGAGTAACGTACCATGAAGGTGGTATTTCCATATCCGTCTTGTTGGCCAACTTGAATACCACACTATAGTGGTGCAATATCGCACTCAGCCAGCCTCGCACTGGCTGAAGCACCAGGATGGTGCTATACTGCACTTAGCCAACCTTCCACTGGCTTATGCACCATAATGGTGCAACATTGCACTTAGCCAGCCTCAAATTGACGTGATGCACCATTGTGGTACAACTTCAGTCCTGGGCCAACATGCCCTTAACGCGCAACCAAAGCTTTGAGATGAAGCTTCATCTCAAGCAAATGATGCATATTTGAGCATGCGCTATGTGAAAAGTCCGGGTTTTACATCTTATCTCTAAAATTTCCCAAACTGGGGATAATTTTGTCTGAATGGAAAAAGATAGTGTTTCGGGAATTTGAAAAGAAAATACAAAAACTTGTTATCCAGATAGAATGATTAAATGATCATTTTTATTACGAAAGTAATCAAGCTCTCATAAATGATAAGATACAGTTAGAGGTCTTATATGATTCACAAAAGGAACTTGGTAAACAACAATTCAGGGAGGACTCCGTAAACTTTGGGGAAATAAATACTAAATATTTTCATGTAAAAATTATAAAGAGAAGAACATGGGATATCATAGATTGTGTTACTTCCTTATCTAGAGATATAGTAACAAAGAAGCAACAAATTGGGGCTTTCTCACCTCTTACTTTCAAAATCTGTTCACAACTACTAATACCTCTTTGGATGTTCATATGTTATCTCATATCAATCATGATATTGCTTCTTATAATAATGATTTTCTCTTGGTTGTTCCTTTATATGAGGAGATTTTTCTTGTCTTACAAAATAATAAACCCAATAAGTCCCCTGGACCGTAAAGTTTTTTACTAGAATTTTTCTTATTCTCGTTTGCAAAACTCCAAAGATTCCTAGAGATTTTAGACATGTTGGTCTATGTAATACTTGATACAAGTTAATATTAAGATTGTATCCGGTAGAATAAAACCTTTTTAAGTAGAATAGCATAAGTATTTCGACTTGCATTCTTATCCTCTACAAAAAGCAAAAAGCAACATAAGAAATCTAGGAGTTAAACTTTGCATTTCAAAGGCTTTTGACAAAGTCAGTTGGATTACTTAGTAAATGCAATGAAAAAAGTTTGATTTTAGTAATGATTTATGCGAGATGATTTTGCAGCGCATCCCCACTTCAACAATTTTTATGCTCTTGAATGGAACTCCTAGTGAACTATTTAAACCCTCACAACGATTGGGATAGTGACATCCATATCACTTTATAATAATAGAAGTATTTTCGTGTCAACTTCTTGCAATAGGAAAATGTTAGTTGACACACGAGTTTAAAATTGCTAGAATTATTTAGCATATGTCTCTGATGGTGTTTGCAGATATAGATGATGAAAAATTGGGTAGGGTTAAAGAGGTAAAAGATGACATTAGTGTGGAATGTTGATTATGAAAAAAACCTTACCTAAACCAAGATGGTGGTCGTTCAAGTCATCTTCAGTTGCATATTAAGAGATGAGGTTGGTTTAGGAAGAGAAGCCGAGGGACGTGAGACTAGATATTTTAGTTACAGAAAGTTGTAAATGAATGAGCTCTAAGAGATAAAGAGAGATTGTAGAGAACTATTATTTTGGTCTTGTTATTCTGTTTAGAATGACGAGAGTTGGTAACCCTAATCTCTATCTAGTGAGATAAGGATGAAGTAAGATAAACTATTAGAGCATAGCTCGGTTGAACTCACCAAGCGTTGGTATGTCAAGTTTATTTGTCATATTTTAGTATCAAAACTCATCTAGAGTCGCTTGATTAAATACTAGAGTCAACTTCGTTTAGGTTAGAGAAGAAAGTCTAGGAATGTTAAGACATACAAGTATTACTCCGAAGACCCGAAGAATGAGAAAAACTAACAACTTCAACGACGACATCATCCTTCCACTTGAGGTTAGTAATATTGACTTGAACTTGTTTAAATTCCTAACGTATCTTTCAAGTCGTGCTATATTGAAAATATAACATGCGAAGCTTGTATATAAATAATACTCTAGTAGATAGACATGATCATAATAGTATGGTCATAGTATTAAGGAATTATATTACGAAGTATAATGCTTATCTTTTGAACTTCATAGATATGACATCGACATAATCTTGTATATAGTTTTATGATTATGTGTATGGGTTAATGGTGAAGATTTCATCATAGGAAACAATGTTTTACATTTGTTTAAAGGAAGTAAGTTCGTGAACTTGTTTCATGAATTGAAAGGGAAATCAATAGGTATATTGGTCCGGCTATTCATTGCATATTCTTTGGGTGACCAATATGTGTGAGTTGGTAGAACCGATCTTAACTCAGGTTATGTATCTTGGTATAACCGATCACAATACCGGGGTAGACTTATGATTTGGTATGACCGGTCCTGGTAATTGGTGTAACCGATCCTAAGTAATCACCATGAGATGGTATGATCAATCCTTCTAATTGGTGTGACCGATTCTGGTAATTGGTGTGACCGATCATAAGTAGTTGTATGACCGATCCTTGTAATTAGTAAGACTTATCCTAGTGACTGGTGTGACCGATCACAAGTAGGTACCATGTTTAGGTAGAACTGATCCTAGTGATTGGTATAACCGATCCGAGCCCATGTATGTGACTTGGTATGACCGATCACATAGTAGTCTTGGAATTTTGGTAAAACCAATTCTAAACTTGTTTGGAAGTGTGGTAGAACCGATTCCAAGATGCAAATCCGATTTTCCATGATTTACATATTCTCTTCATGAACTTGTGTAGATTAGGAATTACGGTTTGCTGTGTAAAGATGTCAACATACTTTGAACATGAGCAGCAACTCTTATCATTTATTGTTCAAAGATATTCCTTGGTACTCAAGGTAATCTTGTACTGAAATAAATTGAGAATCTTTTAATTAAGGTTTTTAGTTTTGTATGCTTTAATTATCAGCAACTAATGCATAGCTCTAGAGAATAAAAATTAGTAATGTGCATTTACTAATTGGATATTTTCTATGAGAGATTTCAGAAATATTGGACAAAGATTTATTGGAATTAGGAAAGCCGAATTTGGGCATTCATTGCATATCTTGAGAATATTTTCAGTTTCGGAAATTCCTTGTTAGATCTAAAAACATCTTGTGATAATCCATTTTTAACAGACTTCGTTCTATGTGTGATTGAACACAAGAGGATTCAAGTGTTGTTGTGTAGGTATTTGAAGGTAATAGAAGATTTGAAGATGAAGAAGAATTCTTATTAGTTTTCGTATCTTGTGGATTTAGTGCACAAACCTTGGTCGGCTGGGATCCAACTAGAATCGGTTTATCTTTGATAGATCTGATTAATTAGTTGCGTGAGATCGGCATTCTCTATATTTTTCTTTGAGATCTATATTGGTTGAGTGTGAATCTAGACTTGACTATTTCGGTAGTTATTGGATAGATTGATCCAACCAGACAAATGAGTTTATTAGATTAAATATAAGAGCCTTTGTCAACAACTCACATATCTTCTAGCAAGATTGATTAGAGTGGTTACCAAACAGATTCTTCCTTTGTTGTTTGGAATACGATCCAAAGGACTTGCTATTCACGTGTGTGACTCTATAAGTCGAAGGCGCAGGGATACTGAGGGAACTAAGTAGCTAGAGGTAGTCTGCTTGGTTTCAACTAAACGTAGTTGGTATTAGATTTTGTATAGCGGCTTAATTCTGAGAGTATTCAAAACTGGACTAGGTCCCGGGGTTTTTGTGCATTTTGTATAGAAGCTCTTGATAAAATTTCTCAAAAGCAAGAGATTCATTCGAAGACTCTGACAAATAATTCTGTTGTGATTTCTTCTGATGAAGAAACTAAAAGTCCTTGCTCGAATTTTATAGATCGTGATAACAAGACTTGTTTGATCACATCTGAAACAGATTAAGATGATGGTAGTTTGTCTAACTACATCAAGTCAGAAGAGAATGAAAGACCATCTTCTACATCTACTGATGATCAAGCAAAATCTTGTCCAAAGGAAACTTTGAACCGGTTCCGTGAGAAAGATCTTAAGGAATACAACTTTCAGTCACTTGACATGAAACTTATACTTAATACTCTTGTAAAAGTATTAAAAGAAGTATCTTGTCTTGAAAAATTGAAAGATCATCCCTCCGTAAAAAGACAGAATATACCCCAACCCGATAAGATCAACTCAAAAGAATAAGATGAAAAAGTTGATGATCACTTCTGGAAAAAGGTTCCACCTCACTCATGTCGAACTAGTCTCTGTTTACATGAAGGTAGTTTCCCTACTGAATGCTTCCAGAAGAAAGGGAAGGAAATAATTTCTGCCAAGAGAAACAATCATGGAAATTTTCCAATAATTGTTTCTGATGATCAAGCTGATGTGCATTGTAAGGAAATCCTTAAAATGAGAAAAACATATGAAAATCTCATAAACAGAATTAAGAGAGATTTATCTATCTATGAAAATTCTCACATTAGTCCATTTTATCTTCATGATCAAACCTATAGCACAAGGAAAGATCACCTTCTTGGGAGAAATTACTTTGGGCAGAAACCTCCAAAGAGGAACATGAACTATGTTTCTGATACTCGTTATAAGCGTATTAAGGCTTACTCTGATACAACTTAGTTGTATGGATTTTGCGCACCATCATCTAGGATTGTGCTCATGAATTGTGGGATGAGGAAGCACATAAAACGAGAGCATATGTTTTGTGTTTCTATCAGAAAATCTGTGATAATTTTTGGGTAACTGCGAATCCATTTTGTCTAAAATAATTTTTGTTCATGTTTATCATGATCTTCCATAATTAGCTTTTATTTGAAATTTTCGAATTTTAATAAACCTTCTAGCATGAGAGTTTCGGACACAGAAAACAAAATATATTCTTTATATATTTTTGGAAATCTTTGGGTATTTTCGGTCCGAAAGTTGTTTCTTCTTAAGAAAAACTCCCTCTTGCTTGTATTGAGAAACCCTGATTAATTCTTATTTAAATCCTTGAGCATGCCCCCAATAACTCGTATTATTACAAAGGTAAATAAGGAGGATGCTCAAAGAGTTAAGGATCGTCAAGGAATCGGTACGGAAAGGAAGAAGAAGATCATCTCAAAAATCATGTCTGATTATGAATCTGATAGTTCTATTAGATCCCAAGATGAGTCATGTTTGTTGGCTTTCAACTTTCAAGATTCAAAAGAAACCAAGTGGATACCTTCTGATAGTATGGTAAACTTTATCAATGGTTTCGAAGAACTAAGAACCAATCTCATAATAACGGTTCGAAATTAAGATTGGATAAAGGATATAATTGAAGAAACAAAAGCTGATCTTGCAGACAAGAAGGAACAAGTTAAAAAACTTGAAAAACAAGAAGTGGTTGCTGACAAGTCTCTCGAGACGAGCTTGAGTTTGAACACTGAAGAAACCTCAGTGAATAATCAGAGCACCACTAAGGATTGAGTTATATGCTAAGATACTTGATCCAGAAAATAGACATCAATGTATTGATTTATTTCGATGTTTTTTGTATAAGGTCTATTTTGAATAAAACTATCAATATTTTTATGAATAAAATTATTATTTTATAATAATGTTTCATGTGATAGTTTCCGATTGCATAGCCTGTGAATGTATGTTTATATTTTTTCTATGTGATTTTCGGAGTTATGAGATGTCTGACCTTAATATTCGATCTCACATGGTGCAACCCTTATGATTTGTGTGTCTTTTTGATTTAACGAGATTAATTTCTAACCCATGTTGGTAGGATTTATCAAAGGATCATAAGGTGTTCCGATTGAAACTCATATGTGAAAAGTCACAACATGTTGAATCAATTTATGTTTACATAAGTTGTGTTTAGAATAACATATGTGTTTCGGGTTTTCAACTTTTGCCATTGGAACGCATTAGTTAAAACCGATTCAACCTTTCTCTGGTAAAGGTTGCTTTTGTTGTTGTTCTTTTTTTCTTGCGAGAGGATGACAACACACAGGGGTGGAGTTCTTATTTGAACTTGCGCTTAATGATATATCTTTCTGGGGAGAAGTGGCTACGGAAATTGAGGTAACGATTTTATTTGTTAGTTAATCGGTTTTCCTGTTTAAGAAAAGCCTGTTTATTTTGCATATATTTTTCTTTTGCTTAATAAAATTTCGGTAATTGATATGTTCCATTATTGTGTATGGATGGTTTATGTGATTTAATTGTTTCCGGTTAAGAAAAACTGTGTCGATTTATTTGGCTTATGGTTTGGTTTTTTTTTTATTGTTGGGTATCAAGTGTTTTTTCTTAACGAAATTCGGTACAATTGTGGTGCTGTAATGTATATATTTGTTTCAATTGCTTCCGGTTAAAAAAATAATTGTGCAAGTCAATTTATTTTTGTTTGTATCTATTGTTTTTGGCTTAACAAAATTACAGGGTCATTTGTTTAGTCCAATTGATTCCCGATAAGAGAAACTAAGTTATTTCTGATCTTAGTTAGACTTATCAATTGGAGATTCGGTTATTCAAGTCTAATCGAATGCCTTGACAAGAAAAACTAGTTAACTAACCTAGTGTTTGTCTTGTCTAAAGGGAAAGGTCTAAGTTATTGTCTGAATAATTAGAGCCTGATGAGAGAAATAAATTTAATTCTGATCTTTATTTTGGTCTTATCGAAACAAGCGATTGTACATAAGCAGTCGGTCCAACAAGGGAATTAAGTATCTTAGTCGATTTATTAGACTATAGGGAAAATTGCTACGGGCAATTGTTTCCCTGATAACATATTGAAACTAAATTAATTTTGTAGTTTCGGTTTTAATATTGGTTATCTAAAATGGTATGTGAAACCTTTGTGCTTAACTCTTATAGGTTGTATACGATTCTTATAGATTTGTAAGATCCTTTCGGTTTGTCCCTTATTTGCTCGAACCTTTGTCATTTTGTGACACAAAGGGGGAGAAATATATGGAGTAAACAAGTGATTTTTAATCAATAGGAAAGGAAAATTATGCTTAAACATTATATCTAACGAAAAAGTAAAACATTGACTAAGGGGGAGAAACATATCATATTCTTGTGTAGTATTTCATACTATAAAAAGGGAATAACAAAGATGTTCGGATTGAATATTTACCTAGCTTGCCTTTAGGGGGAGTAAAAGCTTTTGTTATTCAAATGTCAACAACAGCATTTATTGAATACATGCAGGTTATTGTGATGTTGAAACTTGGAATCAAGCGTATGAAGAATGAGTTATTTAGTAATTCGTTTAGCTCCATATATGTAAATAGAGTTTTGTCACTAAAATTGACAAAGCGGGAGATTGTTAGAGCATAGCTCGGTAGAACTCACCAACTGTTGGTATGTCAAGTTTGGTTGTCATATTTTAGTATCAAAACTCATCTAGAGTCGCTTAATTAAACACTAGAGTCAACTTCGTTTAGGTTAGACTAGAAAGTCTAGGAATGTTGATACATACAAGTATTACTCCGAAGACCTGAAGAATGAGAAGAAGTAACGACTACAACGACGACATCATCCTTCCACTTGAGGTTAGTAATATTGACTTGAACTTGTTTCCATTCTTAACGTATCTTTCAAGTCGTGTTATATTTAAAACATAACATGCGAAGCTTGTATATAAATAATACTCTAGCAGATAGGCATGATCATAATAGTATGTTCATAGTATTAAGGAATTATATTACAAAGTACAACGCTATCTTTTGAACTTCGTAGATATGACATCAACATAATCTTGTATATAGTTTTATGATTATGTGTATGGGTTAATGGTGAATATTTCATCATAGGAAACAATGTTTTACATTTGTTTAAAGGAAGTAAGTTCGTGAACTTGTTTCATGAATTGAAAGAGAAATCAATAGGTATATTGGTTCGTCAATTCATTGCATATTCTTTGGATAACCAATATGTGTGACTTGGTAGAACCGATCTTAGTGACTGGTGTGACCGATCACAAGTAGGTACCATGTTTAGGTAGAACCAATCCTAGTGATTGGTATAACCTATCCGAGCCCATGTATGTGACTTGGTAGGACCGATTACAACTAACCATTGTAACTTGGTATGACCAATCACATAGTAGTCTTGGAATTTTGGTAGAACCAATTCTAAACTTGTTTGGAAGTGTGGTAGAACCGATTCCAAGATGCAAATCCGATTTTCAATGATTTACATATTCTCTTCATGAACTTGTGTAGATTCGGAATTAGGGTTTGCTCTGTAAATATGTCAACATACTTTGAACATGAGCAGTAACTGAAAAAGCGGGGGTCTAACAACCACACCCAATATTTCGTTCGGCAATCTGAATGGACAAACTCCAATATACTTTCAAGAGAATTAACTAGAGAGTCATACTCAATCTATAGAAAAGTATATCAAAGAGTTATATCTCTATTTCTCAATTCAATCTGCAATCAAACAAATAGGAATTTGCGAGCTGATTGAATAAGAGAAATAACTTGGATGGTATCACAAACCAATATCCAATTGTCAATCAATTCAATCAACAACCCAAAGGTCATATTCAAGAACTGATTGAACTTAACGCACAACCTGTGATATTTCTATTATATAACAAAATATAATGCGGAAAAGAAATAACACAGACACCAAAAAAAAAATTAACGAGGAAACCGCAAATGCAGAAAAACCCCGGGACCTAGTCCAGCTTTGAACACCATACTTTATTAAGCCGTTACAGACACTAGCCTACTACCAATGAACTTCAGACTGGAATGTAGTTGAGCCCTAATCAATCTCACACAGATCAAGGTACAGTTTCGCTCCTTACGTCTCTGAACCCCAAAAGGATTCTACGCACTTGATTCCCATAGCTGATCTCACCCACAACTAAGAGTTGCTAGGACCCAAAGTCGAAGACTTGATAAACAAATCTGTCTCACACAGAAAAGTCTATTAAAATAGATAAATATTTCTCCCACAGAAATTCCTATGATTTTCGTTCTGTCTTTTGATAAATCAAGGTGTACATGAACCAATTGATAAACCGGACTTATATTCCCGAAGAACAGCCTGGTATTATCAATCACCTCAAACTAATCTTAATCGTATGGAAGCGAAACAAGATATTGTGGAGTCACAAACGATGAGACGAAGTTGTTTGTGACTACTTTTAATCTTACCTATCGGAGATAAATCTCAAGCAAATCTTAACAAAGATAATACTAAATCACGATAGTAGAAGTAAGATCAGAACACGCAACTACAGATAAAATAGTTGGGTCTGGCTTCACAATCCCAATGAAGTCTTCAAGTCGTTAACCTACAGGGATTTGGAGAAAACCTAAGGTTAAAGGAGAATCGACTCTAGTCGCAACTAGTATCACACATAAGGTGTGGGGATTAGGTTTCCCAGTTGCTAGAGTTCTCCCTTATATAGTTTTCAAATCAGGGTTTGCAATCTAAGTTACCTTGGTAACAAAGCATTCAATATTCACCGTTAGATGAAAACCTGATTAGACTTAAGCTAATATCTTTCAACCGTTAGATAGAACTTAGCTTGTTATACACAAATGAAATGTACCTTCATTTAGGTTTGAGTTACCGTATCTAAACGTGTACACTAGGTTGGCTCAACAGTAGTTAACCAAAGTTAGCTATATGAACACTTTCATATCAACCTTATTCATCTTAACCAAAACTAGTTCAAATGAAACTAGTTATAGAGTTGTTCAATTGCTATATTCTCATAGAAGTATACAAGAACACAATTGAAGCAAAATCGGTTTGATTCACTTGAATCAATTCATGAACATTATAGCCACAGTTTGCAAAAGATTGCATTCCTTATTATATAAATGTATTAGTTCATGTCACAACCGATTCTAGAACTTTAACCACTCAAGTATGCAAACGGGTACGCATACTTAAGTAGCTGGACCAAGTTTGGGTTTGCCAGTATGCGAACGGGTACGCATACCTCCAAACTCAGCAGAAATTCCTGGACCCAAACCTTACGCCAGTACGCGTACCAGTATGTGTACTTTGGTACCCGGACTTTCACAAACCAACAGGTATGCATACTATGGTTCCCGGTCATAGATTACATATATGCAAGAACACATACTATGTTCATAATCCAATAATGGTTAAGTGTTCTAAACTCTATTTCAATTATTGTTACATTCTTAGAGGATGACAATAACTGTTTTCACGAACTATTAACATCAAAGCAATTTTCAAGTTATTGAAATAATCATTACGAAACATTCCAAGTCTACACCAAATGATTGTATCACACAAATCATGAAAGATGTTACTCGGCGATTTTCACATGATCATCTTTTGACTTTCGTCAAGAATATAAGATCAACTTGGTCGAAGCGAAAGCTTACCAACACATATTTCGAGAAATATGTAAGCGAGTTAAACTCAGCTCGAAATCTCAAATGTGCATAATCGAATACTATATAGCAATACGACTTTTGTCTCAATATAGGAGATAGAGTAGAAATAGACTTTCCAAGTGATAGATGAGTTTCAGTCTCCACATACCTTTTGTTGATGAAGTTCCACAAGCTCTCCTTAGTAGTTTTTCGTCTTCAAATGATGAACGCCGTGAAGTCTAATGCTCAACTACACAATCTATCCTACTCCGAGACATCGCTATAAGTAGACTAGAAATCAAGACTTATAGTTTTGATCACTAACATTGACAAACAAGCTTGAGATAACAACGCTTGCGAGTTCAACCGAGCAGTGCTCTAACAATCTTCCCCTTTGTCAATTTTAGTGACAAAACTATCAATACATATGAATTACAAAATAAATAAACTTTGTAGCTTCTCATCCAAATGCTTGATCTCCTTGGTTCTTCAACATTACTCGAAATCTTCGTCACTTCCAAGTACTCCAGTGATTCTGAACATGTTCAACTCAACATCATAGTTGTTGAAGATCCGTAGCAATAACAATGAGAAAACAGTTGCTCTCAATCATTGTTGTACAGTGTCATAGTATTATTACACAACATCAAAGTCCAATTGTATCACAACTTTGACAACAATACTATGGTGATATGTATCACCCCCCCTTAGTCAATACTTCATCTCACATGAAAACCACTCCCCCTTACATAATGATCCGTAAACCATATGTATTTGTAGTGTGAACTACACATTAATTCTCCCCCTTTTTGTCAATATTGGAAAAGGTACGAAAACTAGTGAGATCCTAATGAAATTTTCATAGAGATACTTCATGACCAAAAGAGAACATATCAACTTGTTTCGATGATTTCACATAGTCGAAACTTAGTGTATTCATCAAGGAGTTTATAAAGATACAAGAAAACTTCTACAATATTCCACAGCCGCACTCCCCACAAAGATTTTGCAATTAAGCAAAAGTTCAAATAAGAACTCTCCCCCATAAAATGTCATTCCCGAAAGAACAACAAGAGCGACCTTACTTTTACAAGAAAAGAAGGATTTCTTTGGACATTAACAAATAACATGAAACATGAATTTGTATCCAAAAATCTCAATTGAATTAACCACAAGGAAAATGATCAATTCAATTTGGCCATGCTCAACATAAGAAAACTTACGGAGTAACATAGTACATACACAAAGATGTGGATCAGGGAAAGACCAATACTGCGGAATAATCAAAGATTCATTCTATTTTTCATCACTATTTGCACAATGACATATAATAGACTTAATCTTTGTAAACAAAAGTTCATCCTATCTTCCATCAATATTTGCATATGACATAATAGGCTTAACTTTTGTTGTCAAAAGTTCATTCTATCTTTTATCAATATTTGCATACTGACATATAATAGAGTTAACTTTTGAACAAATATGGGACAATCAAGGTTCACGGACGTAAACAACATATCCCATAACAATTAGCAATATATAAAACCATAAAGATTAATACTGCAAAAATCATCTTCCAAATAACTTAGAATTTAAATAAATAAATCTAAAAACATTGCAATTCCAAACCCTAGTTATCCTTCTTAAAAACACAAGAATAAATTCTCATAAGAAGTTTCCTAGACATTGTAGAGCTTTCTCAGGGAATCTACTGAGAATTCCTTCTCATTATTGATTATGAGATCATTCAATTCCTCCAAATCTTCAGAAATATCAGTTAGCTCACTAAGTTCTCTTTTCAGTCCACGCAGAGTGTTCTTTGTTAGAGACAACATTTGTTCATAGTGAGATATATCTTCTAAAGATGAAACGATTCGAGATTTTAAACCATTTCTTTTTCTGATGAAATTTTTCACCATAGCCCTAAAGTTATTATCACAATGACAAATAGGCAGTTGGAGGAAGAACCTGAATCATTTATCGTAGCCTTCACTTTCTCTTCCTTGAGGACTGGATTCCTTCACATAGATACATATTGACAGCTTCTACAGCATCCCTTTTTGTGGTACCTCTTGTTATAGGAGCCATGAGAATGTATCTTTCAAAGAGAAGAGGTGAAGGACAATCTTGATCACAAATGAACATAAATAGTCTATGGAATGACTAAACCCCAAGGAAACTTTGAAAAAGTCTCCATGGTTCACGATCCATTATCTATCTTAACAACAAAATATTCACTTTCTCAAAATAGAATGATGAAAAATAACCAACAAATTTTACAGGACTTGAGCAACCTTGATGTAATCCTTATTCTCAAGTCAAAAATAAGGATACAAAACATACTATGACTAGACAGTAATGGAGAGTGAACAAGGTGTTCACTTCTTGTGTCACATGGTGACATATCAAGGTTTGTTGGATAAATAGACTTACCTCGTCTGACTCTGATTCTTTTAGACTTTTTCTCGTTACTTGCTGTTTCTCCAAAGTCAGATTTATCCTTTGCATGTCGTTTTGAAGTTTGGCAATTCTTTTGTTATTCTTCTTGAATTTCCAACACTTACTTTGAACATGACTTGCACTTCCACAAAATGAGCAAAATAGAGAAGAATTTTTGCTTTGTAGAGATGACTCCTGTTTATCACAACAATCGAGATCAATTGTTCAAGAACCGTTTGGAACAAATGAGTTGATTGTGCTCACAGTCTTATTTTTGAACCTTAAACCTTTTGTGTTTCCAAAAGCCTTTTGACCAAATAACATTGCTAAAATCTTGTCGGAGCTTCCTGACATCCTTTGCAGGTCACACATGAGAGAATTAATCTCCTTTTCTTTCAGATATAGGGTTCTGGTGAATTCATCTTTAAGACAGTCAATCTCAAGAGTTTTCACCTGAAGTGATGATTCAAGTTTCTCCAACATAACCTTCAGTTGAAGATTTTCCTGGTGAATTTCTTCACTTTTATACAAGAATTCTAAAATCTCAGTGTCAGACTCGCATTCTGAACCAGAATTTTAGGGATGTCAACGGTAGCTATCGGAACGGATAATGGCTATACCGCATCCGTTACTATTAATTTTACCGGATATCCGGTATCCTATAACATCCGACGGATATTGAAATTTTTATTCCGTATCCGTTCCGTTAAGAGTAACGGATATTCGATAATATATGTTTCTGATAATAGAATCAAAAATAAGTAATAAAAGAACTGATTAAAACTGTGTAACAGTTGAATAAAGACTTTAAGTACAAGAGATTTTTTTCGTACAAAAAAGAAATAAAAAGAACAACTGAAAAAATAGATTAGCTGTTTTGCTATTCATACAAAAGAAAAACAAGGATATACAAAAAGTTGAAATTCCTTATCCTTGGTCAGTTGATCTTTCCTCCAATTCTTTTTTTCTACTTCCATTACGTGTTCTATCTTCTATCCCCTCCTAATATAAACATACCTGCAAAACGATGAAATAAGTTAGTTTGTAATTGGCGTTTCCGATTTCCAAACTGTATATCGATGCAAGAAGATCAACGGTGAGCTAGAGAACTAATCTAACATCATCTCAATCTACGGTTACAATTGCCAAGAGTAGTAAACTACATTAGCGCAAGATAGCGGATGTAGCCTACTGTATCACTATGGCAAGTAAACTCAAAACATAGAAGACCAGATAAACAAGGTTTTCAGATGTTGAAACAAATAAATTCAATTGAGCTCTCAATCACTACCAGAAACAAATTAGGCTTCAAATAAATTTCATAAACAATAAGTTCTTATGCTTAAACTATAACAGCAATAAGTTTAAACTATAACAGCAATAAGTTCTTCTCAGAGCATATGATAACTACAACATCAGAACCCTAAAATAATTCCCAATTTCCTTATTCCTCTGATCTCACTTCTTTCTCTAAATTTAGTTCAAAACATCAATTTATAATCCTCAAATCACCAAACCCAATCTTTAATTTCTTCTCGTTTATCACTAAATCGCAACTTCAATAAAATCCAAAACCCTAACTTAAGAGATTCGAGTGAAAGATTGAATACCTTACTGTAAAAACACCTGCTCAAATATCTGAAAGATTGGTGAGATAGAGAAAACTTTGTTGAAGAGAACTTCACTTGAATGAATCCCTAAAATTCGAAATTAAGGAACAGATGTTAACAAAATGCAAAATCAAACAACAAACCTGTGCTTAAATCAAACAAACTAAGAAACAAACTTACTGTGTTGACTTTGGAGGAGGAGATGCTGATGAATTTGGAGAAAGATTATCAGCATAGATTCAGTGGAAGAATAGATGAGTCATCTTCAGTGCTGCCGCTGAGAGCCTGAGAGTAAAAACCTTGAGTCTTATCTCTAAAAAGTAAAAACCTAAACTATAATAGGGTATATCTAAATTACATATATACCCCCACTATCGGATACGGATAATTATCCGTCGGATACTGATACAACCATATCCGTTCCATTAATAGGTAAGTATCTGATAAGATTATCCGATACAGATACCGATATCCAAAATGTCGGATAATATCCTAACGATTCGAACGAACTCGAACGGATAGCGGATATTTGGGTATCCATTGACATCCCTAAGAATTTGAGTTAATGGAAATTTTTGCCGAAAAGGCTAAACATTCTGAACAGACTTCGAGAGTATATATAGTGTTGACACACTGAGATATTTTTCTTGAACTGAATCATCAGAAGCATTAGAGAGAGAAGGCGGTCTCTCGGATCTCCTGCTTTTCTTCACAATATCCTTGATCTTTTGTGTAATCAGTGATCTGTTAGGTTCAAATTGATTAGAACAACATTCATCAGCCCATGACAAGTTAGAAGCTTCACTTGTAATGGTCACAGCATTGAACGCAGACGTTCTAACAGTATTCTGATCATGATCAAGTAATTTTAACTTTCCAACAAGAGAATTTCTGGAAAGAGTATAAGGGTTATTTCCCTCAACGATGGCATGCTTCTTAGAATCGTATCTAGATGGCAGCGATCTGAGAATTTTCATCACAATGTCCTTTTCAGGAATAGTCTTACCTAACGCAAAAGATGCATTAACAATTTCAGACACTTTGTGATTAAACTCATCAAAAGAATCTTCATCTGTCATACGAAGGTTTTCCCAATCAGAATTTAGGTTTTGAATCCTAGCTTCCTTTTCACAGGTATTCCCTTCAAATACGGTTTCTAAGATATCCCAAACATCTTTAGACCGAGTGCACGTAGTCACATGGTGCTGAAGATCTGGGGTAATGGCATGGATGATAGCATTTAACCCGTCAGAATTTTGCTTTGCAGCGAGAATCTCGGCAGGTTCATATGCACCAATATCCTTTGGAACAGTTGCATCGCCTTCTGCAACAACTGGAGGATTATAGCCATTAACAACATAAACCCATGATTGAAAATCACGCGCTTTAAGAAAGGCACGCATAACAATTTTCCACCATAACTAATTCGAGCCATCGAAGACTGGTGGTACGTTTATAGAGATAACACTTCTATCCATATTCAGATCGCTACAAACAAAGACTTATCAGGATTTAAACGTGTTTGCCTGCTATGATACCAATTGAAAAAGCGGGGGTCTAACAACCACACCCAATATTTCGTTCGGCAATCTGAATGGACAAACTCCAATATACTTTCAAGAGAATCAACTAGACAATCAGACTCAATCTATAGAAAAGTATATCAAAGAGTTATATCTCTATTTCCCAATTCAATCTGCCATCAAACAAATAGGAATTTGCGAGCCTGATTGAATAAGAGAAATAGATTGGATGGTATCACAAACCAATATCCAAGTGTCAATCAATTCAATCAACAACCCAAAGGTCGGATTCAAGAACTGATTGAACTTAACGCACAACCTGTGATATTTCTATTATATAACAAAATATAATATGGAAAAGAAATAACACAGACACCAGAAATTTTGTTAATGAGGAAACCGCAAATGCAGAAAAACCTCGGGACCCAGTCTAGCTTTGAACACCACACTGTATTAAGCCGATACATACACTAGCCTACTACCAATGAACTTCGGACTGGAATGTAGTTGAGCCCTAATCAATCTCACAATGATCAAGGTACAGTTGCGCCCCTTACGTCTCTGAACCCCAGCAGGATTCTACGCACTTGATTCCCTTAGCTGATCTCACCGACAACAAAGAATTGTTACGACCCAAAGTCGAAGACTTGATAAACAAATCTGTCTCACACAGAAAAGTCTATTAAAATAGATAAATCTGTCTCCCACAGAAATACCTATGATTTTTGTTCCGTCTTTTGATAAATCAAGGTGCACAGGCGCCAATTGATAAACCAGACTTATATTCCCAAAGAAAGCCTAGTATTATCAATCACCTCACAATAATCTTAATCGTATGGAAGCGAAACAAGATATTGTGGAATCACAAACGATGAGACGAAGATGTTTGTGACTACTTTTAATCTTACCTATCAGAGATAAATCTCAAGCAAATCTTAGCAAAGATAATACTCAATCATGATAGTAGAAGTAAGATTAGAACACGCAACTACAGAGAAAATAGTTGGGGTCTGGCTTCACAATCCCAATGAAGTCTTCAAGTCGTTAACCTACAAGGATTTGGAGAAAACCTAAGGTTAAAGGAGAATTGAATCTAGTCGCAACTAGTATCACACATAAGGTGTGGGGATTAGGTTTCCCAGTTGCTAGAGTTCTCCCTTATACAGTTTTCAAATCAGGGTTTGCAATCTAAGTTACCTTGGTAACAAAGCATTCAATATTCATCGTTAGATGAAAACCTGATTAGACTCAAACTAATATCTTTCAACCATTAGATCAAACTTAGCTTGTTATACACAAATAAAATGTACCTTCATTTAGGTTTGAGTAACCGTACCTAAACATGTACACTAGGTTGGCTCAACAGTAGTTAACCAAAGTTAGCTATATGAACACATTCATATCAATCTTATTTATCTTAACCACAAGTAGTTCAAATGACTCAAATGAAACTAGTTATAGAGTTGTTCAATTGCTATATTCTCATAGAAGTATACAAGAACACAATTGAAGCAAAATCGGTTTGATTCACTCGAATCAATTCATGAACATCATACCCACGGTTTGCAAAATATTGCGTTCCTTTTTATATAAATGTATTAGTTCATATCACAACCGATTATAGAACTTTAACCACTTAAGTATGCAAACGGGTACGCATACTTAAGTAGCTAGACCAAGTTTGGGTTCGCCAGTATGCGAACGGGTACGCATACCTCCAAACTCGGCAGAAATTCCCGGACCCAAACCTTACGCCAGTACGCGTACCTGTATGTGTACTTAGGTACCCGGACTTTCACAAACCAACAGGTACGCATACGGGTATGCATACTATGGTTCCTGGTCATGGATTACATATATGCAAGAACACATACTATGTTCATAATCTAATAATGGTTAAGTGTTCTAAACTCTATTTCAATCATTGAAACATTCTTAGAGGATGACAATAGTTGTTTCCACGAACTATTAGCATCAAAGCAATTTTCAAGTTATTGAAATAATCATAACGAAACATTCCAAGTCTACACCAAATGATTGTATCACATAAATCATGAAAGATGTTACTCGGTGATTTTCACATGATTATCTTTTGACTTTCGTCAAGAATATAAGATCAACTTGGTCGAAGAGAAAGCTTACCAACACATATTTCGAGAAATATGTAAGCGAGTTAAACTCAGCTCGAAATCTCAAATGTGCATAATCGAATACTATATAGCAATACGAATTTTGTCTCAATATAGGAGATAGAGTAGAAATAGACTTTCCAAGTGATAGATGAGTTTCAGTCTCCACATACCTTTTGTTGATGAAGTTCCACAAGCTCTCCTTAGTAGTTTTTCGTCTTCAAATGATGAACGCCGTGAAGTCTAATGCTCAACTACACAATCTATCCTACTCCGAGACATCGCTATAAGTAGACTAGAAATCAAGACTTATAGTTTTGATCACTAACATTGACAAACAAGCTTGAGATAGCAACGCTTGCGAGTTCGACCGAGCAGTGCTCTAACAGTAACTCTTATCATTTATTGTTCAAAGATATTCCTTGGTACTCAAGGTGATCCTGTACCGAAATAAATTGAGAATCTATTAATTAAGGTTTTTAGTTTTATATGTTTTAATTACCAATAATTAATGCATAGCTCTAGAGAATAAATAATAGTAATGTGCATTTACTAATTAGAGATTTTCTATGAGAGATTTCGGAAATATTGGACAAAGATTTATTGGAATTCGGAAAACCGAATTTGGGGATTCATTCATATCTTGAGAATATTTTCGGTTTTGGAAATTCCTTGGTGTCCAAACATCCTCGGTCTATAAAATACCTAAGTTTACATTACTAGAAAACTATCATTAGAGCCAGGAAAACTCCATTACTTGTTGTTTCTTGTGGAGCCCGTCTATTCGGAGAGGAAAGTATCATAATTAGGTGAAATCTCTTACGACCGCTCGTTTAAAGACTTCTGTGGGATCAAAAAGCTCTACGAGTACCGTTGGTGGAAAACTAGATAATTGCAGTGTTATGCGTGCCTTTCTACAAGCACGATCATGGGTTCGTATTGTTAATGGCTATAATCCTCCAGTTTTTACAGTAGCCGGTGTAACTGTTCTAAAGGATATTGGTGAGTATGATGATCTTGAGATTCTTGTTGCAAAGAAAAATTCTGACGGATTAAATGCTATCATCCATGCCATTACCCCAGATCTTCAGCACCATGTGACTACGTGCACTCGGTCTAAAGGTGCTTGGGATATCTTAGAAACCGTATTTGAGGGGAATACCTCTGAAAAGGAATCTAGGCTTCAAAACCTAAATTCTGATTGGGAAAACCTTTGTATGGCTGATAAAGATTCGTTTGATGAGTTTAATCACAAAGTGTCTGAAATTGTCAATGCATCTTTTGCGTTGGGTAACATTATTCCTGAAAAGGACATTGTAATAAAAATTCTCAGATCACTGACAGCTGGATACGATTCTAAGAAACATGCCATCGTTGAAGGAAATAACCTTGAAACACTTTCCAAGAATGTGCTTGTTGGAAAGCTAAAGATTTTTGATCTTGAACTGAGTAAAAGAGAAAAATTTCGCGTGTCGTGCAATCCTATTGTTGCACCTTATGTAAATTCTCTATGTTCTAATTTGATTGATATGAAGGATGAGAATTGCTTTAACTCAACTCTTTCACTGTTTGTACAACAGTTAAAGAAAATGCTTAGACGAAGAAAAAGAAGTCTCGAAAAAAATCTTCCTCATCAATCAATGAAATGGATAGAAAAGTTCACAAAGACCATGATAATAGAACTTGTTCCAAGTGCTATAGATGTGGTCATCATATCTCTGGTTGTCCCAATAAGGAGGTTAGTGAGAAAACCAAAGCATGGATGACAACTCTTGACTACTATTCTGAGGAAGAAGCCTGTGAAAGTTCTCTCACATACCTTGCTGAAAATCACGTTTGTCTCTCTAACAGCTCTGATTATCCCATGATAAACAATCAACCTTCTCCAGAAAAGAAAATTGGTCTCTTGACCAAAGATCTGTACTCAATGAAGAGTAAGTTTCAACTGGAGAAGAAAGCATGGATTAAAAGGATTGAAAATCTGGAATATCAACTGGAAAAATTAAGACAAGAAAATGTGATATCTCGCAAACGTGATCACAAGAAAAAGGATTGTTTCTCTTTGAAAAACTCCTTTAAACTCAATCAGAATACCACTCCTAATAACATGTCATATGCAATCTCCTCATGTAAAGGAAAAGATGTGTTTAAATACAAGGGCATAACAAATCCTAAGTCTTCCTTGTGTAAAAACCAGGATCACTCAAAGATGAATTGCACAAAGGTTCTTGAAAAGCCTCATTCTAGTAATTTACTTTATCAGAATAAGAGAAGAAAATCTCATAAGAAATCTACATCACTTTCAAAAGAGATTTATATAACCATTCATAGTCTGCAAAAATCGATAAACAGAGCATGCAGAACATTGTGGAAAATGAAGATGGATCTTATTGGTCATTCCTCTGTAAAGAGAAATCATAAACAAGGAATAAGGAAATCTCCCCTCCTCTTGAGAAACCACCCGATCCTTCACTGGATGGGAGAAATTACAAGTTGTAATAGTTTCTGAGATTGTTTTTTTTTCCCTGGACAAGAACTATAATCTCCAAGAGGGGTGTAAAAAGAATCTGATTTCTAGAGACAGACATAAAACTTTTTTATTGTTCAACTTGATGTCTTCTTGTGTTCTAAATTCATTTATTGAGCTAAGAAAAGTCTCTTGAAACTCTGTTTGAGAAATTAGTTGCACATGTCCTGGGTTTGTGTACGGTTTTTCTAATAAAGTCCTTTTGGGATATCCAAAATTCTGTTAGGGTTTTGGTCAAAGGTTTTTTGTGAACTTATTTTATATCTTCTTCTTTTTAAGTTTGAAGATTCCATTCCTTGAAGCAAGCATTTCATTTTTTCTTTTTATCATGTCCTCATCAAGCCTTTCTAGTAAAAAAGATGATGTCTGGACTGTTCTCTTTCCCTCTAAGAAAGTTCGCTTTGATTCTTCTGATAGTGAGATATGTCAAGACAAACGTGATTCCTCCTCTGATGTGAATCCCTATGTCTCTCATTTTGATAAGCTCTCACTAACTATGAATCTTGTCTTAGAACAAGTACATGCCTTGAAGAGTGAACTTGAATCTTCAACCAAAAGACTTGAGGACAAGATGGATAATCTCGAATCCAGGATTGATCTAATCGAAGATGAGCTTGATGAATATAGGGAATATGAGAAGAGTCTTCAAAGTAAGTGAAATCGTTAGTTTCTTGCTAAAATATTGTCTAGGAAACTTCTTATGAGAATTTATTCTTATGTTTAAGAAGGATAACTAGGGTTTGAAATATCAAATATTGTGATTACACATAGCTATTTCAACGATTTTCATCTTGTAATGTTTTTATATTTATTTATTTAAATTCTAAGTTATTTGGAAGATGATTTTTTGCAGTATTTAATCTTTTGATTTTATATATTGCAATTGCTTATGAGATGTATGCCTTTACGTTCGTGAACTGTGCTAGTATCTCATAATTGCTCAAAAGTTAAGTCTATTATGTCTTTATGCAAATATTGATAAAAGATAGAATGAACTTTTGAAAAATTCCGCAGTATTGATCTTTCCCTGATCCACTTTTATGTGAAAGTACTGTATGGTTCCGTAAGTTTTCTTATGTTGAGTGTTTCTTATTAAATTAATCAATAAGGTCTCCTTGTGGTTAATTTATTCGAGTTTACTGGATACAAATTCATGTGATTTATTAATGTCCAAAGAAATCCTTCTTTTCTTGTAAAAGTAAGGTCGCTCTTGTTTTTCTCTTGGGAATGACATCAAATGGGGGAGAGTTCTTAATTAAACTTGTGCTTAATTGCCATATCTTTGTGGGGAGTGCGGCTGTGGTATATTGTAGGAGTTATCTTGTATCTTTATAAACTCATTGATGAATGCACTAAGTTTCGACTATGTGAAATCATCGAAACAAAGTTGATATGTTCTTTTTTAGTCATGAATTATCTTTTTGAGAATTTCATTATGATCCCGTAGTTTTCATACCTTTGCCAATTTATATTGACAAAAAGGGGGAGAATTATTTGGTAGTTCACACTACATAAATATGGTTTACTGATCATTATATAAAGGGGAGTGGTTTTCATTGTAAGATGGAAGTATTGACTAAGGGGGAGTGATACATATAACCATAGTATTATTTCAAAGTTGTGATGCAATTGGACTTTGATTCGATATACTAATACTATAACACTGTATAACAATGATTGAGAACATCTGTTTTCTTATTGTTATGGCTACGGATCTTTAACAACAATGATGCTGAGTTGAACACGTTCAGAATCGCTGAAGTACTTGGAGTGGCGAAGAATTCAAGGAATGTTGAAGAGCCAAGGAAATCAAGCATGATGGATGAGAAGCTACAAAGTTTATTTATTTTGTAATCCATGTGTATTGATAGTTTTGTCACTAAAATTGATAAAGAGGGAGATTGTTAGAGCACTACTCGGTCGAACTCTCAAGCGTTGCTATCTCAAGCTTGTTTGCCAAGATTAGTTGATCAAAACTATATTCTTGATTTCTAGTCTACTTATAGCTATGTCTCGGATTAAGATAGAATGTGTAGTTGAACTTTAGATTTCATGGCATTCACCAATTGAAGACGAAGATATACTGAGGAGCTTGGAGGAACTTCATCAACAAAAGGTATGTGGAGACTAAAACTTATCTATCACTCAAAAGTTTATTCGATTATATCTCCTATTGAGACTAAGTCGTATAGCTATATAGAATTTACATTATACACATTTGATATTTCGAGATAAGTTTAACTCGCTTATATCTTTATCGAAATATGTGTTGGAAAGCTTTTTGCTTTAACTACGTTCATCATTATTCTTGACCAGTTTAGTTGGAAACAATTTATTTGTTGGAAACTAAATGTTAAGTCAAAATATGATCATGTGAAAATTACCTTGAACATCTTATATGATTTGTGTGAGACAGTCGTTTGATGTTAGCTTGGGAAATTTCGTATTGATCCTTCGATCACTTGAAAATTACTTGAAGCTAATGGTATGTGTGAGATTACCATTATCGTCTTCCAAGGATGTTTCAATGATTGAAATGAGAGTTTAGAACAATTACCCATGTATGGATACAACACGGTATGCATACCTAGTATGCGAACTGTATTGTGATGATTCAGGTCCGTAACTCTTGTTTGCGTACCTAGTATGTGAACGTATTTACCTGAGAAGGTCCGGAACTCTTGTTTGCGTACCTAGTATGCGAACGGGTTTACCTGAGTTGGGTACGGAACTGTTTTTCGCGAACCGGGTTTGCGAACGGCTTGACTAGGCCAAGGTCCAGAGCTGCTGTTCGCGTACCTAGTTTGCGAACACAGTGGTTAAGTTCTAAAATCGGTTATGTATGATTCTCATACTCATGAACTAAGACATTTATGATTTAAGGAATGCAAATTAACTTTGCAAATCGTGGCTTAATGTTCATGAATTGATTCTTGTATAAGTACTTTGTACGATTACGAATCAATCCGATTTTGTTTCAATTTGTTCATATATATTTCTACGAGATAGTGAACAATTGAACAACTCTATTGAAATACAATTAGATTCATCTGATTATCTTTCATGATTGATTGATCATCATATTTGATCTTGAAGTGTTAGATGAATATGGTTAAGTTAAAAGTGTTCATATGGCTAACTTCGGTTAACTATTATTGAGCTAACTCAATATACACGTTTAGGTACGGTTACCCATATCTAAATATAAGTATATTTCATTTATGTGTAACAAGCTAAGACCATCTAACGGTGGAGATTGATTTCTTAATTTCTAAGCAGACTTAGCTTGAATCTTAAATCAGGAGTTCATCTAACGGTGAATATTGAATGCTTTGTTACTAAGCTATCTTAGCTTTGATTATAAGCAACCCTGATTTGAAAGGCTATATAAGGGAGAACTCTAGCAACTGGAAAACCTAATCCCGGCACTTTCCTGTGTACTAGTTGCAAGCTAGAGTCGATTCTCCTTTAACCTAGGTTTTTCCAAAACCATTATTAGGTTAACGACTTGAAGACTTCATTTGGGATTTGTGAAGCCAGATCCAACTATTTTCTCTGTAGTTGTGTATACTGACCTTACTTGTTCTATCGTATTGAGTTTTATCTTCTCTAAGATTTACTCGAGATTTATCTCCGATAGGTAAGATATAAAAAGTAATCACAACAGTTCTTCGTCTCAGACTCTTGTGATTCCGCAATAACTTCTTCTGTTAATCAGTTAGGTTATTATGAGGTGACTAATATTTCTAGGCTACTCTTCGAGAGTATAAGACCGGATTATTAGTTGGTTCCTGTTCACCTTGATCTTTGTATCAAAAGACGGAACAAAAAATCGAATAAAGAATAGACATATGTGTGGGAGACAGATTTGTTTATATGTCTTCGACTTTGGGTCGTAGCAACTCTTAGTTGTGGGTGAGATCAGCTAAGGGAATCAAGTGCACAGAATCCGGCGTGGTTCTAGAGGCGTAAGGAACGCGAATGTACCTTAATCGGTGTGAGACTTGGTTAGGGATCAACTACATTCCAGTCCGAAGTTAACTTGTAGTAGGCTAGTATCTATAGCGTCTTAATACAGTGTGGTGTTCAAATCTGGACTAGGTCCCGGGGGTTTTCTGCATTTGCGGTTTCCTCATTAACAAAAGTTCTGGTGTTTGTGTTATTTCTTTTCCGCATTATATTTATTTATATAATTTAAATATCACAGGTTGTGCGTAGTTCAATCAGTTGATAAATCCGACCTTGATTGTTGGATAGAACTTGATTGACACTTAGGCATTGGTCTTTGGTACCATCCAAGTTATTTCTCATTTCAATCATGCTCACGGATTTCTATCTATTCGATTTAATAGTTGTGTAGAGAAATAGAGATAAAGCTCTTTGATATATTTCTCTATTGAGTCTCACTTTTAAGTTGGTGCTCTCGGAATTATATTAGAGTTTAGTTCATACAGATTTCCGAACGAATTATTGGGTGTGGTTGTTATACCCCCGCTTTTTCAGATAATGAGGGAACTAAGTATCTAGGGGTAGTCTGCTTGGTCTCAATTATAAGAAGTTGGTATTAGATTTTGTATATCGGCTTAATTCTGAGAGAATTCAAAACTGTACTAGGTCCCGTGGTTTTTCTGCATTTTCAATTTCCTCGTTAACAAAATCTTTTTGTGCTATTTACTTTACTTTTCCGCATTATAATTGTTTTATTATAATTAAAGTAAATTGCACTTGTACGTTAATTCCTAATCACTTGATATTGATCCTATAGTAAATCCGTTTCGGACCGTAACTATTATCATATGAATATCAAGTTGTCGTATTGTCTCGGCTTTGTTCATAGACGATCACACTTGGTATCGGACTTATAGGTTGATATAAAAATATTGTGGTGTATTTGGGTACCCTCGTCTTTTCAAAAACATATCCCCTTTAATCATAGGAATAACTAAGGATATTTATCCTCCGCACCTGATCCCTTGTGACTGACTATCCTCTCCTTGCGTGAGTAGGCTGATACTCACATGTTCTTAGACCGCCAGACCAAAATCGTAAGTTTATCCCCTTTATATTTTATAACGTAATCAACCTTCTTGTGTGATGTGTCGTATTATATGACAGTATTCTCTAAAGTTATCAATAAATCGGATGAAGGAATACTCATGTTTGAGTGTAGTGGCAATACTGGGTCGTGTGAAGAACTTAAGAAGAATTGATATAGCCGTGTGTGTCATGAGGAGAGCACATGATTATCAATGTCAAGTATGACCTAGTTGTACATGTTTTTTCCAAAAAGAAAAATATGTCCGGCTCTGTAAGGAGTTTAGGGCTTAGTAGAGGTCAAACATTGACCTTGGATGGTTGGCTGTCGATTAGTTGAGAAAAGGCACAAACAACTCTATACAGAAGTTAAGCTCTAACGTCCTTATCCAACCTTATGAGCAAGGTAAATCTTCGTCCAACCAAAGAAGCAAGGTGATAGTCATGGTCCAACCATAAGAGGTATGAGACATTGTACAACCTAAGGAGTGAGGTTGAGTATCAACCTAGCATGACTATCCTTCGAGGAAAAAGCGAAGGAAAGACCGTTAGTCTATGTCGGGATAATACTGTTATTCGTCTATGGAGGGATGAAGGCATGGACGACTCTGTAAAGAGGTTATGACTAGTGATCGAAAGCACGGGCTGATGTTAGAGAGCCTTAAGTTTGATCAAATACCCTTGGTGATGCTAAGGATTCTTATGTTTTATAATATACCTATGATTATGCTGTGAAACCTTTGATAGTTCAGCTAAAAACCCATGATGACGCTAAGGAGTCCTTAGTTTTCTCCAAGACCCATGGTGACGCACCAACGCTAGGGGATCTTGATTTTGGTTTATGAGACCTGGTTGTAGAACCTGTCGCAAAGTGTAGCGGGGCTCAATGAGTTACAGTAAGGCTTAGCAAGGTCGTGAGGCCTCTTAAGGGTAGAAGGCCTCAATAGGGTATGCAGGGCTCAACAAGGTCATCAAGGATCAATAGTGTATGCAAGGCTCAGTAGTGTATGCAAGGCTCAACAAGGGGTAGAAAGGCTCATCATCTATCTCAAACATAAGTTTATTTACTTATCTTGGAAATTGAACCACGCCCTATAGGATTCAAGTGTTGTCTCGGTTAAATGACTATTTCCCCCTATCTGGGTACAAATAAATATTTTTCCCTTAAACGAAAAACCACTATCTTCATTAAGTCCCTACTCAGCGCGAAACCGTACTGTAAATGGTACAAAGCAATTCATGTAGTCTTAAAATCTTATTTCTTGAGGAAATCCTTACCCATAGCTAGATTTTTTGTCGAATCATGCCTTATTATTAATTGTGAATCACATCTTGAATGAAGCTTGCATTTGTATAAAGATACTTAAATTGCCGCTTGCTGGCTTGAGTTCAGGGAAGCTTGCAAATAGCTACGTGCGAGTGTCATGTGCAAGTATGTCTTGATTTTGCGACTTTTCTTTGACTTGAGCTTGAGCTTGAAGTTCATTGCTTGTATGAATGTGTTCTAACATGGGTAACACCTTACTGAGTCGATCATGTAAAAAATTTCTCCACTGTGAGTCTATGGTTGCCAAGATTTCATTGAAAAACCTTGATTTTGAGAGTTCATTGCACCAAACCCTAATTCGGGATTACTTGTACTAAAATAGTAGCTGATCATGTAGAGGCGTGTATGGGCATGGGAGGAGTCTGGGCATCACCTTAAGAAAAAGTTGGACGTCCCTAAGGTATGCCTAGAAGGTAGCGCGGATGCATAAGGTTTAATTTTCTTAATTAAACACATGTAATTCCTTTTACCAGCTTTCTTTATTTGAGTAATATTTTCTCTTGAAATTTTTATATTGAGATAAAGACGTTATCCTTGCTTAATTATGAAGCCAAAACATGGTTAGAGCTAGGCTTAGGCATGAGCATGCCTGAGACTGGCCTTTCCCTTAATTGGATGATTTTTTGTTATATTAATATATATATATATATTTTTACATAATGCCTCCTTATTTGATTCAAAATTTGCACAACTTCTTATTTGAGGCAAGTTGACTTGATTTATGAAACCTACAAACCGTGTAGGATGCTTGCTTGGGAATGGGCATGCTCAGTCCAGTACCTACTTTGTGAAACAAATCATTGTTTCATTATAAATCTTTCTTTTATTAAATATTTTCTTATTTGACTTGACTTTATTTATGCTACTTTCCTAATTGAGGTATTGAAGCTATCATGGCTTGATTAGGAAAACCTTGTATGTGTACAAGGCTTGACATGGGCATAAGCATGACATGGCCATCTCCCCTCTTATGTGGATAAAATCCTTGTCTTATTATAACCTTCTTTTAGCAGTTGTTTCCTTGCTTAAATCAAACCCAGTTTGTTAATAAGGCTTTCCCATTTGAAGTAGGACTATTGCGGTAGCTTTATTGAGAAGTGGAACTATACGACTTTTGGATGTGAATTTGCTTACTTCATAAAAATTTCAGAGTTATAACTTATTATCCTCTTAGGTGGATCGATCAGTTCATCTTGGAGTGACTACTCCTTCTACAATGATGCATATCTTTCTTAAGAAGAAAACTCATCAAATGGTCGGACTTTGTACTGAAGACCATCTCTCTTCCGATTTTATCGGATCTATCATGTTTGTAATTTGTCAACTTTGGGTATTCTTTTTCTTTCTCTTATCGAAATACTCGGCCAGAAACATGATATGTTCTTCTTGTCATTCAAAGGTTCTTCATGTGACAAAAGTGGGACCAGCAGTAACTTAGCCTCTGATTTAACATAATGAGGGGCTAAGCTGGTTCACTACAATGAAAAATGCTGATAATGAAGAATATAATAAGTGGGTTCACACTATGATGACTACCACTTGGTATATCTGGAAAAATAGATGTGCAAAGGTCTTTCAGAATAAAAATCCTAACAATTGGATTACCATTTGCAACATCAGAAGCTTAATTCAGCAATGCTCTATGACTCAAAATGATCAACATGATAAAATAAAAAGTAAAGAATAACAACATTGGACTCCACCAGAAATTTATCAGCTCAAAATCAATATTGATGCTTCTTTTGATGATGTTACAAAATTATTTGGTATTAGTCTAATTGTGAGAGATCGTTCAGGTACGTGCAGAGGCATCATAGGCAGAAACTTTTATGGAGGACTAGACCCGGAACAGTCAGAATGCTTGGCAGTTAAAGAAGCGCTAATCTGGGCCAAGGAAATGAATGCAACAAGTATAGTACTAGAATCAGACTGTCTTAATATAGTTAACTCTATCAATGGTGCGACCCCTTATGTACACTAGATGAATCAGGGGATTGTAGAAAAAATAAAGCACCTATTATCTAGTAGTATTGGTACTTATGTTTGTTATGTGTAAAGAACATGTAACAATGTGGCTCATAAAATAGCTAACAAAGCTAGAACAAAGAAGACCTCTTTTGATATTTTGAACAATATCCCTGAAGATTTAGCTAAAACCATAAGGGATGAACTCGAAGTTATGTAATAGCTACTAGTTTTTCTTAACACTTTTGTTATAGAGAGGGGGTTTTGGATCAAGGGAGTGGAAAACTCATAGTCAACTCACTCAATATGACCGATCCATTACTTTCCTATAAATTAGACAACACTACCCTTGCACAAAAACCATGTTTCAAAACAACCCAACTCATTCCTTTCTTCTATTACTAGCAACTGCGAAAAAGCATAAACCCTAGATTGATTTTCAAACCTCTCATAAAATCTTACCTTATTCACCTTTGACAGCTGGTTAATCAATGTATTATTGGACGGGATAAAAAAAAAATCATCATCACAAAATCTCTTAAAGTGAGTTGAATCTAAGAAGGAGAGATTTTTATATAATTTATTTTTCAAAGTCTAAAACCCATGATAAGATCTTTTGTATTTGAATTCTTTTTTCTGGTACACAACAAACGCAAGAAGTACGTAGCTTGGAATGTTAAACTTGAGTTAAAATTATTTTTATTTTTCTTGTATTCTCGTTCACCCTGGTTGTCGAAAAATAAACAATTCTCGACACAAAATAAACAATTCTGGACGTTCAGAGTGAAAGTGAGTGGAAAAGCTACCTTTTAAATTTTTTTTTAATGATTCTCGCTCACCCTGGTCATCGAGAAGTTAATATTTCTCTACATTTACAGTGAACGAGAAAGAAAAACATCAAGAGAACTTCTTTTATTTTTGTTCATTAATGTTGTTGAGAATTATTGGTTTTCTAGATGTCCAAATGATAAAACAAAGAATGACTAAGTTACCTTGAAGGACACCAGCCCCAGCCAAAGATGTTGTTACCGTTGTTGATGTTGGTAAGGTGTCATTATAAGATGTTTCTTGTGTTTGAACAAATCATTTAATAGTCTTCTAAGACAATAAAATGACGTATAAGTTAATCCAAAGGCAATCCAAGCATAATATAATAAGCAACTTAGTTGTACATATCATATTTGTTGACATCTAAAATGTTAGCCTTTGAATTTTTCTTCTTCCACCAACCTGCCCACGTATCCATGTCCCGTTAATGTAGTTATATTTCAGTATCGGAGGATACCAAAAATATCGGCATGGAATGAGTTTCTTCATTCATAGGGAGAGATGCAAATGGAACAACCTAAAAAATGAAAGTAGGTGTGATATTCGTACGTGATGCAGGTTTATGAGATCAGACATCAACTGACATCAACTCTCTGAGTCAACCTTTCTTTGTCATTCATTAAAACTATCGACTAAACTAGAAACCAAACCTTAAATATAACCCTTGCAAGATCGGAAAAGATAAACTAAGACAAGATAAACATGATTTAGGTACCAATAAATCAAAAATATGAAGATAAAAACCAACCAATTGCTTAAACTCTTCTAAAATAAAAACTCCCCTAAAACTCTCTATTGCCTATCTACTTGCACATTTGAGCACCGATTAGGCCGCATGTTCTTCTACTTCATCAGTAAGTCTAACCAAACAAATGGTATTGAAATGTTGCATTCACCATTACTAGCATAGCAAATGGTACTTCGGTGGTAGTGATAGGTTCTATTTCACCCCTACTTTCTTGACAGTGAAATATTGCATTTCACTTCCTTCGGTATGGTAGAGAAATTCATAATTCACGTTTTAAATTATGAACTTGAATCTTTCATTTTTCTTCCACTGATAAAGACGAACCAAGGTTTTAGATACTGACATTATTTTCTTATAGAGATTGACATAAAAAGAAGAGAGAATCATACTTTGATTATTGGGTTCATGGGATTATTCATTTCACGCAAACACAAGTACATTTAAAAACAGAGATCCATAAAATGTTACATTTGAGTCTCTTGTTAGAGCACTGCTCAGTCGAACTCGCAAGCGTTGCTATCTCAAGCTTGTTTGTCAAGTTTAGTTGCCAAAACTATAAGTATTGATTTCTAGTCTACTTATAGCTAAGTCTCGGACTAGGATAGAAAGTGTAGTTGAGCTCTAGACTCCACGACGTTCATCATACAAAGACGAAGAACTACTCAAGGAACTGGTGGAACTTCATCGACAAAAAGGTATGTGGAGACTTGAACTTATCTATCACTCAAAAATCTATCTACTCTATCTCATATCTTGAGACAAAAGTCGTATTGCTATATAGACTTTGATCATACACATTTGCTATTTCGAGCCGAGTTTATCTCGCTTATCTTTTTATCGAAATATGTGTTGGTAAGCTTTCGCTTTGTCCAAGTTCATCTTTACACGTGACGAAATTCATGTTAATTGTTTCAATCTCTTGAAAATCGCTTTGATGAAAAATAGTGTGTGAATAACCGCTATATATAACATCCTCTAAGAATGTTTCAATGATTGAAATGAGAGTTTATAATACATAACCTTGAATGGATATAAACATTGTATGTGAACTCATACTTGTGTAAGTCCAAAATCCTTGAACCAAAGTATGCGTACTTTGCTGTTTAGGATAATCGGAGCTAAGTCCGTGTACCTGTACGCGTACTGTCGGAAGTTCACATCCCGTGAATTTCTGCTGGAGTTTGTGAACTGAAAACAAGCTCAGTCCGGGTACTTAAGTATGCGTACCCGTATGCGTACTTAAGTGGGTTATTTTCTAAAAACGGTTTATTTGTGAACTATGACATTTATAAATTGAGGAATGCATATTTGCAAACCGTGGTTATAATGTTCATGAATCGATTCGAGTGAATCAAAATCGTTTTTGCTTCGATTGTGTCTTGTATACTTCTATGAGATCTAGGCAATTGAACAACTCTCTAACTAGTTCATTTGAGTCACTTGAACTAGTTATGGTGAAGATGAATAAGGTTGATATGAAAGTGCTCATATGGCTAACCATTGGTTAACTACTGTTGAACCAACTAGGTGTACATATTTAGGCACGGTTACACAAACCTAAATGAACGTGCATTTCATTTATGTATGACAAGCTAAGTTCGATCTAACGGTTGAAAGATATTAGCTTGAATCTAATCAGGTTTTCATCTAAAGGTGAATATTGAATGCTTTGTTACCAAGGTAACTTAGATTGCAAACCCTGATTTGGAGACTATATAAAGGAGAACTCTAGCAACTGGGAAACCTAATCCCCACACCTCTTGTGTGATACTAGTTGTATAAGCTAGAGTCGATTCTCCTTTAACCTTAGGTTTCTATCGAGACCCTGTAGGTTAACGACTTGAAGACTTCATTGGGATTGTGAAGCCAGACCCAACTATTTTTTCTGTAGTTGCGTGATCTGATCTTGCTGTTTCTATCGTATTTGAGTACAATCGTAAGATTGGCTTGAGATTAATTTCTCTGATAGGCAAGATAGAAAAGAAGTCACAAACATCTTCGTCTCATCGTTTGTGATTCCGCAATATCTTGTTTTGCTAGTCGATTAAGATTATTGTGAGGTGATTGATAATTCTAGGCTGTTCTTCGGGAATATAAGTCCGGGTTATCGATTGGTTCCTGTTCACCTTGATTTATCAAAAGACGGAACAAAACTCGTAGGTATTTCTGTGGGAGACAGATTTATCTATTCCTGTAGACTTTTCTATGTGAGACAGATTTGTTTATTAAAGTCTTCGACTTTGGGTCGTAGCAACTCTTAGTTATGGGTGAGATCAGCTAAGGGAATCAAGTGTGTAGTATCCTGCTGGGATCAGAGACGTAAGGAGCGCAACTATACCTTGGATCAGTATGAGATTGATTGGGGTTCAACTACAGTCCAGACCGAAGTTAGTTTGTAGTAGGCTAGTGTCTTTAGCGGCTTAATACAGTGTGTGTTCAATCTGGACTAGGTCTCGAGGTTTTTCTGCATTTGCGGTTTCCTCGTTAAAAAAACTTCTGGTGTCTGTGTTATTTCTTTTCCGCATTATATTTTGTTATATAATTGAAATATCACAGGTTGTGCGTTGTATCGATCAATTGGTAAATCCAACCTTTGGTTGTTGATTGAAATTGATTGATCCTTGAACATTGGTCTTTGGTACCGTTCAAGATATTTCTCTTGTATTCAATCAGGCTCGCAAATTTCTATTTGTTTGAGTAAGGATTGAATCGAGAAATTGAGATATAACTCTTTGATATACTTTTTATTAAGATTGAGTCTGACTGTCTAGTTGATTCTCTTAAAAGTATATTGGAGTTAGTCCATACAGATTGCTAAGCGAAATATTGGGTGAGGTTGTTGTACCCTCACTTTTTTCATCTCTTATCTTTGAATTTGGAAAAGGAAGTGTTATTTGACAGTTGAGTATCATCTTTCCAACCTTGAAAATCTTTATATTCACCGATCATTTTCGTCGAAGATACAGTCTCAAAGTGCCCAAATCTTTACGATTTTACATCATAGATGAAATCGGGTTTTTTGGGCTTTTAGTGTTTTAATCGGTGACAGATATTATGAGCTAATTAAAATCCTTAAAATTAAAATCTAGCACTAAAACATAACTCACTCATGAATCTGTGAATACGCATAAATGTTCAACGAGTCTTCTTCGAAGGATATTTTGGTCCTGAAAGTATTGAAATCTAACTCTCCCTAGGGTATTCTGGTATTGAAATCTAACTCATTCATAGCTCCTTGAGTCAAGTACTGAGTTTTCCACTCCCTTGATTCAAAGAACCCCTCCTTGTAACGAAAGTATTTCTTAATGAAGGTGTGTTTCAATTAAAAAAAACATAATGAGGGGCTAAGAATATATAATACTGTCGAAGGAGGAAAGGTTGAATTTGGGAAGGAGGAGAGATCCCAGTCGAGAGACTCGAGAGGAGTATATCTGAGCTGTTGGGCAACTCAACAAACACTGCTTGGAAGTTTAAAGGATTAAGGTAAAGCTGAATAAAGTGAAAATTTTGAAATTCTACGGGAATCAATGGCGGAAAATTCAGAAACCCAAAATTCTACTGGACCGTTACCAAAGAACGACGGCGAATTCGATCCAAAAACTATGCGGAAAACTAAACCAGGTATCAAGCGTTTGATTATGATCCGAACAGTTCTTTCTTCATTCATCCTAGGATTTCCATTTCTACTCAAAACAATCGAGATTTATCGTTCTCCACTACCATTTCATGGCATCGATTCATTATCAAACACTCTGCAGTCAAATCCATTACACATTCCATGCAGATTTCAAGTTATTTATTTAGGTTTTGATGTGGAAAAAAAACTAGATGCGCAGAGATTAGGGTTTATGATTGGTGAACAAATGACGAAATTAACTGGGGGCAGTCCAGTTTGTGGTGGTTGTGGGAAAGACTATACTGTTTCAGTTACAGTCGATTCTGGTAATGTGTGTAATCAGAATTTGGATGGCGGAGATTTGTGTTTCTGGCGTTGTGGGACGATAGATTCATCTGTTAATTTGAATGGTAATGATGAGGAAATTGATGAAATGTTTCGTTCAATTTTGAGTAGAAATGAGAATTGTGAGAGTTCTGGTGGAAAGGTTTATAGTGTTGTGGTAGTGAACAAGGAAGATGATGATCTTGATGGGGTTAGAGTTGTGGTTGGGAAATATCGACATGCTTGGTTGGTTGGGAAAGTTGAAGAAATAGGTGCAGTTTCTAGTATTGCCAATGTTTTTGTGAAGTTTTTTATGAATGGTGGGAAGGAAGAGGGGATCTCGAAAAATGAGTTTATGCCTGTGGGTGCTGATGGAAGGGTTGTTCTTTCATTTAGTCTTTTGAATGCGAATCCACAAGATTGGATTTATGACTGGTATGAAATAAGAAAGTATGCGTTCACTGTACGGTCTAATGTGATGTGTTAGATTTTTGCTTAATTCTTAAACTTTATATGTAGGGATTTCCGAAAAATAGATGAAGACCTGTTGGCCCCTGTGGTGGAGGCTTTGGCACCTATTGCGAACTTAACTGTAGAAAGTCAGGTAAAAAGTTTTGTTTCTATTTAACTTCTAATTTAGTTGTATTTTACATGTGGGCTGGATGCTAATCTTACATTTTCCGTTTCTCATCAATGGTCAGGTTCTATACCACACGCCAAAGTCATCATTTTCTTATTGGGACGCAAAGTTGTCCAGCTATGTCTTTAGAACTAAGGACCTTCCTTTCTTTGTAAGTTCCTCAACCTACTCTTATAATTTTGTTAAGTAGGACATTAAGTGATGGTAGGTGTGTAGAACTTGGTGACTACATCTAGACTATATCCTGGAGTTCCCAGGGAGCAGTGACAGAATTGGGGGTGTCTTCCACTCCCAAAATTCTAAAACATATCCATTAATATTTTTTTCAAGGCATTTTCTGAAATTTTCTTTTTGTAGCCCCTCTAGAAGTTTAAGATGTAGCTCATCCTACACTTTTAGCCCTCCTAAACTTTCAATCCTACTTTCGTTGCTGCAAGGGAAGGTTTTGTTTTCCCACAAAATTATGAATTCTCATTCAGCACAATCGTATTGAACTAAATTTTGTATAACAGTATACACATATACTATAACAGTTTCAACTAGTGCTATCACCATCCAGGAGTTTCATGAACTCGATATATATTATTACAATTAGAAGGTCAAGGTTGACGTAGTTGACCTAAATCTCGTGTTTAAGCATTTCTGATCTGTAAAAGATAATGCTATATTACCTGCTCTTGTTCTTCATTTTTGTTTTTTGAATCTTCAAGTTGCAAAATATGCTTGTTTGAATCACCTGCATTATGGGATGAACTTAACAGGTTAATTCAAATGAATGGCACCTAGATACTTCTATTGCGGCTGGTGGACGGTCAAAGGTTTTGCAATTTGTGGTGTATATCCTTTCACTCATTGTCTGGCACTCTTTTTACTCATTTTTTTCTTTCTTATTTAATCTTCACAGTCACGTTTTACCCTGTCAATTTCTTGGTACAGTTATTAGTTGTTACGCTTTTGATTGAACCTTCAAATTTGTTACTAATGAACATCAGTATGTAGATAATGTTGCAAACTGTTATTATGATTAGAAAACAATCAGCAATATTATTTGTTTTTGTTATTTACCAGATATATACCATCCGCTGAAGAATGTCCGCTCCGATTACAACTTCCATCAGGCAAAGTTTCCACAACAAATGGATTTATATCCCCTGTGAGTTGTTGTGATCTCAGCTTCTTTTTACCTGATCCTCCCAAGTTCCCATCGTGTTGCATCTGTGAATCTGTTTTTTGAATTCTTTATGGCTTTTTTGCAGATGTGGGGTGGTGTTATTGTTTGGAATCCCCCAAGATGCTTCAGGAGCTCCGATAGTACTCAGCCCCAGAAGCATACATTGACCTCTGAGGTTAGATCTCCCTATGGTGTTAAGTCATTTCAGTACCTACTTTCAGATCGTATGAAATTAAAAGCCATTCATACATGTGATGTCGTATTAGTTGCAATTTGGCTTGATATTTTTAAAAGTATGACATTTCGGGCTCACTTGTGCATTTTCTGAAGCAGGATCTCGAGGAACTCCTCGAGGTTTCCTTGGGGCAGCTTCGGCAACTTTTTGGTCTGACATCCAACGATCTTTATGCTGGTGAATCAGGCATGTCCAATATTTTATCCAGTGAAAGAGGCTTTACGGATTGGTAAGAGTTGTAACCAAATCATTCTTCTGATAATTTGATAAAGCCAAATGTCACGAGACCTTCCAAATGAAATTGTAATTCGTAGAGGCATTTGGGAAAGGGCTGACGGAATTATTTCTATTTTGTAGGGAGTTGGACGCATTGTCTAGGCAGCATACTTGTTTCAATCTTCATTCTTGTGCCACAACTCTTGGATCTCTTTCCAGATTGGTATTTCTCAATACGTCACATTTCGTAACTAGTTCAAAGTGTCGATGGGTTTATTTCAAATATCTTGGTCTAATTCTCTATCATGGCATCGCTCAACGTGCAGGTTCAGTCACTTCCAAGGATGATAATTAAAGATGAAATTGGGAAACAGGTTAGCCTTCTTAGATTTTAGAGTTGAATACAGAATTTTATAGCTCCTAGGTTGGTTATATTTGTCTGATTTGGCAGGTGAAGTTTTCACTTGAAGCTGCAAATCTGGCTCAAACAAATGCCTCTCATGGAATATATGAAGCTTCGGCTGGTATTTTCTCTTTCTAACTTAATTATCTACTAGGTTAATTCTCTATATGTTATGGTCCAACTTTTCCCCAGTGGTATACTTGGCATCATCAAGTATCTAAGATTAAAATTTTCATTACTTTTCAGTCTCTTCAAGACAAGCAAGGGCTTTGGCAGAAGATGCATTCTTTCATCCATCGATCATGTCAATCAGTTACTACTCGTTTGAGCATTGCTTTGCTGTTTACACGGTTAGTAAAACGGGATTAGCCTCAACTATAGTCTTCTCCATTACATGAGTCCATGTTATGTACTGGTAGTCTGGAACAAAGTCTCGGTAAATGGCAATTGCAGTCTTCTGACCGACCGCCATTGGAAGTTAAAATTTGTCTTTTCTTTTTTACTTGATTGTTTTGGCAGTAATTGAAATATTCTCACATGCATTTCTCTCTTCGGCAGCCTTTCTTTCTACCTGTTGCTCTACACGTCCTCCTTGCATCAGCTAAAGAATGGAGACGGTATAAACAAGAGCGCGCAAAGTATTTCACGTGGATCTCCAAGACAAAAGCAGAATAACTGCGTATTTGATGATATCCCGTGTTCTCGAGGAAAAAACAAAAGACTCTACAAATTGATAAGATATCCATGACCATCTGTATTGTTCTTGAAAATATTCACGTGATCAGCTTGGGCCGTGCAGGTTCAGAAGCCGGCGTTGTTTTGGTTCTATAATTGAGGTTCAGGTTCTGCAGTTAAAGCCGTATCTATTGATTTAAGGTGTTTCTCTGCAACAGTTTCTTTCCCATCTCAGTGTAATCTAGTTTCCTGTGTATAGGAAGTCTGTGAATTATTGGGAACACTGGGACACAATTTCTTACTTCTTAGATGTTTCTAATGTAAATGAATTGCTCAATTTTTACTTATACCACAACTGCTTCCTATGGCTCTTTGCGGGGCTGATCATTCTCTAGCTTATGTTATCACGTATGATTGGACGGACTAATTTTTTACTAAACGTTCTGGTTTCTGTGACAGAAGTTTATATCTGCGATTCCGTATTTATGCCCTTATTTTGTGCTACCTAGCTCCGGAGTCGAATGTCTACTGGTTAGATGGATGCTCACGGAGCAAAATCACATTATAAAAAAAACAGCAAAAAAGAATAGTAAGAGCATTAAGAGCCTCCGCAGTGGTTGTTGCTAGAGGAAGGAGCAAAATCACATTGCAAAATGTGTGCGAAATTTCTCCCGGGAACCACAATTTTAGTGTTTGAGACAGCACTACATCCCAAAACAATTCCTCATAGCTGATCAATTCTGTGTATCCCTTGATTCAAATACAAGGAGAAAGGGTAACACCCTCTACAGAATGCTTTACGATGGAGGAAGGACATATGAGAAAACGGAAAAGAAAGTCTGGATCATAGTAAGAAATAGAAGAGTACCGGCAGCTAGAAACGACGAGAAGGCCCATGGGTTGCTAAAATAGTCTTCCCTCCATTTCTTCTTCCATTTATTCCAATTCGTAAAATGAAGGGTTTTGTAAAACTCGATCAAGGTTTCAGACAAATAAGAATCACATTCGTAACTGACAACAACACCCTTAGAAAGCTTCTTGAAAAGATCAACCACGTCTTCATCACTCCTCAACTCATGACGAAGGAGACCAGCATCATGCATAATACAAACATCCTTTGCTGAACGCACAAGACCGCAGAAGAACAACACGTAGTGTGTAAAATAAGGTTCCAAGAAACGGTCACATTGTTCGTATGCAATGAGGTTGAGGAGCACCTGACCTATGAAATCATCGACACGCAGAGGTGGGATTTCTAGGACTCATCTTTGATTGCGATGTCTAATAGACCATGATTCTCTCTGCACATGAACTTACCTCCTGCTTCCATAAGCTCCTCGATATTATGTCCATATGGAGGGATTATTTCTCTAAAATTATGTGATTTCTTCTGCTTTTTCTGTTTGTTACGTAGTCGGGAACATGGGCTTGCCTTGCCTATAAACGAAGAAACAAAACTTAGACGAACTAAATGGAGCAAATTATCTGGGTGGACACCGAACAAACACTTTTTATCAGATGATTTTGTCCCTTGTGGAACCACACAATTGAAGAACTTGAGAGCCAGTTTCTGGAGAGAATAAGACTCATCTACTGAGGCGGAGGTTATCTCGAATATTTTATCAAGTACGGCGAAAGGGAGCTGATTTTCTAGCAAGAGCAGGTCGCGATGAAGATTCGGCACCATCCAACGAATATTAAAGAGGGGATCTTCTACATCTTCCTAATAAAAAAGACAGTGCATTAAAACATATACAAATACTCTTGGTCTGGTATGAACGATATCGGAAACAAAAATGACAGATGTTTAGTGAATTTGTACCGTTTCACTCCTCTCATAAAGGTGCAAGAGCTGAATGATGAAGCAACCGTCAAGAATCATCATGGTGACAAATTCACTTGCACTAATGTGATTAAACTTCTCTGAATAACATCTTCTAGCTTCCACTTCCATTACCTTCATTGCATAGACAAGTTCCGTTATCATACTGTTACTATTATGACCACTATCACCAACGCCCGTTTCACTTGACAGAAAATTTTCACAGTATCGCTTTAGCCCTACTGCTGCTGCTCGTTCACCATTCACTGAGATTTTAGTCTTGTCAGTTTCGTCACGGAAATCATCATGAACACCAGGAGCTTTCCAACTAGAATCCGTCAACAAACGTAATAAAAACCTCAGTTTATGCTCTTCCATTGCAATAAGATGAGGCTTGTGATGATGCAAAGGGCCGATAGAAACAAACCTCGGATCTAAGTCCTCTTTATGAATCGCGCGAAAATGACTGGGAACTCTACTGATGATACAGGAGTTGACAAGAATAGATTTATGAGTATAAACACTTTCTAGATGATCATTAATGGTGATAACTATATCACAAATTTCATCCTTGGTAATACCTTGTTCTGGATGAACTAATCGGCCGGTAGCAGAATTTCCTCTTTCACAAACTGCCTCCATTTTTTTTCTTGTTTTGGTTTCTTGTGGTGCATCCAGAGAATCATTTCATAACTCGTTTCTGTTTACTCTTCGTAATGAAGAACCATAAAAATATGTTTTATAGCTTAGTGGCTTCATTCACGTCACCACCAAATACATTAAAAGGACACCTTAATTGTGGTTGTTTTATCTCTTTTAACTTATTTTGCTGGCCAACTAATATGTTTAACTTGTTATCCTTTATCAAGAGAGAATCGCGTTTTAAATTACTACTGTCTTCTTTTTTCTTTCTTCCCTTACGTGTGTGTTTAGATCAGCTAGTAGTACTAGTGAAGAAGCATATATGTCTAAATAAGTATCCAAGTTAACTGCCAATAATTCAAACGTCGACCTCAACTACTGTGCATGCATGAAATCCCTAGTAGATCTGCAGATAAACTGCCAATCGCCCCATCCTACCTTCCCTAGTCAATAGAGTCTCTCGTCTGTCTCATACATTCCGGTCCCCTTGTGGCTAGTTGAGCTACAATTGATCGGCATTAAGGTGATCAACGATTAACTATAGTATCATCCATGAAGTGTAGTGCTTCTTTGAAATTAGCATGTTCTCATCTCAACTCGAGAAATAACTCGCAAGTAACGTTAGCCAAGTGTGGTAGCGTTTCTTTGAGGTTTGGTTGAGGGTGTGAATAACAAATCCCAACAAAGGAATATTTACCAAAAAAAATAATATCGAAGGAATAACTAAAGCTGCGTTCTCACCGACCGATATATCTTAAAGCTGAAGCTCTCTTTCCGAAAGAAGGATACCAAATTTCCCCAAATTCCATCCCATCGAATCCGAATCAAAACCCTCGTTGTTGTTTTTTTTCCTTCTCTCTTATAAAACAGAGAGAGACCGAACCTACTCACAGCTCCTCTGTAACTCCTGCTCTCTCTAGCTGTTCAATTTCTCTAAAAATGGCGAACAGTAATCTCCCACGACGTATTATTAAGGTTTGTTTCGATTGATTCCTCTCTTAATTTCTGTCTTCTTTCACGGTGATTGATTTTCTCTTAATTTAACAATTCTTTTTAATCTCCCCCATCTTTGGTTTCTAGGGTTTCTTATTATTGTTTTGTCATCTTACAGGAAACTCAGCGGCTACTCAGTGAACCAGGTTATCTTAGTTTCTGATTTGTTGTGATTATATAATTTATTCAAGTATGGGGCGTTTGGAGAAGTAGTTAGGGTTTTTGTTTTGATTTGTTGATGCAGCTCCTGGAATTAGTGCTTCTCCTTCAGAAGATAACATGAGATATTTTAATGTTATGATTCTTGGTCCAACACAGTCTCCATATGAAGGTAATTGTGTAGTCATATTCTTATTTATTTGCTTAATTATGCATTCTTAAATTAATTTTCTTTCTTTGCCTAATTGTCAAAGGGTTATGAATTGCTTCATTAACAACTGTTGTTACCTTGAAATAAATAGTATGATGAATTTTGTTATTGTTTCCAACTTACTATGATTCCTGTTCTCGTTGCATGACTATTATGGACTTGAAAATTCCTTAGTAACTTGTGTAACTAACTTAGAAACTAAACCCGTGGAAATGGAGAAAGGGGTGCCACAAGTGATCATATTTTTCATTTATGAGATTATCGTGGCTGTTCAAGAAATACAGAATGAAGTGATATTAGTGTATTAGGAATGAGGAAATTAGTGTTCTCAGTGGAACTGTTGTAAGAATGTGTTTACTTTTCCCAATTATTTCTCTTTACGTAATCAAGGTTTTGTCTAATGGATGATATCTTTTAGGTGGGGTTTTTAAATTGGAACTATTTCTGCCTGAAGAATATCCAATGGCTGCGCCTAAGGTACTGTAACACTTACTGGCGACTATTTGGTTTCTACTTTCTTTAATCTAATGACATTATGAACAAATAACATTAAATCTTATGTCTACTTTAGCTGCATTAATCTGTTTGTATTGCAGACTACTTATCCATATTTCCAACCTTGATAATCTCTGTTGACATTTAATAGAAGTAAAGCTTATACGTCGTCCTCAGTGTTTCGTTTGTATGCGGAATACTGGTTTTATGGGCGGTTTGTGATTTTCAACGTTTTTGTGAAAGTACCCTTTATGTTCCCTCAATGTAGTCAGATGTAAGAATTTGGATTCATGATTATTGTCAGTGGCTGTTGATTTCTGAAGGCCCAAAAAGTGGTCCAAATTTGTTTGAATACTGATAGACTTGAATGCCTAAACTGTATATCACGAATGTTTTTGCTAAGAGGAAAACAAACAACATAAGAAAATATCTTTATTCTTTCTTTCAAACGTTTCTTATACTCAACTAAAAGGGTTTCAACGTTCAGCTGGGTTTTAGGGCCTCGGGTATCAGGAAAACAGATTGGGAGTATGTGGACGGTATGCCTCTATGAAGTTGGTTCATACTAAGGAGAAAACAATCAAGATATACAATTGAGAACTAGAGTAGAAGCACAATCCCAACTCCTAAATAGCATTAATCCTAGTTACTGTGGATGTCTCCCTAAAACTACTGGTGTTAGTTATCGTAAAGAGAACTATAGTTAAATTTACTTAAGATAAATCTTTATTCTTCTATCGTCTTGTGATCTGGTTTGTGTATAGTTAAATTTACTTAAGATAAATCTTTATTCTTTTATCGTCTTGTGATCTGGTTTGTGTTTGTCATGACTTTAACAAGAGCCCTCATCTATTAGTTATTCTGAAGACCCCTTCAAATTAGCAGCCATCACATTACATTTATTGGTGGTGTATGCATTTAGAGTCTCATTTGTTGTCAAGTCTAAATCTGGGGGCATCCAGGTTCTGTTTTAGAACCGACATTGAACTTTTTAATTTGTTTTTATGACTTACATTTATAGCATTTTGTTTTTCCTTCTGGTATGACTTGACTTTTTGAGCATTGCGGATTGTTTGGAACAGGTCCGCTTTCTGACTAAAATTTACCATCCCAACATCGACAAGGCAAGTGAATCTGTTTCTAATCTTTCAATTGTTTTTTGGCAAATCTGGTGATATTTTTGCATCTAAGTTGAAAAGTTGTTGATGCAGCTTGGAAGAATATGTCTTGATATCCTGAAAGACAAATGGAGCCCTGCCCTCCAGATTCGTACTGTGCTACTAAGGTACGTGGTTTCTTATACATTTTTTCACAAGCTGTTGTTAGTGTTTTGCACTGTGCAAAATGTTTCTTGTGAGACAAGAAATTCTGTTGGAGGCACATATTTTTGCGTGTTTTAATTTCAGTTTACAGATGATCTACGACACAATCTTGCTAGTTCTGTAATGCATATAGACCTCGTTTACATTCTAAAGAAGTAGAGTGCAACTTTTTATATCTCTTAACAATCTTGCTTGCCAACTGTTTTAGGGAAACAAAATAGAAGAGTAATGGCTAGTTCTTAAAATGTCGGAATGGTTTTTGTAAAACATGAATATACGCTGTTGTAAGTGGTTTCTTTATTTCATTTCTTACTGTACTTTTCTTTTGCCTGGATTAGTATTCAAGCACTTCTTAGTGCTCCAAACCCAGATGATCCTCTTTCTGAAAACATTGCCAAGCACTGGAAGGCAAATGAGGCAGAGGCAGTTGAAACAGGTACTTTTTCGTCTACTTTTAAGTTTTTTCTCGGTTTCTCCTCTCTAAGATGCCGTATATAAAATAGTTTTTGTTTGATGGTTGATGACAGACTCTATGATCCTATTCATTTAAGTGACAATGTCCTTTTCTTCTCGCTTTTGTCTTTTCTTTTCTGTTTTGTTTAGTACTTTTTTGTCTTCGTTCTTGCTTCTTCATTTATCTACTTGCGTATAACTGGAGTTTCTTCTTCTTCTTGGTACCTTGCAGCCAAAGAATGGACTAGGCTATATGCCACTGGTGCATGACAATATGGCAACATGGAGTTATTGGATTTGGAATGTTGGTGGCTGTTATAAGAGAATAATGTATAATGCAATGTAATTCAGATGGTTGATAATTCCCAACAAAAAAAAAAAGTATATCAGATGCTTGTTCTCAAATATTGAAACAAAGAAGTTTACCCCCAATTAACCGAAAAGATCAAATATCACAATTCAATTAGATATGTAATGAATTTAGATTAAACTTGGTTTTCTCTTTGTTGAAGTTGTAATTGCCAGTGTGATTTCATGTCTCTGTTGAAACTCCTTCAGGAAATTGTTCTGTATGAAAAATGTAGCTGCATATCTCCATCAGCATGGGTTCTTGTTTGTTCCACCCACTTGACTTCTGACAACGGCTGCTGACAGAGTCAAGGGGAAAGGCAAAAACAATCGGCTCGAGATTCGTTCTTCTATGCTTTTTCAGAGCCATTGAAATTCGCTTCAGAGTTGGATGGATGATTGTATCGGTTTATCAGTAGAAATTGTGCGGGATAATGGAAAGGTCCCTAAAGAAAGAATTGGACGATAATCGAGTCGTAGGACATCCCTTATCCCACTACCTTATGTGGGAATAACCCAGCAGCCCCAGAAAATCAAGCATGGAATATGAGAGGAGGAGATCCAACTCTTTTTAATGCTTCATCTCCTATTACTCAGAGAGCATCCATAGGCGGCAAAAGTTCCCATCCACCTCCGAAATTTAAGTCGGTATGATCTTGATGAGGTTTCTCTTCTTAATGAAACTCCAGGGGAAGACAGTCATAGTATGATCTCTGTGCCTGCTCGTTGGTTGAATGCTGTGTTCTCTAATCTATCAACTCCTAGACATTGCCACCCAGATAAGCTAGTTGGGTGTCATCTGATACTACAGTACAACCTAGTAAATATTGTATACGGATACGGTATTTATAACTGATTTCTTGAGTCATTCAAACGAACAAAGTAAAACTCGTTTCTAAATGGTCCCCTGAAAACATTTACTACAAATTCGTGGAGGAGGAGGGAAATTTGATGGTATGACAGGAGAGAGACTAATGGAAATGGGGTATGATAGATATTGTTCGCGATGGCTACAGATGTTGATGACGATAGGGTTTGGTATGTGTGCCATAGCATGCAGGGTATTACCTCAAAAAAATGGCCAAGCTCAAGCCTCTCCTCTCTCAATGTATCATGTCAACAAATGCAAGAATATGCCCATTACCTGTTAGTGTTACTGTCTCTCTCTGGTAGCATTGTTGTTGAGAATATGCTCCAAGGATTTAATTCTGTTTTCATGAATATATTTGAGTGGGAAATCTTATTTATTTATTTTTCTTTCAAAGTGTGTTTTGAGTGCAGCTTTTAAGACTACAGTCTACAGAGTAAGTCGAATATGTAATTCCTTGGTAAATTTGACAAAGTTTTTTCCTCCGATGATGTAAGTTTGACAAAGTTGGAGAACAATTCGTCAAATGCCCATATATGTTTTTATTCTGGCTCGCCTCTCTCATTAAATTGTCGGTTATGGGAGCTTTTGTAATGTACTGCCAACATCTATTTTGTCTTGGACTCTAAAGACAAATTCGAATAGATATTTTAATTTATTTCTTGCATTGGCAAAAATACGCATTGCAAAGCTTGACCTCTAGTTGTCTATGTTCTTATTTTCTTTTCACCACAACTAATGTCTTTTCAACTTGAAAGAAAAAAGGAATGCAGGTCCTTCAAATTTCTCCCCGTCAAATTATCAACAGAGATTAATCCAAGGCCCAGGTATATTAAAGGACTGGACTACATTTATTCACTTGTGGTTGCACCCACACATGACATATATGACAATTCTGAGATCAGACCTATAAATTTGAAATCAAAGTTCGGTGAAAAACAAACAGACTAGAATCTTAAATTACGACTCTACTGCACTAAAAGCCAAAGGTGGTGGTGGTATAAATGAATGCCTCCAAGGTTATCTCAACCACCTCATAAAGTAAGCAGTCTTCACATTTAAAGACAATGTACTGGCTGGCTTATACACCTGCATAGTGATCTAATATAAATAACATCCTTCCAAAGAAACTTAACACAAAAACCCCACATTACTCAACAAATCATCCTGCATGTTTTCTGTTACATCAAGATCCAAGAATAGTTTACAACAGTAATTTGACATGAGCATTAATCATGGAAAATACAAGAAAATAGAATTGAATTAAGATATGGAAGATGAAAAATGTTGAAAATTTATTCATGAAATGGTAGAGCAGAAACAACATAGATGAATATTACCAAGACTCATGACCAATCTTACTCTCCCTCTCTCAATAACCCAATCGCGAATGATATCCACCACGCCTCAAACCTTCCATCATGGCTTCCAATATTTTGATATATATCATATACATACATACATTTACATACACTCTCTCCATCTCTCTTTCTTTCTTGCTACCAAACAAACCTCTGTGAAATTTTTCAGAGAGGCCTCTCTTAATAGTACACTATCTCATCTTTCAGGACCTGAGGAGAACTTGGTCGCATGAATGAGGCAAGCTCAAAGCCTCTAATGGAAGCCAGAAAGAAAAGAGATGCGGAAACAATGAATATAGAAACCCAGAGAGAGCAATGGAAATGAAATGAATAAAATTTAAAGACTCGAAAAAGAAAGAATATTTTTACTCTGGGTTTCTCAGGCCTTGGCTCTACGAAATCAGGCTGTTTTTTTGACAGGTGAAAATTGGTAATCCCTGTACGTAATACTGGAACAGCAGAGGGTGAGGGGAAATTACTATCACGCAACAGAGGCTGGATCATGAGAAGAGAACGTAGAAACGTTGCAATAAGAACCGCAACTTAGTTGTGGTTCTAGAGACTGTAATGCCTTACGCTATACTCCAATACTTGATGGCTAGGACAGATCATTTCTTTAACTCTGTGGCCATTCTTGTAAATCTTGAACGTCGGCACAATTCTAACAGCTTCTGTGTTGGCTACTGAAGCACTCTCTCCCACATCCACCTAAAATTACAAAATCACATAATGATGTTTGAATTAACCACATTCTTATCATACTTATGGGAATGATTGATGGACAAAAAAAATAGTGATATGCAGTGAAAAGTAAAACGGTTTGTTACTTTAATACTAGTTACTGACCTTGAGAAAATTCACAGATGGGTACTGAACACACAACGTGTCCACGAATGGGGAAATCTGAACACATTGTTGGTTTGAAACGGCCTTGAAGAAGACAATTGAAACACCTGCACGTTCAAGTTCGATCTATGGGCATCAGTAGGGAACTATATAAGTATATTTTCTCGTTTCACTTCTGATTTATTATAAGTGGTGCGAGGAAAAGCATTAAAAAGAAACTCTGTAAACACCAGATTTCATCATTTGCCTATAGCGAATAATAGTTTATATTTTTTACCGGTACATAATTTGCCTAAGTGCCTTGGGGAACTTGATCCCACCAAGAATGTTGCCCTATGTATACTGAAAAACAAAGTATATCAATGGTATTTGTGCCATCCTCTTTTTTTCTTCCACATATCACATTTGAGTTTGTTTGCTAAGTGAGCTAAGCAGTATACAGCTACAATCTAAGAAACACATCCTAGAACCAATGAGGTTGGTGATAACTGACCGGGTAAAGATATTGCAGCTTTAAATTGATCAGCGCCCATGATTTCCTCAACTTCACCGCCGAATTTCAAATTGGAGACTTCCTCCCCTCGAGATTTCTTCAGTGCAACTTGAGCATGAAACAGAGCTTCCGCCACTTCATTGTCCGTTGGTAGTTCTCTTCTCAAAGATTCATAATCCCTCACAGATTCAAGCCACCGTTCAAGCTATAATCCATCAAAAAACAAGTAACAGTTGATCAGCTAGAAATTATAAGAAGCTTAAAATCTGAAATTAGAATACTGAAATCCCATTTCACCTTGCCGTAGGACGCAGCTCGCCGACGAAGGGCCTTTGTATACTTAGGCTGGATCTTGAGAGCCTGGTTACAGTCTTCCACGGATCTCTCCCAGTTTCCAAGTTTAGACCAACAAACTGCTCTATTACAATGGAGAACAGAGTTGGAAGTGTCCGACTTAAGACCTTCTCCATAAGCTGAACAGGCTTCGGCATACTTGCCAGAATTGAAGAGATCATTCCCACGGGCGCGAGCTCTTGCCACTAGCCTCACATTGTTAAGCATCACTGCAACTTCAGCATTTCGATGATCGATGAGCCCTGCCTTCTCAGCAGCCGAAGCTGCATTCTCAAACCTAAGAAAAATATTTAATTCAAGACCCTCAGAATATATTTCGTACAACCATGTTTGAATCATGATCATGAGTCAAACACGAGTTTTCACCAACACCAGGATACAGAAAGAAAATCTGAGTACTGGAGAAATTTGAATTCTGGAAATATGTACAGTATCAACTATCAAATCCGAAACTACTTTCAAACTTATGCAAGTATGAAACAGATAGATATACACTACACAGCAAGAGCATCAAGACGACACCTTTCTGATCTCATATTTTAGATTTTTACCTCTAATCTTCCAAAGTCTCATTAGTAATAACTCAAACAAGACTCAATCTACTACTGTGTTCATAAAACAAAAAGCAAAACTGTAGTATATTAGAGCTCACCTTCCCAGTGCCATCTCAACTTGTGCACAAACAAAGAAGATGTAAGCATCTGATAGCATCCCGAAGAACTTGGTCTGCGAGAAGGAAGCTGGTGATGGTTCGAATTTGGGTATTTTTCCTAGGCAAGAATCTGCATCATCTAGTTGATGGAGCTTCAGAAGGGCTTCAGCTCTGCAGGCAAGGAGCTGTAAAATTCCATTCTAACCATTTCAGGCCATCTGATTTTATCCATAATAAATCAAATCAACGGGCAGGATTATGACAGGACATTAAGTCCACAATACGATTTTTACCTGAGGAGAAGATTCTGCTCCAGCAGCGATGGCAGCATCACATTCCCTCAGTACGTTCTTCCAATCACCAATTCTCCGCGAGTCAGTACATCTATTTAGATGCCTCTCTACTGCTTGCAACTTTTGCAACTCGGTTGGATCAGGATGCTGCCCTTGAAAAGAAATGTGCTTCCTGGCAATCTCAACATGACCTAACCTGTAAGAAGATCAACATGAAATGTGCTTCAAAATCATGAACTTGATCCCTGAACATTTTTATTCCTAAGGCATCAAAGTCACCAAAACAAGCTAATAAATAGGAACTAATGAATTAGATAGATGGCCCTCTACAAGTAGGAACAAATGAAGATAACAAAGAAAGTTGAATCTTGCTCGGTGGGCTACAAAAGTTACTCATGAATCTAAACTAATGAAGCAACCATAAGGCAAAACAGACATTCAATGGATCCTGTTCATCGGAAAACCTCGAAAGCTCGGAGATGAAAAAACAAAGGACCCATGAATTATTTTCTTTTATTTTTTTGACTAACAAGGACCCATGAATCTTTCCTAAACTAGTATCAGGATATAAACACAGCAACCACTATCAACATAGGAAAAGCAAAATTTATCTAAATCTTACATAAATATAAGCAGAAAAATAAGAACTATCTTAGGTAAATCAGATCTGAACAACCTAAAATTGCAACAAGAAAAACTCACATCAAACTAAAAACATAATGTACACAAAAATAAGCACATTATCCACATTAGAAATTCCAGCTCTGGGTACTCACTTAAGATGCAAAGAAGCCAATCTCTGATGCGCTCTAAAATATCCAGGATCCAATCGAACCGCTTCTTCACACTCTCTTACGGCCTCCATAAATCGTCCAAGACCAGTTAATGCTGCAGCTCTATTACTCCTGTAAGCTGCATTTTCAGGCGAAATAGCAATAGCTTTATCATACAAATATAAAGCATCTAAGAAATTCCCTCTTTTATACTTGTCATTTCCAGCTCTTTTCAACTCTTCTGGATCCACCAAATTCCCTGGTTTCCCAGCACCACTCAAAACTTCGTTCAAATTTCCTCCAGATTTTGCTCCAATCCCACCTCTCATTATACTTCCATGACCATAATTTCCAGTTCCAGAACCTAAAACATCGTATCTTGCTGGACTTTTATGTGCCATTCCAGTCTTCAATAGTTTCCCAGATGGACATATATTTCCAGTTGGTAAAGCATTTAGATTCACCGGAGAATTCGCCGAAGAAGAAGAAGAAGAATTTCCTGAGTAAATCAGCGGAACACCAGCTGAGTGAGATCGTACATGACCTGGTCTTGAATTGCGATGTACCGGAACGGATCGGGTAGTTTCGTTAACAGTAACGGCAGAAGTAGTCGGGCTATGTCTACTTTCAATCTCACCGGAATGGCTGCTGGTTTTAACAATTGCATTTTTACCACAGACTGAACCAGATGAACCTGAACTACTGCTTGGTGTCGGAACATTACTGTTACGATTTGCTAGTCTTAATGGTGAAACTGGTGAACCCAAATCAAGTTCTTTGAAATCTGGTTTATTATCGTCTACTCCTCCTGCTTTATCATTAGTACAAGTTAATGCAGTACTACGAAACCGATCATTTAGTGAAGAATCAAACTCTCTGTTGGAATTTGACATTTTTAATCAAACCAAAAACAAACAAAAAATGAAAACTTTAAATGTTTTTGTTTCTGGGTTTTTTCTGTTAATTCAACAGAAAAATGAAAGCCACCAATGAGAAGAAGAAGAAAAAGAAGAAGAGATTTGTCTGGAAGTAGAAGTAGAAGAAGAAGAAGAAGAAGACATGGAAGGAAATTCAGAGAGAGAGAGAAAGAAGAGGAAAAATAGATGGGGATCTCGTGATTTTAAAGAAGGAAGCAAGGAATGAATGAATGTGTGAGTGTTGAAAAGGCTTTAGACAGACAGAGAAAGAGAAAGAGATATATTGAGCAGCAGAAGAAGAAGAAGAAATGAAAGAAAGAGAGAACGGCTTTTCTTTTCTGTTCTTTCTTCTCCTTTCACGAGACGAGTCTCTTCTCTTTCTCTCTCTAACCCTAAACCTTTTTTCTTTTCTTTTTTTTCCTTTTTCTTTTATTTACAGATGTTTGATTTTCTGGTTAATATATTAAATACAAAACTAAATGAAAATCAAGCATTTATTTGGAGTTTGTTTTTATCTGTAAATTTTAGTGAATTCAACATGTTAAAAATGAAAGATTTAAGAGGTTTAAAAATGGAAAGTTAAAAGTTCCTACTTGGTTGGTTGGATATGCTGATGTATTTAGACAAAACCCTAAATCATCCTTCAAGATACCGTTGACATTAGCTCTCATTGAAGATGACATGGTAATAAGACTTTTTTTTATACCGTATCTTTCATTTCATGGAATATCAAAATAGCCATCCGGCAGTAACTAGTAAGTGAAGCACATACGCAGATTACCGGTGCCGTATATAGATTACAGGTGTTAAATTTTTAGTGCAATTGGATAAGTACAACGACCAAGATTGGGATTCAAAACATGACTCAATTCATCTGTTTATAAGAGGAATGCAAACAATTACGGGTCATTTAGTAGAACATAGACTAAATTACACTAAATGTCTGCCGTAAATGTGAAATATTTGTGCATATACGGTAGATGTTGTTTACAATTATGTTCTTGGATTACAAGATTCTTGACTACCTTAAACTTGTTTTTTAAATAGCTTGAACAACGCCATCCAGAAGAGATTCCTTACAGATGAGAGTTACTATTTTAAATTATAAACCATGAATGATCCTGATAAAACCATTTTTTTTACTCCTTCTATCATTCATTATTTATTTATTTATTACTCCTTCCGTAATTTATTATTTATTACAAACCGTGATTCAGTATTTCTTTTCTACTTCTTCTGTCCCTTAGGTTTGAATATTCTTAAGATAGAGAAAAGGAAAATATTTTTAGAGGTTTTGTCAAATTATATTCTTACAGATAACAAATACTAGTAAAATTTACAAATGATATATAATATCTTTAGATACCATCCCATTTACAGAGAAGGTAACTCATGCTACATTTGGAAAAGAGGAAATGAAAGGCATCATCGTCATCATCTAGTTGGGTATTATATGGTAAACTTTTGGATTACAATTGATGCATCAGTTTTGCAATAAAGACATGGAGAAAAACAAAAATGCACAATAGATAACAGATATGGCTACTGTATGAAAAGTTACGAGATAATTAAAAAATAAATAAAGATTGATTTAAAGCTTATCGATGCTGTTGGGGAAAACGATTTTACTAATAAGAATAATCAATAACCACACGTAAATGTCAATAAGCATGGAACAATATCACCCAATGCAAACACCCATAGGGAAGTGTCGGTAGTGTTGGAATCATTTTCGAACAGTGGTAAAGGGTAAAAGTGATCTATGTTAATTTTGTTACATTACATGCAACTAAAGTTTAAAATATTTGGATAACGGTTTCTTTTCTCTTCTTCTTTGTGTAAAATGCGGGTTATATGCAATTTGACGACAAATTTTGTATTTATGTAAGCATCACAGTTGAGAGTTTGGCTCTAGAGCTCTCTCATTTGCCGGCCCTCCCGAGATAAAACCGATATCGCTTGGATCAGCATTGTGCTTGCCTCCTTATTCATTGTAAATGCCTAAAATACACCTTACATATTACCCAAACAATAGTACATTTGTACTACTTTCGTTTCAAAAAACTAATAAGTTTGTTTTAAATACAAATTACATAGGAAACGAACCTATTATTTTAAAACGGAGGAAGTACTAAACTGTTGTGCACCCTAGACAACCATAGCGTCGGGGAGTATTTACCAATAAGAATCATCTTGTTCTTGCTGATATTTATTATTTATTTATTTTTTCAAGCTAGGTTTTGCCTTTTGACCATAAAACTGAGATAAAAAAATTATACTAGAAATAGTTGAAAATACTGTAATAAGAGTGCGTAGGTTAACTAACCTAGGGGTTGATGTTAGAGCGTCGACCTATGATATATGGTCGTTTTGTGTGTTCACACGCACACATATAAATATTCCCTCTCGATTAGATTCCGTACCGTCTGATTACTTTAAGTCAGTAAAACAGTGTAACACTAACCAATCACTTCGCTTAGATTAAAGTACTAAAACCCTAAAACTGTCAGAATACCATACTCACTTACCTTTCTACTTTTGTTGCCACTTATTTCCTATAATACCCTTGCATAATCTTTTGTTTATGGAAATGGGAGGCCAAGACATTTAGTAGTGCATGAATTAGTGTGGATGTGTTAGTATCTTTAATAATCATCGTGCATCAACAGAATGGCACTGTATAGTCTTCTATTACTTGATTTTGTGGGACAATAAAGAGAATATATAAACAAAATTGAAACAGTTTTTCGTGTTTTCCCAATAGTGTTCGTGACCAACTCTAATAATCTCCAATCTAATCACTTATATAATCCGACAAACAATATTAGAACACTGTTTCGTGGTGCCATTTTATACCTAGCCAGCTTAAATATATAAGAAAAACAAAGAAAAATGCGCCATACTGAAAAATTGTAGAACCATCTAACATCATTCACAAAGAGAAAATAATTCGTCAACAATCATTAAATAAAAAATCACCAAGAATAAAAGATAAGAAGAAGAATGAATTGAAAGAAAAAGAAGTAGAAAAAGAGAAAGTTAAGGCATAAAGAGAGTAACAATCTCAAAACTCACCCTAAAACCAGCCATGACTGTGATGGGACAACATAAAATTATGGGTGTATGCAGCAGTATTGCAGTTGACACAAAAGTCTCTCTGTACAAAAGAAAAATTCACTGAAACCCTATGTGAAAACCTAACATGAGGGGCATATAGAGAATAATAGTATGCATCGAGAGAATTAGAAGTGTGTGTGAAAACACTAGATAGTAAGATTCTACTCCAAGCAATATTGGAAAAATGTGAATGAAATTAGAAATAGAATCTTTGGAGGGTAAAAAAGTGAAAGTGAAACAATGATTAAACAATCCAGACAAAAGCAGCTGTGGCCATGTGCAAGGGGCTGAGTGCCGTGCCAGCTGGTCCATACAGGAGGGGAGAAAAGTCCCTGTGATAACAAGAGTTTCCAGCAGTTAACAGCTAAGCATTATATAACGGCGTTTTGTTTTGTTTTGTTTTGATTCTTGGATTTTGTCTCTCCGCCTTTTTGCAACATGGTTGTTATTGGAAAAACCATTATGGCTAGGAGGAAAGCCAGACAGGGGGAAAGTTACTCAAATCAGCGGCCCTCCTTAAACAAGTAACAGAGTATAAATCTTCTGTAATTTACAGCCTGAAATATCAGATTATTCAGTAATTTAATTCCACAAATCAATGAATAAATTAGTTTTTTTTTTTGTAAGAAAAGATCCTGTTTAAATAGGAGTCACTGTTAACGGGAGGGATGTTGACTTGTGAAGGACAGGCATCCACAGCCTCAATCTGGTTTGTTGTTAAGACTTGTCCGTGAAACAAGGGAATGATGACTAGGAATGACCCATAAGCTTAAAAAAGATTTTACTAAAAACAAAGAAAATCTACATGCACCATAATGCAAGCACTAATTAAGTAATTAGATTACATTAGCTCACTTGACCCACACTAATCTTTGGTTTACAACTCATATTATCTACATTTTTATATGCGAAAAAGAAAAAGAGAGTGCCCCCTTTCAACGGGAGCAGTCGTGTTGTACATAGTTGTTTTTGGTCTATTGTGCTGTGCTAAACAGTTCCGCATGTAATAGCGCATTCAGAAGCAGAAGTTAGTGCCAAATTGAAAACTTATTGCTAAACTGATTTCTTACTTTTTGATTTCCAAATGTCAAAAAACAACTTTACAGTGTGCATCCAGACACCGTATAAGCAAAACGTTTCAAATGTAATCGCACTTATATTGTGCTTTACGAAATGAGACCAGTCACTAAAACCACAAACTAGAACTACATCTCCCACAAAAACAAGCGCATACAAGACTGATAACCCTACAACTAAAGGTGTAAATTGGGCCAGGTCAGCACGTTTATGGCACAACACGTTAACTTTCGAGCACATCACGGCAAAGCACGTGACCTGACATAGCACGGCACAACACGTTAGCCTAGTGTGTTGTGTTGTGCCAGACAAATAGGCACATCAGCATGGCACAACACAACACGGCAGGCAAAGAAAGCACGCCAAATTATGCATAAAATACAACACAATACATCACATTTCATGCATATTTCACAAAAAAAGTCTTTATTTTAGCCAGTTTTTGACATTCTATTTTTGCTATGCTGATTACTTTCTATAATAATACATATATACTAACTAAAATATTGGAAAAATATTTACTTTGAAAAACATAAATTAAGTGGGCTACCACAGCACAACACGATTATTTTTCTGGCACAGCACAACAAGCCATTTAGCACGGCACAGCACAACACGTCTGAATCTCTAACATAGCCCAGCACAGCACGTAGCATGCTAAGCACATGACTTCGTGGGCTGGGCTGTGCTGGGCCGACACGTTTTACACCTCTAGGGGCGGAGCCAGAATTCCACAAATGGGTGGGCAAGTTACCAATCAATGCACATTTGAGGGGGTGCAAAAGGGTTAAAATGGCTAAAATGGGGAAAATTAGCTTAAATTAGGCTTGGGAGCTCACATTTGAGGGGTGCAATTGCACACCCACCTCTCACAACCCCTACTAAAACAAAATACAAACAGTTATGGTCCATCATTGTTGACTCAATGCCATTTTAAGAGTGTCTTGCAACTTCTAATTGTTGTTGGTCCAATACTCAAATAATGTGTTAAGTCAAGGTTTAGAATTTAGAGTATTAATCGGAGGTTTCGCGAAAGAAAAAACAACAACTGAATTTGGCCTGGCCAGGTCTAATCACTAAAAGGAATAATCCAGCAATCATGGATAGAGAGGTGTGAGGGTTTATCATTTGTGTGCAATGACACAGCACATTAATCTAAATTTGGAAAGGGACGCGTCAAGATTCATGACTTGACTGAATTGGCGGGCGTCCCGTCGACATTTACTTGCAACTTGATGAGGAACTGCACTGCAGCAGCCAGCAGCTAACAAAACAAATATGGGAAGGAGTCCTTGTTTGGATTTTAAATGAAGATTAGAATCTGAAAATGCTCTAGTTTACACAATTAGTAAATAAAATAAGGATGATTAATCTTCTTGTTCACAGTGGGTAGTCAGTGAGATTGGTATTTGGTGTAAAAGTACTGTGTGTTACTGCAATAAGCAATACTCATATGTAGTATTTGATTGGTGAAGTGGGAATATATATGGATCACAATGTGCCAGTGCATAAATAAAATTCTAGTATTTCTTGCAAAGTGATGACTATAGAAAAGGATAGACACATGATAACTTTTGGATGGTACGTATCAAACACTATATGTATTTCAAATTTTATGGCTTCCTACTCTCTGTGTGTGGATACTTTAAAGATACAATACAGTACTGTACCTTTTTTTCTTTCCTTGGGACATCCTTTTCGATATAAATGAAGATTGAATGTCATATATACAGACTATAGTTATTATCCCAAAGTGACAAACCTAATCTGTGTTCTTTTTTGGCCTCCTCTCTATTTCCAAAGAGTGATTCTTAACGAACTGAGAAGCAAAACCGCCGCTCAAAGTGTTTTTTTTTTTTTTTTTTTTTTAATTTGTGGGTCCTAGTGGGCCTAGCCTCTCGGGAGACGTGCATGAATGGCTTTGTTAGAGGCGGGTTTTTTTCATGGTTTTTCTCTCGGTTCGTTAAGAGTTTTTGATTTCCAAATGAGTAATGCGAGCTTGACTGACTGCTAGAGTAATAGAGCTAAGCGAATAAAAATTAACCTTTTAGTTTTAACCGCTTCAAAAAAAAAGAAAACTTTTAAGTTAGAGTTGCCTAGAATTATTTTTTTCATTGCCATCTGAAAAACTTTGTGTTCTTGTTTAGTTGTTATCAAATGTGTATAGGTTGTTCATCATCCAAAAGAGTTTGGAGTTTCCAACTGTCTATGCGCAGATTCACATGGGTCAAACTTGGTAGCTAAGTGATGCATTTTGATTTTGGCCTCCGCCCAACACCATCAGCATCACTAAAGCCTCTGCGGAGTCCAGGCTCTATCGGGACAGCGTTGTTGTGAGTAATAAAGTGGCGCACCGACCATCTTGACCTGTAGGCTGTGTAGCCATAACCAGCTAACCCTTTAGCTCTTCAGTTGAGATTCTAGAAACAAAATCCAAGAAAAGTAGTTACTGTTGGGTAGTTAAAATTTAAAACTAATTAAGAGAGTGCACCGTCAACAGTCAATGTTTGACTTAGCAGACAATTCGTATAGTCGGTGCCCGAATGATTATGTACTGAATATATTGACATTATTCTACGGTTTGACTATCGACACGAACTTAATAAAACGGCAGACCAAGTCTAATAAATGATTTTGTTCCCATTTCTTCATCATTTTATTTACTTTTGTCCTTTTTTGATGGAAATTATGTATTGCCAATGCCATGATATTCACACTGTAACTAATGTAATCGTCAAATACTACCCTGGGGAGTGCTAAGTGTTTTGAGAAATTCCAATTTAGAAACCAAGCAAACTTGCAGGTAATTGGTTTTGCAGGTCAACGGGAGATATGAAGCACTAAGATTTCTTAATTTGTAACTAGTGAAAACACACCTGCTATGCATATATTTTTCATCAATTAATTGGTTGAGTAATTTTCAAACTTATATTTTTTTAGGTGGAAGAAGTAAAATTGGATACAGTTTTAGTTAGTACTTAAGGGTTTAAAAAATACTTTCCTAATATATAAATTTGGGTATTCTAAGGTTTTATCTTTTAGCGAAATCGATTTTTACATTAGGTGACTGAAGTATTCTTCTTTATCAATGTCTAATATTTTCCTCGATTCTTTCGCATGCCCAAAGATCGCTGGGTTGAGGTGGAGAAGAAGATCCAACAAATGTTTATAATCTTTATGTTCAGGTGACATATAAGGTTTTGTCTTTTAATTTTCTATTACGTCTGCGAAATTTTGATTCCATTTATTTATCACTTTTAAAGACAGTGAAGAATAACTTTTTTTGTCTTTTCGCTTTTTTCCAGAGACCCAAAAACATAACAAATATAAACTGATTAACTCGAAACAAGAAAAACATATTTTTATTTTGATCCTTATGGTGATTTCCTTCTTATATTTTAATGAAGAATAAAAGTTTTTCATGGAGTTATTGTTGGGAAATAAAATCTTAAATAGTTGTTGTTTCGTGGATTTTATATGTCGAATGGGTTGAGCTGGACATCTACATCTCATTCGACTTCATCATTTCAGTAAAAACGGTGTTCACTTACAAAATTATCCAACTATTATTTATCTTTTATCTTTTACATTCTTCATTTTTTCGTTTCTTCTGGCAAAGCTTGGTTAATTCTTGGTTTTTTGTTTTGGGGATTGAAGATGTGTAGGATGGATTTCATCAATAAATATTCATTTTCAATTCTTCGAGGTTGGGAGAAGGTTGCTAACTAAGCTTCTAACATGTGTAGTTTGGATTCATTGACTAAAAAACAGCCAGGGTTAATGGTATTCGGTGATGTGTTGTTTGGAAATTATAACTTGGTTTAGGTTGTAAGCATATAGGATATTTGCACTCAATAGTCCAAAGTTTATTGGTTTATTTGGGTCTTTTTTTCCGTCATTGTACAAACAAAGATGAAGTCAAATTCATTCTAGTTTAAACCAAGACGAACTCATGTACATCTTATCTGAAAGAAAGATGATCACATATATATTTGGGTTTTTTTTGTTTTTATTAGAGCATTGCTCGATTGAATCTACAAGTATGTAAAGCTTGTTGTCAATGTTAAATGACCAAAACTATTTTTTGATTTATAGTCTACAAAAGTCAGTGTTGTAATAAGATTATATTTAGGTAGTTGGGTACCAGAATTCACTGAATACCCTCGAAGACCGAAGACTGAAGAACAACGAAGACATCTACGAGAACTTCATCAACAAAGGTATGTGAAGACGGACTGTCCTATAAACTTAATATTTCGACCATTTTATCTTCTGGGAAAATGTCATATGGATTTAGTGTATATGAAGAACTACAGAGAAGAAGCTTTGAGTTCAAGCTTGTACTTGACTAATCTAAAAATATGAAGACAAACTCAAGCATTGGTGTTCATAGGACTTATCGCGTTTAAGGTTTGAAACAATTTTTATTGTTAAAAAAAAAACTAGGTTTCCCAAGAAGATCCTAAAAACATCAAATTGCACTATTGTTCACAAATTGGTTTTTAGTTCACAAACTGTGCATAAATTTGATGTTACTGAATTCCAAGGTGCATAAGAGTTGGCGAACTAATTTTCCTAATTTGTGAACTATGGAATTTCATGATGTTCCTGAGACTTTTGAAAATTGTTTTTACATTCACGAACTGTAAGAGCACTGCTCGGTCAAAACTCAAAAGAGAATTTAGCTATTTCTAGAGCTTATTTTGTTCAAACAATAAAAAACATCTATAATTGTAAGAGCACTGCTCGGTCGAATTCACAAGTTTTGCTATCTCAAGCTTGTTGTCAATATTAGACGTACCAATATTAGATGTACCAATATTAGATGTATCTTGATTTCTAGTCTACTAAAGTCAAGTCTTGGAATAGGATTAGAGCATGATAGTTGAGTATCATACATCGCTGAATAACCCTCAAAGATTGAAGACTGAAGATCACATTTGGTGAACTTCATCGACAAAGAGGTATGTGAAAACCGAACCATCCTCAATCAAATGAAGTTGCATAAATAAAAAATAGCATGTTACCTGATCAATATGGTATACTTAAGGTTACGTACCCTGGATACTCCTTGGAAGCAAGTGCTAGCTACATTCTAAAAGATCGAGAATATAAACAGAAAATTGATTTTAAAAGTGACGAAGGAATTTTCCTAGGCTATGACTATGATAGTCGTGGGTTTAGAGTATACAATCTCCGAACTAATGTCATGATGGAATCAGAAAATGTTGTTATTGATGATTTGAGTAGCTTTCATCCTCTTGTTGAATTACCTCTGATTGAGACAATTGCGAAAGTCAAAGAAGCACCAACATGAGTAAAAGTTGTACCAACGATTTCTGATATTGATTTGACTAGTGCCGAGGAGAAAATCCCTGGCATGGGTTTTCCAACTGGGAAATTCAATGGCCATTCCAAGTTCAATTCGGTCACAAGAGGAGGAGAAGGGTCGGTCTGTAAGGAGGGAAGCTGGGATTGTGTGGAGATCAATGGGATTGATCCGTTGGTGATGTGATGTGTTGAACTGCTTTGAAGATGATTCTCTATGTAGACGAGAGAAATCTTCTGAAAGTGTTTAATAATTTGACTTTCGTAGGTTTGCTTACGTCTAGTTTTCTTAGTCTTATCAAATCAGAGGTTCAGACACCTATTTATTGAAGCACATCAGTCTCTTGTTAGTGGTGACAGTTGAAGGAAGTGGAAGAATGGGAAAGTGGGAGATCGTGCAAAAATCACTTCCACTTTGCATGGAAGACTTGGTTGATCAACCATCCACTATTTCATTTTCTCTTTTTACTGCCAGCACGACTTATCATAACTCTCATCGTGGATGTGCCTCACATCGCACGTGTTGTAGGCCGCCGGACCAAAACCCTAGTAATATCCCCCATGTGACATGAATTTGAAAAAGCGCGGGTCTAACAACCACACCCAATATTTCGTTCGGAAATCTGTATGGACTAACTCCAATATATTCCAAGAGAATCAACTAGACAATCAGACTCAATCAAGGAAATATATCCAAGAGTTATATCTCTGTTTCTCAATGTAATCAGCAAATCAAACAGATGGGAATCCGTGAGCGTGATTATTATGAGAAATAACTTGAACGGTACAAAAGACCAATGTTCAAATGTCAACCAATTTCAATCAACAACCAAAGATTGGATTCACCAATTGATTGAACTACGCATAACCTGTGATATTTCAATTATATAAACAAATATAATGCGAAAAAGAAATAACACAGACACCAGAAGTTTTGTTAACGAGGAAACCGCAAATGCAGAAAAACCCGGGACCTAGTCCAGATTTAAACACCACACTATATTAAGTCGTTACAGACACTAGCCTATTACAAGTTAACTTCGGACTGGAATGTAGTTGATCCCTAACCAAGTCTCACACCGATTAAGGTACAGTCGCGTTTCTTACGCCTATGAATCCTAGAAGGACTCTACGCACTTGATTCCCTTAGCTGATCTCACCCACAACTAAGAGTTGCGACGACCCAAAGTCGAAGACTTGATAAACAAATCTGTCTCCCACAGAAAAGTTTATTCTGATAGATAAATATGTCTCCTACATAAATACCTACGAAGTTTTTGTTCCGTCTTTTGATAAATCAAGGTGAACAAGAACCAATTGATAATCCGGTCTTATATTCCCGAAGAACAGCCTAGAAATATCAATCATCTCACAATAACCTAATTATATGGTAGTAGAACAAGTTATTGTGGAATCACAAAGAATGAGACGAAGAGCTTTTTGATTACTTTTTATATCTTACCTATCGGAGATAAATCTCGAGCCAATCTTAGAGAAGATAGTACTCAATACGATAGAAAAAGTAAGATCAGAACACGCAACTACAGAGAAAATAGTTGGGTCTGGCTTCAGAATCCCAATGAAGTCGTTAACCTATATTGGTTTTAGGAAAAACCTAGGTTAAAGGAGAATCGACTCTAGTCGCAACTACTATCACACAGGAGGTGTAGGGATTAGGTTTCCCAGTTGCTAAAGTTCTCCCTTATATAATTAAAATCAGGGTTTGATGGCTTTGAAACAAAGCAATCAATATTCACCGTTAGATGAAAACCTGATTTAAGATTCAAGCTAAGTTTGCTTAAAACCAAAGAAATATCTATCCACCGTTAGATGGTCTTAGCTTGTTACACACAAATGAAATATACCTTCATTTAGATATGGGTAACCGTACCTAAACGTGTATATTGAGTTTGCTTAATAACAGTTAACCGAAGTTAGCCATATGAACACTTTTGTATTAACCACATTCATCTAACACTTCTAGATCAAATGAATCTATTTGTGTTACTCATAGAGTTGTTCAATTTTTTATATTCTCATAGAAGTATACAAGACACAATTGAAACAAAATCGGATTTGATTCAAGATAATCAATTCATGAACATTTAGCCACGGTTTGCAAAGATTGTTTCCTTAATTTATAAATGTATTTGTTCATGAGTATGAAATCATACTTAACCGATTTTAGAACTTAAACCAACTCAGTTTGCAAACGGGTACGCAAACTTAAGTTCCGGACTTTGGTCACGCCTGAAAGTTCGCAAACCGGTATGCATACTATCGTTCCGGACCTAACTCAGGTGAAACCGTTCGCATACTGGTGTGCAAACTTGATTCTCGTACTTTGACAGTTAAAACCGTTCGCATACTGGTATGCAAACTTGGTTCCCATACCTGAATCATACCACAACAGTTTGCATACTGGTATGCATACTGTGTAATATCCATACAATGGTTATTTGTTCTAAACTCCCATTTCAATCATTGAAACATCCTTAGAAGACGACAATAGCTGTCTCACACAAACTATTAAATCATTGAAGCATGAGTGTTGGAACAGCGACATGCTCTGTAGACGTTGAATTAGGTCATGACACATCATTATGCTAGTTAAAGCAGTAATGATAGTCGAATGACTTGGATATGGTTTGATGAAATTGTTGGATCGATCATAAGCCATTATGTTGGTGCACCGAGCACTTATGAAAATAATCATTGCTAAATGATCATAGAAGGTCTTTCTCGATTCATGTGTCATGAGTCAGTCGAATGACGAGGAGAGATTATAATATTAAAATAATGGTCGACTGACGAACCAAATGGTGGTCGGTGGACCAATAAAATACTGATAGCTGGATCACTATGAAGTTCTCAAATGTTGATAGCTGAATCAACATGAGAAATACCGCTACTCAAATATTGATAGCCGAATCAATATGAGGAATATTGCTTTGTAGAGCAATTAAATATCGATAGTTGAATCAATATTTCCAGAGGTGGCGGTTCTGAACCTTGTTGGCCGAGCCACATTGCTAGTTGAAGCAATTAGGATATTGATAGATGAAGAAAATTGATGGTTCTTCTTTTTCCTTCTTTGATCAAACTTTCACATCCATGTTCTTCCATGTTTTTGGATGCTCCTTTGAGCATTATTACTAAATACACCCGTGCCTCTTTCTCGGGGGTGCTCTTAATGCCCGAAAGGTGAATATCCATTATTATTCCATGAAATTCAGCTGAGAAAAGCCAAGGATCGGAGTAAGTGAATATTAGGGTTTAAGTAATTTATTTTTCTAGGAATTCAACTGATGAATACATCACTAGAATTAATTAATTGGTTGCTCTGCACTAGTATGCCACATATCCAAGAGTATTTGATAGATTCAGATTTGATGTGATCAGCACCATATTTATTTTGAATATTAATCCGGGTCAAACACTAGAGATGAATTCTGAATTCAACAGACATACCGAGTCTTTCAGCTTAATCATGAAATATATATAATATTAAAACTTTTGCCTCAGAAACCCTAATATCGTCGTCATATATTATTATTGTCTTGATATTACAGAACTGCAATTCACTTCTCTTGCGGAAGGTGAAGACACGAATTCATATGATCACGATACTGATCAGAGATGCATAATTTCCTATGTGATTTTACGAATGTGACCTTCGTCAAAAATCCACCATCAACAGATGTTCATTTAAACACCTAAGAATTTAATCATGATGCACACATATAAGTGTTTGAGTGTTCAATGAAGTCTTAAAAGTGTTTGAGAGAGTTCTAGCAATGCTAAACATATTTCAAAAATAATTCTTTGAGCATCTGCTAAAAATTGTTGGGACGATTGGTACAACGGTTCGTGAACGGTAAGGCTTGTTCACGATTCAGGGTGCAACAGTTCGTGAACCGATTCGCCAACCCTACAAGACTACCTTACTCAATTGACTATGGTACATGAACCGGGTTCCCCAACTGCTAGCCTAAAATATCAACTTCAATAAATCAGTTCACAAAGGTTCTTGAACTGTTCCCAACTGAACTCACGGTTTGAGAACTTGTTCTCCAACCTTTCTGTATTTCTGAAACTCGGATATCTATGCTTTGCGAACTGGTTTGTCAACTTAATACCCTAAGCAGATCTATCAGCAGTTCTGAATTTCTCTCTTATAATGTTTGGAACATTCCCAAGTGATAAAATCATTTGCATGGGCAATTTTCAATTGATCCACAAATTAATTCACACAATGAATTGTTTAGAACTAATATTGTTAAGGATTGTTGAACATCTTTGCTAAAATCATATTTCGAATTTTTAACAAGACAAGCTTGACTCGAAACTTCTTCTTTGCAAATCCACTAGAAGTCATACGATATCGCCTCAATAGATAATATTGTAAGATAATGAGTAAAATAGAATGGTTCAGTCTTCACATACCTGATACAGAAGTTCTTCAAATGTCTTCGTCGATCATCAGTCTTTGAGGGTGATGTCTAATACTCAACAACCAAATTATAACCTAGTCCGAAATTTGACTTAGTATACTAGAAATCAAGATATAGTTTTGATCATCTAACATTGACTACAAGCTTGGGATACCAAAATTTGTGGGTTCAACTGAACATTGCTCTAACAATAACTCAACTGCGATTCGAATTACTGAGAATCTGGTTGAGCACTAAAGAACAAAGCACATTGACATAAAATATCACTTTATCAGAGATCTTTTTGAGAATGGTAATGTCAAAATTGAATTTATACCTTCTGAACGACAAATGGATGATATTCTCACCAGGCCTTTCGATGCTGGAACATTTTACGACTTTTGGAAGCTTATTGGCATTGTTCTAGATCATTAATATAATCTGGTTCTATTTCCCCCTGAACTTAGTTATATACCTTGGGCTATACAACTTGAGTTCTAGTAAAGGAATTGGCATCGTTCTTATCTTTTTTTCTTTTGTGTTCAGTATTATGTGGTGGTTCCTTAATATTTGTACGATCCCCTGTTCAGACTTTTTCATATTTCGAGGACTATAATTATCATCTTTAAATGTTGACCCTTGCTCTAAGGAGATGTGTCCTACGTTTGATGGGTTACATAACCAATTGAACCCGTATATATGATTTTTATCATATTTGTCCTCTTCGCACTATTATTAAGTCATAATTGAGTTGGTACTACCACATCACTAACAGTGAGTCCAAATGTAATGACTTGATGTGGGTATCAACAATTCTTATGCTCTTAGTAATGAATTTTCTCTGCCAACCTGACTCCCAAGCAAGAGACGGGAGCATGATCCATGGGAATTCTTACTTAATAAGCTAAGAAGAATATGCGCTAAGATTGACCCAACTTATCATAATGTTGGTATTTAAACTTATAAAGAAATTGAGCTTAAGTTACAACACAATATATCATAGGTATTCTAAGGAATATCATTCACCTTAGTCTTACACGAAAACTATTCTTCACAAGAATTATTTTCTTAAAGTTATTTTGAGGATTAATACAATTTCAGGTCCTGCATTGGTTATCCATGATTGTGTATTCTAGTTTTACTAAAAAAAATATGAGGAACATGTTTCCTGGTGATCTTCAATCTAGTATCATTGTATTAAAATACTAGTATATGGTGTTAAGATCAGTTAAAAATCCTTTTTCTCTGAAAATGTCGTTATGTTATTCTCTTGAAAATGACATCAAACGGGGAAGAGTTCAATTTGAACTTGTGCTTAATTGATATATTGTTATGGGGAGTGCGACTGTGGAATTGTAGGAGATGACTGTACATTTATCTCTCCTTGATGAAAACACTAAATTTATTTGGTGAAATCATCTAAAATAAAAAGTTGGTACGTTATGTTTAGTCTTGATAACTCTTCTGTGTAGTTCATTAATATCCCTTGTTTTTCTCCTTTGTCAATTTTGTTGACAAAAAAGGCGAGAATTATTTAGTAGTATTCTATTATGACATATGACTTTTCATAGCATTATGTATGGGATAGGTGGGGTGGGGGGATTGTAAGCTATAGTGTTCACCTATTATATATGCAAAAGAGGTAAGTAAAGACTAAGGGGGAGAACATATCATTGTAGTATTGCATCAAAGTTTTAGTACAATTGGACTTTGAGGAAGGTAACAATATTATGCACCGATGTAATAACTATTGATTAGATTGATTTAGTAATAACCATTAATTAGATTGATTTAGTCATTCTAGAAAGTTCTAATAAGTTTTTATTGTTACGTAACTTCAACAACAAAGGTGCTGAAACGGCCATATACGTAACCATTAAAAAACTTTAAAAACAAAGAATTCATGACGATATTGAAGATTCAAGGAAATCAAGCATGATGGATTTTGAGATGAAATGTTTATTTATTTTGAATCTATATGTATTGATGTTTTTATCGTAAAATTGACAAAGGGGGGAGATCGTTAGAGCGCTTCCCAGTCGAACTCTCAAGTTTTGCTATCTCAAGCTTATTTTTAGTGTTAGATGCACAAAACTATATATTTCTTTCTAGTCTACTAAAGTCAAGTCTTGGAAAAGGATTAGAGCATGGTAGTTGAGTATTAGACATCACTGAGTAACCCTCGAATCTTGAAGACCGAAGATTAAACAAAGACATTTGGAGAACTTCATCAACAAAGAGGTATACGAGAACTTAACCATCTTATTTACTCGTGGAATTTATCCCGCATAATTTTGTAGATTTAATATTGCAAAGAAGAAATTTCTAGCCAAGCTTGTCTTGATAAATCTCTCGAAATATGATTCAAGAAATGGATTTCATAGATCCGTAGCAATCTTTCTTGAGAAAAATTTATTGATTTTTAACTACTTTTGTTTCAAGTTGATCATTTGGATATTTCCCAAGCAGTGTGAAAAGACGAGGGTACCCAAAAACACCACAATCCTTTAGTTTCAATCTATAAGTCCGATATCTTAAGTGATCGTCTATGGACAAAGTCGAGACAATACAACTTCAATATATTCACTTGATAAGTTACGGTCCGAAACCGATTTACTATAGGATCATTATCAAGTGATTAGGATTAAAGTATAAGTGTTATTTACTTTATTATAATATAAGACAATTATAATGCGGAAGTAAAGTAAATGACATAACAAGATTTTGTTAACGAGGAAACCGCAAATGCAGAAAAACCCCGGGACCTATTCCAGTTTTGAATACTCTCAGAATTAAGCCGTTATACAAAGAACAAAGGCCAACTTCGTATAGTTGAGACCAAGTAAACTACCCCTAGTTACTTAGTTCCCTCAGTATCCCTGCGTCTTCGACCTTTTGGTCACGTACGTGAATCTCAAGACATAAATCACTATCTTAAGTTTCTTTACTCTTTTTGATCGTATTCCAAACAGTAAAGGAATTTATTTGTTTGGTAACCACTCTATTCAATCTTTGGTAAAAGATATGTTGAGTTGTAAACAAAATCTCTTATGTTTAATCTAATAAACTCCTTTGTCTGGTTAGATCAATTAGAATCTTAATTACCGAAATAATCAATTTCCGGATTTGCAATCAAGCAAAATAGAACTCAAAGAGAAACTATAAAGTGATGTCGATCTTTTCAAATAGATAATCACAAGTCTATCAAAGATAAACGAGATCTAGTGGATCCCAACCGATCAAGATGTGTGCACAAAATTCACAAGATACTAAAACTAATTAGATAAACCTTCTTCGTCTTCAAATCTTCGATTATCTTTAAAGTACCTGCACACAAAAAATTGAATCCTTTTGTGATCAATCAAGCACAGAACAGAGTATGTTAACAATGGATTATCACAAGATGTCTTTAGATCTAACAACAGTTCTAAAGATTTCGTCGATGCTTTGATCTAGTTTGTGTGATCCTTATATCAGAAGAGAAAGCTCTCAAGAATAATCAAACTAGGTGCAATCAAAGTTTCAACAACCGTTAGTCAATCAAATCGATAATCGAAAACTAAAATAACAATGCAATTATCTAGTCTCCCACCAACGGTACTCGTAGAGCTTCTTGATCCCACATAAGTTTTTAAACGAGCGGTCGTAAGAGATTTTACCTAATTAGGTTACTTTGCTCTTCGGATAGACGGTTCCACCAGAAACAACACCAATGAAGTTTGCCTGGCTCTTAGATAGTTTGCAATAAATGCAAACTCAAGTATTTATAGACCAAGGTTGTTTGGACAACAAGAAAATTCCAAAATCGAAAATATTCTCAAGATATGCAATAAAGTACCTAATTTCGGTTTTCCTATTTCCAATTAATGTCAAACAATATTTCCGAAATCTCTCATAGAAATTTATATTACTAGTTTAACACATTAACTAATAATCCTTTTTAAGAGTATATGTTTTAATTGTTGTTAATTAAAACATATAAAATCGAAAATCATAATTAAATGCTTTTCAATATTTCGGTTTGATATCACCTTGAACATCAAGGAATATCTTTGAACAATTAATGATAAGAGTTATGCACATGTTCAAATAATATTGACATCTATAAGTTTCCATCTTAGCAAACCCTAATTCCAAATTCACACACAACATAAAGAAATATGTGAATATTGTAAACTCGGTTTTTCTCTTGGGACCGGTTCTACCATGACTCCCAAACTAAGTTAGGACCGGTTATACCATGACTCCCAATATAGGTTATGATCGGTTATACCTTGCTTCCCAATACTAGTTAGGATCGGTTATACCATGTCACTAGATATAGGTTATGATCGGTTATACATTGCTTCCCAAAACTAGTTAGGATCGGTTATACCATGTCACTCAATATAGGATATGACCGGTTCTACCTTGATTCTCAACATAAGTTAAGATTGGTTATACCTTGTCATATTGCACTGGTCATCCAGATATTATTCGATGAAAAACTGGACCAACACACTTATGATTTCCCTTTAGATTATGAAACAACTTCATACATATACTTCCTTAAACCAATGTAATAATACATAGTTTTCTAGGATGAAACCATACCTATATCCCACACATAATCAAATAACTATATACATAGATTATGTTGATGTCGTATTTACGGAGTTCAAAAGATAAGAGTTATACTTCGTAATTCAATATAATTCCTTTATACTTTGATCATAGTCTAATCACTAGAGTGTCATAAATATAGCTTCCCATGTTATGTTTACAATATAAAGCGACTTGAAAGATACGTTACGAATGGAAACAAGTCAAGTCAGTATTACTAACCTCAAGTGGAAGGAAGATGTCTTCGTTGCAGTCGTTACTTCTTCACATTCTTTAGGTCTTCAGAGTAATACTTGTAAGTCTCAACATTCCTAGACTTTCTAGTCTAACCTAAATGAAGTTGACTCTAATAATTAATCAAGCGACTCTAGATGAGTTTCGATACTAAAATATGACAACCAAACTTGACATACCAACGCCTAGTGGGTTCAACCGAGCTATGCTCTAACACAATGACATTTATATCTTTGGCGATTGGTATATCTCGAATTGTTTAAAAACAGTTTTCAGAACTTATTGAAATTCTGGACACAAGGTAGGTACGCATACCCAGTACCCGTACCCTAGTGATCTGAGTTCCGGGATTGGATAGGTATGCATACCCAGCACACGTACCCTAAGGTTCTGAGTTCGGTAATGTGGGGGGGGGGGGGGGTACGCATACCCAGTACGCGTATCCATGTGATCTGAGTTCGTGAATGGCCAAGGGTACATATATCTATACGTGTACCCCAACAATCTGAGTTCACGAACTGGTCCATATGTATGCGTACCACTACACATACCTACCCATTACATAACTAAGCAGATGCTCATATACTATTTTTCACAAGTACGTTTGGCGTTGCTACAACTTTCACAAACACTTCTAAGACAACTGTGTTCATCAAATCACTCTGTGTTTGTGAATAATTGTGTATGTATCGATTGTTAATGAACATGACTTATACTTGAAAGTTCAAAAGACATATTTTCCCATACGAACTATCATTGTACAGGTTGCAGAACCCTGGACCATAGTGTATATTCTTCTGTGTAATTTTAAGGCAAACTTCTCGCATGGTTACATGAATTCCTAATAAGAATTTCATCTAAATTGAGAAAGTGTTTTCTTCGATCTCAAGTTATCTTAGCTTTAATCAAAGTTATCTAGAGCCTTGAAAAATCTATAAATAAAGAGACTCATGTAACAAGATTTCTTAATCCCTGCCACTTTTGTGTCCTAGTTGCTTGCTAGAGTCGTCTTATAAAAACCTAGGTTTTCGCAAAAGACTTCCCTTAGGGATTCGAGAAGCCAGGTACGACTATTTTTTACCTGATAATTCGTGTATTTTGATCTTGTTCTTATTGATCTTCGAGGTTCTAGTTATCTCGGATCAGGAACGAGACAAATAGAAATCGCAAAGTTCTCTTCCTCTCAGACTTTGTGATTCCTCAAGATAAATATTTAAAATCTACTTCGATTTGTTTGGATTTTTCTTGAGAGGTGGTTAGTAATCCAAGCTTCTCAGCTAACTGAGTGTAAGTGTTCTGGATTCGTGAGGTTGCTGACCTTTTTTTGTTGCCAACAGATTTCCAAACCCGTACCGAAAGATCAAAAGGGATATCAAATAGGCTTATCTGTTATAAGAAGATTGGTATCAAAAGTCTTCACTTAGGTTGAAGAAACTCGATGTAATGGACATCAGCTAAGGGAATCAATTGTGTAGATCCTTGCAAGGTTCAAGAGACATAAGGAGCATGACTGTAGATGAATTGCTAGGATGGTTAAATCGGTCTCAACTACATTTCAGTTTGAAGTCTGATAATAGGCTAGTGTCTGTAGCGGCTTAATACAGTTTTGTGTTCAAAACTAGTCAGGTCCCGGAATTTTTCTACATGTTCAGTTTTCCTCGTTAACAAATTCTTCAGTGTCTATGCTTTTTACTTTTTCACATTTTTTTATTGTTAAAAGCATTACACAAGTTCATACTGTTAGAGCACTGCTCGGTCGAACTCGCAAGCGTTGCTATCTCAAGCTTGTTTGTCAAGTTTAGTTGTCAAAACTATAAGTCTTGATTTCTAATCTACTTATAGTTATGTCTCGGATTAGGATAGAATGTGTACTTTTGCTTTAGACTTCACGGCGTTCATTGATTGAAGACGAAGAACTATTAAGGGGAGCTTGTGGAACTTCATCAACAAAAGGTATGTGGAGACTTGAACTCATCTATATATCAATTAGAAGTCTATTCTATTCTATCTCCTGCTGAGACAAAAGTCGTATAGCTATATAGACTTTACATTATACACATTTGATATTTAGAGCTGAGTTTAACTCGCTTATATCTTTCTCGAAATATGTGTTGGAAAGCTTTTTGCTTCAACTACGTTCATCATTATTCTTGACGAAAGTCAAAAGATGATCATGTGAAAATCGCCTGGTAAAATCTTACATGATTTGTGTGAGACAGTCATTTGATGTAGACTCGGAATGTTTCGTATTGATCATTCGATCACTTGAAAATTGCTTATAAGCTAATAGTTTGTGTGAGAGCTATTGTCGTCTTCTAAGAATGTTTCAATGATTGAAATGGGAGTTAAGAGCTAAAACCCATGTCTGGATACATTACGGTTTGTATACTTAGTGTACGAACTGTTTTGTTGGAATTCAAGACCGGAAGTTAAGTTTGCATACCCGTTCGCAAACTTATTCAACTATTTAAGTCAGGGTACTTAAGTTTGCATACCCGTTGGCAAACTGATTTAACTGTTGAAGTCTGGGAACCAAGTTTGCGTACCCATTCACAAATGGTTTCAACTGAGTTCGGTCCGGAGCTAATGTTTGCGTACCCGTTTGCAAACTGTCGGCTTGTGACCAATGTCCGGAACTTAAGTTTGCATACCCGTTTGCAAACTTAAGTGGCTCAAGTTCTTAAATCAGTGAAGTATGATTGCATACTCATGAACAAATACATTTATATATTAAGGAATGCAATCTTTGCAAACTGTGGCTAAATTGTTCATGAACTGATTCTTTTGAATCAATCCGATTTTGCTTCAATTGTGTCTTATATACTTCTATGAGAATATAAACAATTGAACAACTCTATGAGTAACACAATTAGATTCATTTGATTATCAATTGATATAGAAGTGTTAAGATGAACATATTTAAGACAAAAGTGTTCATATGGCTAACTTCGGTTAACTGTTATTGAGCCAACTCAATATACACGTTTAGGAACGGTTACCCATATATAAATGAAGGTATATTTCATTTGTGTGTAACAAGCTAAAGACCATCTCACGGTTGAAAGATATTAGCTTGAATCTTAAATCAGGTTTCATCTAACGGTGAATATTGATTGCTTTCTTCAAAAGTTATCAAGCCCTGATTTGAAGACTATATAAGGGAAAACTCTAGCAACTGGGAAACCTAATCCCCACACCTCATGTGTGGTACTAGTTGTGACTAGAGTCGATTTACCTTTAACATAGGTTTTTCCTAAAACCATTATAGGTTAAGGACTTAAAGACTTCATTGGGATTCTGAAGCCAGAACCAACTATTTTCTCTGTAGTTGCGTGCTCTGATCTTACTTTGTTCTATCGTATTGAGTACTATCTTCTCTACGATTTGCTCGAGATTTATCTCCGATAGGTAAGATATAAAAAGTAAATACAATGTTGTTCGTCTCATTCTTTGTGATTCCGCAATAACTTGTCCTACTACCATATAGTTAAGTTATTGTGAGGTGGTTTATATTTCTAGGCTGTTCTTCGGGAATATAAGACCGGATTATCAATTGGTTCCTATTCACCTTGATTTATCAAAAGACATAACAAAAACTTCGTAGGTATTTCTGTGGGAGACAGATTTATCTATTCAAATAGACTTTTCTGTGGGAGACAAATTTGTTTATCAAGTCTTCGACTTTTGGTTATAGCAACTCTTAGTTGTGGGTAGGATCAGCTAAGGGAATCAAGTGCATAGAGTCCTGTTGGGATTCATAGGCATAAGGAATGCGACTGTACCTTAATCAGTGTGAGATTGGTTAGGGCTCAACTACATTCCAGTCTGAAGTTAACTTGTATTAGGCTAGAGTCTATAGCGGCTTAATACAGTGTGGTGTTCAAATCTTGGCTAGGTCCCTGGGTTTTTATGCATTTGCGGTTTCCTCGTTAACAAAACTTCTGGTGTCTGTGTTATTTCTTGCAACATTATATTTTCTATATAATTGAAATATCACAGGTTGTGCGTAGTTCAATCGATTGGTAAATCCAACCTTTGGTTGTTGATTGAAATTGATTAACACTTGAACATTGGTCTTTGGTACCGTTCAAGTTGTTTCTCATAATAATCAGGCTCGCGGATTTCTATCTGTTTGATTTGCTGATTATATTTAGAAATAAAGATATAACTCTTGGATATATGTTCCTTGATTGAGTCTGACTGTCTAGTTAATTCTCTTGGAATTATATTAGAGTTAGTCCATACAGATTTCCTAAACGAAATATTAGGTGTGGTTGTTAAACCCCCGTTTTTTCAATTGGTATCAGAGCATGCAAACATGCTAAAACCTCATAAGTCTGTGTTTATAGCAATCTGACTCTATGGACAGAAGAGCTATCTCAAACAACGCATCACCAGTTCAGATTCGTTCATACTTGGTTCAAAGCTTTGTTTCTCCTGAGAATTCCCTCACGCCCCCTTCATTGTCTTAAACTGTGTATAACTGGGAAACACGCCTAGATGAACAGTTGGATGATCTTTCAGATGAAAGTGATTCGGATGAAGGACCAAGCGTTGATGAGGAAGTTTCGCAATATATAAGGCTTTTTGACCATCTCTTAAAGAAAAAGAAGTCAACATCTTGTTTGACTGAGTTTCTGACTCCTCTCTGTCTAGAAAACAAGAAAATGAGAAAACTCTTTAAAGGTTACGATTGTGGTTATAATCTCTTACAATCCCTTCTTAAAGATCGTGAAGAAGATGTGCGTTTAAAGTGAAAAAGTGGGGGTCTAACAACCACACCCAATATTTCGTTCGGCAATCTGAATGGACAAACTCCAATATACTTTCAAGAGAATCAACTAGACAGTCAGACTCAATCTATAGAAAAGTATATCAAAGAGTTATATCTCTATTTCTCAATTCAATCTGCAATCAAACAAATAGGAATTTGCGAGCCCGATTAAATAAGAGAAATAACTTGGATGGTATCACAAACCAATATCCAAGTGTCAATCAATTCAATCAACAACCCAAAGGTCATATTCAAGAACTTATTGAACTTACCGCACAACCTGTGATATTTCTATTATATAACAAAATATAATGCGAAAAAGAAATAACACAGACACCAGAAATTTTGTTAATGAGGAAATCGCAAATGCAGAAAAACCCCGGGACCTAGTCCAGCTTTGAATACCACACTGTATTAAGCTGCTACAGACACTAGCGTACTACCAATGAACTTCGGACTGGAATGTATTTAAGCCCTAATCAATCTCACACTGATCAAGGTACAGTTGCGCTCCTTACGTCTCTGAACCCCAGTAGGATTCTACGCACTTGATTCCCTTAGCTGATCTCACCCACGACTAAGAGTTGCTACGACCCAAAGTCGAAGACTTGATAAACAAATCTGTCTCACATAGAAAAGTCTATTGGAATAGATAAATCTGTCTCCCACAGAAATACCTATGAGTTTTGTTCTGTCTTTTGATAAATCAAGGTGCACAGGAACCAATTGATAAACCGGACTTATATTCCCGAAGAACAGCCTAGTATTATTAATCACCTCACAATAATCTTAATCGTATGGAAGCGAAACAAGATATTGTGGAATCACAAATGATGAGACGAAGATGCTTGTGACTACTTTTAATCTTACCTATCGGAGATAAATCTCAAGCAAATCTTAGCAAAGATAATACTCAATCATGATAGTAGAAGTAAGATCAGAACATGCAACTACAGAGAAAATAGTTGGATCTGGCTTCACAATCCTAATGAATCCTTCAAGTCGTTAACCTACGGGATTTTGGAGAAAACCTAAGGTTAAAGGGGAATCGACTCTAGTCGCAACTAGTATCACACAGAAGGTGTGGGGATTAGGTTTCCCAGTTGCTAGAGTTCTCCCTTATATAGTTTTCGAATCAGGGTTTGCAATCTAAGTTACCTTTGTAACAAAGCATTCAATATTTACCGTTAGATGAAAACCTGATTAGACTCAAGCTAATATATTTCAACCGTTAGATCGAACTTAGCTTGTTATACACAAATGAAATGTACCTTCATTTAGGTTTGAGTAACTGATAGACGCACTATTGTGTCTAATATGTCTCAATTGTATATATTGTTAGTATTCGATTTTGTATTTATTTTGTTATTTTATGTCTTTGTAGGTATTTTTAGAGAAATAAGCTCTTGCGGCGAAATTGGCTCTTAAAATGGTGTTTTACACCCCAGGATAGAGTACTAAAGGCACCCCATAAATGCACCGGAAGCACCCCAGAAATACACCGGAGGAACCCCGAAAAAGTGTTGAAAACACCCCAGAAAAAGTGTTAAAGGCACCCACCAAAATTACTATAGGCACCCTCAAAATGGATAAAGGCACCCGCGTTTTGGATTCAAGGCACCCCTTCTTCTTAATTTGAATTTCTTGTTTTGGCGGGAAATCATTTCATTCACTGGCAGAATTTCGATCAAAGATTTGATGGGGTTGGAGGTAGATTCAAGGGCTGATTTTTGATGGGTAGTTGTGATATGACCTAATAAACATGTTTTGGGCTTTAGTTTCGACTGAATTTGGCTAGATAATCCAAGAGTTGAGAACAGGGCAGTTCGTGCATGGAAAAGATATTCACGGGATTTGGAGAAGTTTGAATGAGTTCTGTGCAAGTTTGTTGGCTCGAGCAACACTTTGGGGCGTGGT